>JAHRHZ010000013.1:33668335-33825385 GCA_024137785.1 Ginglymostoma cirratum
CTATGATGCTGCTTGGCCTGCTGTGTTCATCCAGCCCCACGCCTTGTTATCTCGGATTCTCCAGCATCTGCAGTACCTTTTATCTCTGATACTATGTCTTAGATTGTGTTTTACCATTAACCAGTGGTACCAATTAAACCATCACTGGAAATATAGTTTCTCAAATTGGCATCAGGCTGGTGTGAAGTAACAAATATATACCTTTATATTTCGATTATGCAATCACTGTATGAAGACATGGCTCTAAACCTTGCCTATACCCAATCAAAAAAATTAATCAATCACCTACATAAATATGAAAAAAAATTCAAGCGCTATTGCTCAAAACTATTGCGGTTTAGTAAACATTATTGGGTAGCAGTTTAAATTGCAACGCTAACTTTTGCAATGACATTCTGGCATAAAAACTGAGACATCTAAGTAGTTGATATTAGGTTGTACTGCAATGGTACTTTAAGTACAACAAATTGACATGGAGTGGAAGTGATCTCCTTGAAACTTTTTTGCTACAACACAAGTCAGCACGTAACAAAATCTACCGCTTTACGGCCCTCATAAGGTGTTACGTAATGAACTGAAGATAAAGTGTTATATTTAAGCTGGAACGAATATGGACTTTCCTATTGACCTTAATTTGTAGCCTGTATAAATGATAAAGCGAACAGCAAAGCGAAAAAGCTACAAATACTGTAATAAGTTTTGACCAGAAAAATAATTAATTAGCAAGTATATCAATCACAGGAAAGAATACCAAAAAACAACTACTTGATTGCCGTAAGTACTTTTCCTTTAACTGCACACAGAACTGTGGGTTCAGTCCTTAACTTCACCCATATTCCTTTAATAAATGACACCAACCAACTGCTTTTTGTTAAAATGACATTTACTTTAGAGCAGAATAATCCCGGCATTTCTACTGTTAAGTGTTCATTGAGAGATCCAATTCACACCTTTTCAACTCTGCCACAAAACAAGATGAATTCTCACAGAAGGATTTCAGAAACAGGCACATAGCCATGTCAGTCTGCAGAGTGGGTCTATCATTTGTTGCGGTTGTATTTCACTATTTTTTTCCATATCATAGTATAGCTGATTCAAAATGGTTCACAAATTTTGATGCAGGTTTGTTCCATGATTAAAATTTACTCTGCTGTTTCCAACACAGGTCAAAAATGAAGCTTAATTTCTGGAAAAAGTGGACTCCTCTTGTGGGACAGGCAAAACTTAAAAATCATGAGGAACAGAGGGCAATCACTCTGTGCAGTAACATATTTACCATCTGGTCATTACAATATACATAACAATTTTATCTGTGCCAGTTAATGGAATTTTGTGACTTTTCTACATCAAATATGCACACTCCTGGTAGAAAACAAACGATTCTGGCTTGTTAGTGGTTGTATGTGGACTCGACATATTAACTGCACAGACAGTTCCCGCTAAGTGTATTTTGTGAAAAGGATGCAAAGTTCCATAAGAAGTGCTTACTACTATTAAGTTTAATGAGAAAACACCTTTGCCACAAGGCATATGTGCAACGCTAGCAGGAACTCCAGCATAGATGGTGACAAGCTTTTCTTCATCCATCAACAGATTAAAAAAAAGGATGAACACTTGTGTCATGGTTTTAAAATAGGATTCCAACGATTAAAATCTCGTCCAACATTTTTTAAAAATAGTGACTTTCGCAAATAACTGGTAACATTGGCAATCAACTTGACTCAAATGCAAATTTGAAAGAGCTTTTCATTTGTATTATATTGAAGAGCCACAAAAACGTAGTGTGCCATTTTCAAAAACAATTTTAATTGCTAGAAATTGTATTGAAATGATCAAAACATTTACAACATTAAATTCAGTAATTATTAGCTATTTGTTGCAAAATGCAAAAGTGGCTCCCATGTACCAATTGCACCTTAATTTTGAGCTCATTCCATTCCATTTTCTGAACTCAGATTTATATTTTGGGCTTATTCAAACCAACCTCGATGTGGTAATTATATCAGAATAGTTAGCTTGATCTTGCGTAAAAACAGAAGAGGATCGAAGTGACTAACAATTATCAAGATATCACCTTGTTAAGTATGGAGAGGAAAGTTTTTGCTCACGTTGCTCTGACTTGATTGCAGATGCTGGCACTATGTATCTACCAAATCGTAGTGTGGCTTCACAGCTGGCAGATCCACAGTTAACATGATTTTATCACTTTGCCAGTTACAGAAAGAGAGTCATGAACAACAGGCACTCTACAAAGCTTCATGAACACCTCCAAAGCCTTTGATCTTATCAACTCTTTAAACTGCTACATCACTTCTTTCCACAGGACAGGCACAATTTTGTCAGTTAAAATGGAGCATCACTGAAAGCTTTCAAGGTCAGCAAGGTAAAGCAGGGACGCATCCTGACATCAGTCCTCTGACATTTTTCTCTAATAGTACTGTACATTTTTGGTAATCAAACAGTCGACTTGCATGTCAGGGCTGACAGCAAACTGTTCACTTAAAACTCCAGATCAAGACCAAAGCCCAAAGTCCTAGTCCATGAATTGCTGCTAGCTGATGTGCCTGCAATTTCAGACTGAAAGTCACTTCCAACTCCTTGTATATCAGAAATCCCAGGCCTGCTAGGTGTTTGAATTGACAGTGTCAAGATCACCAATATTATGGCACAGAATGTACAGATTCCACATTCTAAAAACATTCACCACCTCATTCTGGAGGTTGTCAGCAGTTTCACATACTTTGGACCAACAATCTCCTTCTTGATGCAAAAGTAGGCAGCAGGACAGCAAAAACCACAGTTGCCATTGAGGTTGAATGTCAAGCGTGCACCAATAGCAAATTAAAGAAAAATACAAAAGCTGTATGCATACCAGGCCTGTATTCTCAGCTGCCTCCTTCACAGGTAAAGAAAAGTGTTGAACTACTTCTAACTCCATTGCCTTAGATGAATTTGGACATAGCCTGGCAAAACACAGTGCCACGGATGGAAATACACAAGCTGGCAGGGATCTCCAACAATTCCTCGAGTCGGCAACTCCACTGGCCATGTCACGTGAACTAAATGGATGACAGCCACATTCCCAGAAACTTCCTAATGTGAAAGCTTATTATCGCCAGACGCACTCCCCGCTATCGCACCCCTGTAACCACGCACTTCCCATCATGAACCCACCTAACCTACACATCCCTGGACACTAGGCAATTTAGGATGGCCAATCCACCTAACCTGCACATCTTCGGACTGAGGGAGGAAACCAGAGCACCCAGAGGAAACCCACGCTGACACAGGGAGAACGTGCAAACGTCACGCAGACAGATGCCGGAGGGTGGGATCAAACCCAGGTCCCTGGCTATGTGAGGCAGCAGTGCTAACCACTGAGCCACTGTGCCGCCCCTTAAACGAAATGTGTCCATTCCAAAACTAGGATGGGAACCAGAATGCAAACCTCTTATTCTGAATAGACTACATATAAATTTTGAACTATTCTGAATAATAAATCATGAACCGACATGCACAAACTCTTATCAGGAGATAGACTTCAATTATCTTTGTCACCGGAATTAATTAGCACATTATTTTGTTAACAAAGTACATTAAAACGCACTAGAGCTACTAATCAAGCTGTTTGTCACTTTTCATATAGTGATGATTATCGTTTCAAGGCATACAAGAAGTGGTAAATTGTACAATGATGGGCAATATGCAATTCTTCAAGATAAATTTGCACTAACAAATATAATAAGCCAAGAGAAAGCATATGCGTGTACCAACAATATGAAGTCAACGGTCAATGACAGATTCAATTGGAACTTTCAAATTAGTTTCTGATAACTAAATGATCATCATTCTTCAATCATAAGGTCAGAAAAGAAGAAATATTTGCTGATGATTGCAGTGTTCAGCACTATTTGTAACTTGAAGTGACAAATGGTATTTGGCCACAGAAACTAACTATCTCTCCTGAACATTCAAAGGCATGATCGTCACAATCTCTAAAATCAAAATGCTGAGGATGAATACTAATGAGAAATATTACTTGGCTAATTTGAGGTATGAATTTAAAGTGTTGTAGAACAAAACAGAAATACTTTTAACAAATTTTCAGTAATAAACCAGAAATATTACAGAAATTAATCCCTTCATCTCCCAAACTGGTACCAAAAAGCAGTTCCTACTTCAGCAATCATAATTGTACTTAAATTCCAACAGTTGCATGATACAAAACATCCCTGACAGAGAAGCAATCTTAGATTTAGGATACTGTCATCCATGGTCTTTTTGTTTCAAACTACATTGCCACTGCTAGTTAGACAGACTGAAGATGAATAGTTGATACGACCACTGTTACATAGTGTTAAATCTCAAAGCACTTACCTTCATGTACAGTCACTCCACAATTGTCACACTGAACAATTTCATCCGCATCTTCACTGTTGTCTCCCAGACATACACAGCATATCTGCACAAAATCCATTTTCTGAGAACTGAAGTTTTGATCTTTGTCTATTAAAAAGGAGCCCTAAAAATTAAAACAAAACAAATTGTAATTGTGTGATAAATTGATGAACTGTGAATGCAGCATAATTGCAGAGTGAAGGGGACAAGTTCTGAATTCACTGTATATTATCTCACACTAATCTCAAAGTTACAATATATAGATAGTCACAGACTCTCCGAGGCATGCATCATACAAGTTTCACATCAGACACAAACTGAAAACAGAATTTTGCATACAAAATAAGGGTTAAAAGGACAATCAAATTGCTGCAGCTAGTTACACAACACATGTATTTTCCACCCACCAGATGAGAGATGGGCTTAAAAGCTGGTAATTGGAATAACGCAAACATAATGCCTGCAGTTCTTTAGCCAAGTATGCCCATCTACTGCATTAGGATATTTATCCTGTAAGTTAGTTACTTTTGGAATTCAAATTCTCTTAAAAGCATGTGAGGTTTTCCAATCCTCGAGATGCTTATCAAGGATTTCCCAGCAAAGTTACTTTTAAAATAAAGCCGGAACTCCAACTACCACAAAGTGAACTGCATATTTTGAGAGAGGATTGCTATAGATTTCTTCCTTTTACTTCTAGTTGCACAATTCTACTAGTTGTTTATCCCATTTCAGACTTTCCATCTGATAGGAATAATAACTCTCAATCATAGGCTGTTATAGAGTCATAGAGACATAATGCATGGAAACTGACCCTTTGCTCCAACTTGTCCATGCCAACCAGATATCCCAAAATAACCTAGTCCCATTTGCTAGCATTTGACCCATAGCACTCTAAATCTTTCCTGTTCACGTGCCCATCTAGATGCCTTTTAAATGATCTAATTGTACCAGCCTCCACCACTTTCTCTGGCAGCTCATTCCATACATGCATCACCCTCTGTGTGAAAGAATTTCCCCAAGATCCCTTTTAAATATCTCTCCTCTCACCTTAACCTATGTCCTCTAGTTTGGACTCCACTACCCCAGGGAAAAGACCTTGGGTATTCATCCTATCCATGCCTCTCATGGTTTTATAAACCTCTGTAAGGTCACCCCTCAGCCTCTGCCGCTTCAGGGAAAATAGCCCCAGTCTTTTCAGCCTCGTCCTACAGCTGAAACCCTCCAACTCTGGCAACATTCTCGTAAATCTTTTCTGAACTCTTTCAAGTTTCACAACATCCTCCCTACAGTAAGGAGACCAGAACTGAACACCTTATTCCAGAAGTAGCCTACCAATGTCCTGTACAGCTGCAACATGACCTCCCAACTCCTATACTCAATGTACTGACCAATAAAGGCAAGCACACTAAACACCTTCTTCATTATCCTGTCTCCCTGCAACTCCACTTTCAAAGAAATACGAAGATGCACTCCAAGGTCTCTGTTCAGCAATACCACCCAGGACGTTACCATTAAGTGTTTACGCTCTGCCCTAATTTGCCTTTCCAAAATGCAGCACCTCATTTATCTAAATTAAACTCCAACTGCCACTCCTTGGCCAATCGGATCAAGGTCCTGTGTACTTGGAAGTAACCTTCCTCGGTGTCCACTACACCACCAACTTTGGTGTCACCTGCAAACTTTCTAACCATACATCCCACGTTCACATCCAAATCATTTAGTTACCCTAATTAAAATAACAGAAAAAAAACACTCAAACAAACAAATTTCACTAAGTTCCAACCATCCACAAGGCAATAAGTTACATGGTCTGTTCCCTGGTCGGAAGATAAACTATTTTCTATTCCAAGGCTTTCCTTCAATCTGGAAAACCACAAGAATAACGCATCCAATATTAAAATAATGCAAATGCTTGCAGTTTTGTTTTAAGCTAAATATGCCCACCTCGTCCATTAAGACTATTATCCTAAAAGACATTAATGATTTTAAATTTTGTTAAAAGTCTGTGTGGTTTGATACCCTCAAGATGTTTATCAGGTATTTCCCACCAAATTTACATTTAAAATTGAATTTCTAAAAATAAAATGTTGTACCTTCTAAACATTAACTATAAAATCAGGCATATATGAGAATACTTATACAAAGGCAAGAACAATCTTTATTACATCGCTCATCTCACAGTAATGCACAAATACATTCGCCAGCAAGTTACACAGTTTCCTCCAACATACCGGCGAACCTGTTGCACCTAAGTACTGCCAAGCTTCTCAAATGATTTTGCCCATTTTTCCTTTTTAGTACGTTTTCCTAAATTACAATAGTTAATAGCACTCAAAAAACAATTCTGTTG
Organism: Ginglymostoma cirratum; assembly: GCA_024137785.1. NCBI lineage: Eukaryota > Metazoa > Chordata > Chondrichthyes > Orectolobiformes > Ginglymostomatidae > Ginglymostoma > Ginglymostoma cirratum. The sequence continues at coordinate 33,675,084 of JAHRHZ010000013.1, forward strand.
CCTGTAAAGCATTGGAGCCAATCCAAAAGTCATAAAAATCAAGTTCTTTCTTCCGGTATTTCTAATGTAATCCAACTTAAATCTTCCAAACTTCTTGGTTCACAATGTTTGACTTTTTTTTTTAAAATAAACTCGAGGTAGTTCTGTTAAGATCCCAGTAGGGAGAACTGTAAACCAAAATAACCGAATCTGTAACTGACCCAAATAAAGCACAATGTAGAATTGTATTTTTATTTCCTACTTTAACACAAATTAGAATCTACATAAATGAAGCATGAATTAACAGCCAAATGATATTTATTACAAACTATAAATTACAGATCAAACAAGTACAACAAAATCTCAAGAGATTCTGAAACACAGTTCTACAATTACGTTCAGTCTTTTTAACTTGGGCTTTGGAATTATATTCTCTCATTTTTCTCACTCAAGTACCTAGTCTTGTGTTACATGTAATAATAGTTTCAATGAATCAGAATTGCCCAGAAACTGCTGTCACCTATGTGACACACTTCTACAGAACATCCTTAGCTGGATTCAAAGCAGTCTTGACAACACAGATTTCCCAAAGATTTCTTGAATTCATGAACAAATCTGGTTATAAAATGTCTGGTTGGTGAAGACAAACTAAATTGATCGAAGCCCAATTCATAATTTCTGCTTTGGCCACATCTTCTGCTTTGGCCACATCTTCAGCTTTAAAATTTTACCCCACACAGACACAGCTCCTTGCTGCTCTCCATTCTTCTTTACAAGAGTTGTTTGTTCATTCTGTCGTCTGGCCAAATGCACAGAAAGCCTTGTTTGGCATCTTTAACTTTGTTCCTGTTGGTGCTTCTTCCAGGTTCAAGGTTCCCAAGTCACAGAGTAGCATTTTCTAAAATCCAAGAAAATTACGGTGGTTCCTTTTATAACTGCTGCAAGCTCTCATGCTCTTTCCAGATATTCTTAGAAATAATTAAAAATTCCCTGAAATGTTCACAAGATTACAAATTCTCTTCTCACATTGCTTAATGGTCAAATGTTGTCACATGTTCACCTGTTTCTATTAATCAGTTGAACCATTTGCTGTGGGCCCATAGTTTCATTATTCATGGTTTGGTTGTGCTATTACTGAATCAAAAGGTTAAGCTCAATCTGCAGAAATTTGAGCACAAATGACTGTTGTACAGTACTGAAGAATGGAGATGGAGGTGCTGTCTGTTGCATATCATATTAAACTGAAATTTAATGGCCCTCTCGGATGAGCACAGAGGATTCCATAGGATTATTCCAAGAGCAGCAGGGGAATTTTGTTGACGTTCCCACCAATATTTATACATTCATCAATATTATAAACTGATAATGTGATCAGCAGTTCATTGCTGATTGTGGAATCTTGCTGGTCCTTGACTGCTGCTGTGCTTCCTTGTATTTTTCCGAGTGATATTTCAAAAGTAGTTCATTAATTATGAAGTGTTTAGGAAATTGAGAGGTCATGAAAGGTCCTGCCATCCAGTCAGAAGTGAAAGAAAACAAATTATCTTATAATGTCACAAAAGATTATAAAGAGCTTTACTTTCCATCTGTCAATGCCACATTAAGCAGAATATTCTAATGTTAGTGAATCGAGTTGAGACCATATTCTACCTTCAAGCACTGATATCCATTTACTTGATCACAGCACAAAAATGAATGACAATGAGCATTCAATGCACTAATTCAATAGAGAAAAAGAAACCAGAAAAAACCATGCAAACAACAAAATTACTGCAGATGACAGGTTAAGAAGCTATACCGCATGTTTTCATTAAAGGGGGTTGACAGCCAGGAATCAGCCTCCAAAATGTGTCAACAATTAATCAATGTCACATGTTGTTTAATGCAGAACTCATGCCAACAACAGAACATGGTCAGCAAATTTCCACCTTCCATTTTAAGTGCATCCATATGTATTTTTTTCAATTCAGATTTTCTTTTAGCATTTTGTTTTTAAACATACAGCCATAATTTCTAGTAATAAACTTTGAAAATCTCCCCAATTTATCATTTACATCCATTACAATACAGGAATCACCTAAGTGAGAACATAATTGAACACAATCCTTTGGCAACTTTTTGTAACCTTATGGAAACTTTAAGATCTTCCCCAAGAGTTTTGGAAAACCTCAGCTGAACATAAATCAGTTGGAACTTTTAACTTTGACTTTTACTACTGACTTTAAAAACAAAATTTATACAGCAAGGTAATCCCACGATGTAGATTACTTTTCATTAAGTATGCTAAATGTAGAAGCCAATACTTAAACTAACCAAATATGATTTAAAATCCCAGGGAAACAACTTTCAGAAGACTAAATTAGAAGTCAACATAATAAATTGTTCAATGACATGAAAATACAGACTATTAATCTTTAAAATCTCAACTAAAAGTCTTAGACTTTGGGATTCACAGAAAATGTTAAAAATGAGCTGTGAAATTTTAAAAAGTTGTCTGACCTAAAAGGAACTGAACTCTGTCAGAACGTACAAAAGACTACCAAACCCCCCCCCCAAAAAAGGGCTATTCAAGATGTAATTAGGTAAACATTAAAATTAGTTATCTGGTCTGGAGGGCTCACAATGAGATCTTAAAATGTCTCTGCAGAGGCTGAAATTTCTTGAATATAGGCATTATCAAACAAAGATTTAAACCTAAAACTTATTATGCAAATAGGAGGATTGCAAAACCCCTATCTATACTGAAGGAATACAGGGGAACTCAGAATGGATGATCAAAACGTTTTATAAGAATGTATTGCCCTCATTGTGGGCAACAGCCACATTTACACCCTTCATAACCTATCACAGGCTCCAGAAATTATTAGCAAATATAAAATATTAAACACAAAGCATTTTGGCAGATAATTAATGAGAAGCTAAGACATTTTGATATTCTCTCTCTAAGATAATCAGCACTTGGCTCCCACAGAAACAGCTAGAAAGTAAAAACAAGAAACCAAGTTGCCTCAATAATTGCAGTATTAGCTGGTTTCTTGGATGCGGGTCAGGCATTGCCAAAAGAATATATGGAGATGGTATCCAGACAGAGAGAAAAAAGGGATAGGCCAATGAAGAGATAATGACGGTGATCAAGATGGAAGATTCAAATAGAAATCCTGTGGAAAGCATAGTAGTAAAAGACGTGGCAGTGAATTAAACACTAAAACACAGACAAAGAACTGGATGCTGGAAATCTGAAACACAACCAGAATGTACTGGAGACACTAAGTCTGCCAGTAACTGTAGAGACAGCAGCAGAGTTAATATTTTACGTCCATGGCCCGTTCATCATAATCGAAAAGAGTTGGGGGAGGGTGGTACTTATGTTGATCATTCAGGTGAGAGGAATAGAGTACACAGAGACAGAATACTACTCCTCGGACATTGTACAGAAGTGCAAATTTGTTTTGCATGCCCAAGAAACTGCATGAAGGCAACGTGCTTGGCATTACTTTGGAATACTGTGTTCAATTCTGGTCTCCCTGCTATAGGAAAGATGTTGTGAAACTTAAAAGGGTTCAGAAAAGATTTTCAAGGATGTTGCCAGGGTTGGAGAGTTTGAGCTATAGGGAAAGGCTGAATAGACTGGGGCTATTTTTCCTGGACTGCCAGAGGCTGAGGGGTGACCTTATCGAAGTGTATAAAATAACAAGCAGCATGGATAGGATTAACAGTCAATGTCTTTTCCCCAGGGTAGGGGAATCCAAAACTAGATGGCACAGGTTTAAGACAAGAGGGGAAAGATTTAAAAGGGGCCTCGGGACAACATTTCCCACGCAGAAGGTGGTGCATGTATGGAATGAACTGCCAGAGGAAGTGGAGGAGGCTGGTACACTTACAACATTTAAAAGGCATATGAATAGAAAGGATTTAGAGGAATGTGGGTCAAATGCTGGCAAATATCCTAGATTAATCTAGGATATCTGGTCAGCATGGATGAGTTGGACTGAAGGGTATGTTTCCGTGCTGTACATTTCTATGACAATTTTAATTTTTTTTATTTCAGCATTTTCTTTCTCATCATTTTAGCTAATAAATTTGCTCTGCAGCCTACTCCAGTTGCTGTTTCTTATGATCTTATGATCCTGTACACTCAAAAACATTGCTGATTAGCTTGTTTCTATTTGCAGCAAATACAGTTAACTACACTTTTAGTTGAACAGAGGTACAGCAGCATGCAAAACGACCTGAACCTTTGCTGTGATCAATCGAGGAAGTGGGGAGGCAGTTCACAGCTTTTCACCTGGTGATTACAATTAAAACAGGAAATCTAATTAAGACTAGATAACAAGTCATTTAGGTTTCATTTTGTTTTTCATGTCTTCATGTAATCAGCCTTAAAAGCAAGTTCGAGTAATTAAGCTCTTAGTTAAACACTGAAGTCATAATGCTCATAGCTCAACAGGTTTATCTTGTTTACAGTACATTCTTAATTACGTGAAATGTAAAGATATAACAGCTGTTTTAACCACTGCATTTTTCACTTTTAATTAATATTTCACAAAAAGCTGATTAAATACTTCAGTCATACACAAGATTAATGCAAAAGTTTGAAATACTTATTCTTAAAAAACCTTTAAAAAGTATTTTTAACCATTCTGGACAGTTTTGATATTCCACACTGACACCTATGCTTAACTAATGCATGGATGAGTGCATTCCAAAAATTCAGTTATGATGGTGAACGCCAATAGTTTGACCATTATGCAAGTGAAATGCTGAGCATGCAGGTCATTATGCTTCTGAATGCTTTCAAATTACTCTCTCGAGATGATTCAACAGAGTGCGCAGTGCACTGCAGTAAAGGTGCGTGCACATTTATTTTTTGTTTACCGCTTGAACTAGTGTCATGAAAACAGTGGCTAGGCAAGCTCTTAAATAAATCACTGTAGAATCACAGTATTGTTGCATCAATATTAAACCAGAAGAACTGATGAGTTTTGTTAATATTTGTGATAAACAAATATTACAATTCATTTATGTACATTCATTCATTTATCTGTATGTAACACATCTGATTTTTATATTTTTTAATACCAATTGTTTTTGGTTTTTGAATTTTGAACTAGTGACATACAGTGTTTTGTGTATCTGAAACAGTTTAATGAACTGGTCAGTATTTCTATGGCCATTGTGATTTCAGTTTTAAAAATATTCTGAGATAATTTGGGGAGACTAAAGGGAATGTGTTTATATTGGGAAAGTTCACAAGTAAACAGTGAGCCATGCAACACAATGGACTTTCGCATAGAAGATTCCACAGATTTTTGGGAGGCCAAGGAGAAACACCACAGCTTAGAAAAAGCACTCATTTATTTTCAGTTTGGGGCAGCTTAGAGTGAAGAATGATGTAAGAGATACTAGTTTTAGAAAGTACACCGGGGAGCAAATTGGAACCAAAAAGTAATAGAAAGAAAGCAACATACTTCCATGATAAGATGTCTAAACATACTAAAGCCAATGCTGGAAATTAAATGGGAGACCAATCACAGTGGTAGGAATGTTTAAGCAATCTTCTGAAAAGGAGCCATCAGGAAGTAACATCACGATCTCTAGAAAAGTAGTATTAGACCAACTAATGGGGCTAAATGCAGATAAGTCCCCCACCCCGATGACTTGCATCCTAGAATGCTAAGAGAGGTAGCTGCAGAGATACTGGATACATTGGTTGTAATTTGTTCATGCTATTTATGTGGGAAATGCATTAGCTACAAAACAACACCACTGACTCAATCCAGAGAGATTAGCTCAGGTCCAGATAGAAACTAATTCATGATAAGGTAATGACATTATTGAAATAAGTCACAGTAGCTGGAGTTCATGGTGCTCAGACTGTTAACTCAAAGATTCTGTTCAATTATAACAAAGTCAGCTTGGTAACAGAAGTGGACTCACATTATTCAGAGACTGGAGGATTGCATTGAATGAAATGGACATGCACGAATGGTCACAAAAATTGACTGAACAAAAAGGATATTAGCAGGTTCCATTGTCTTATAGAGCCAAAGAAATACAGTTTTTTTTTGTAACACTAGATAGACTTTAGCAAAGTAAAATAATGCTGCTTGGAATGAAAAATGTGCCAAAGTTTCAACAATTAATAAATAAAGTCATTGAAGGACTATGTAACTGTTGTTTACACCAATGCTTTGGTTCTTTTTGCCAAACCTGGGCAGAACTGTTTGTTCGACTACAAAATGCTAATTTGGTTATACATCTGGCTAATTGTGAGTTTTCTAAGGTAAAAGTGATTTATCTAGGCTACCCGGTGGGACTGGGCCAAGTATTACCTAGAGAAATGAAAGTACAGGTTATTTTGTATTTTCCCTTGCCGAGGTCAAAACATGAAATTTTCCAAACTTCAGCAATACCTTTGCACCCTTAACAGAATTGCTTAAAAAAAGGCAGAAAATCTGAATAGTACAAGTATCAAAATGCCTTGGAAAACTTGAAAGTTCAATTGACAAATGCACTAGTTTTAGCTGCACCTAATTATGAGAGGCCATTCAAATTGTTTTTTTCAATGCTGACAACATTGGTTTGGAGGCTGTTCAACTGCAAGATGACAACATGGGGATTTAACTGCTTGGCAGTTATTTTTCAAAGAAACTGACCGGAGGAAAAATATTCTTCAGTGGAGGAGACATTGAGTCTTGTTTTGGCTCAACATAATTTTGAAATATACATCAGCAGCAACAAGGAAGAAATTGTTATTTATACAGACCACAGTCTTCTGATTTTCTTGGAAAAATTTTGGGTATCTCCAATGTTATGAAATTTTTAAGTCTGTGTTATATGTAAACAGTTTGGTTTGTTCTAGTTTATTTTCATTTCTTATGCATAATTAACTTAATTTCATTGTTAAATATAACTGTGTAGCACCTTTTTTTTTGTGTTTTTCAGTGAAAGGTGGCTTCTCCATAACAGAAAAAAAATCTATCAAGTCAAGCTTTAATCTGGGATCTGACTTGCCCAGTAATAACATCACCTCGGATTAATAGTCTACAATAGTCTACACCTTTGTCTAAGTCAGTCCCAGTCCTTCTGAAAGTGAAGTTCGGCACCTTTTCCAAAACAAAAAGAAGTTGGTGAAACCTTCAATCACATAAATACCTTTTATCTCTGATCACACAAATTCTGTTCTTTGGCTGTTCAGGTGTGACTGCAACTGCTTACCTACATCATGAATAAATGGCAACTTTTGGTTTACATGCATTGCTAATCGTGTTGAGGTTCACAGGTTATAAACCGATAGCAATTATTGATTTGTAATTTGCCAATATCAAGTTTTAATTGATGTGTTTAGGAAGAAAACTATCACAAGGTAGGTTATTGCATCATAAATTGCACCATAAATCTAGAACGTAATGAATCAACAATTTACACCTCGAAACTTGGAAAACACAAGGCAAGTGGGACCAGAATTTGGCAAATCACATCTGTCAGCTCTGGTGCTCTACTTCAGACCTGTATCAGATTTCTAGCTAAATGATTAAAAGTGACTTTCATCAACATCAATTTTTCTTTCTTAATTTTGTGCTTAAAAATGGCTTTGTTCCTTTCACTTGTTCTATGTCTTCTTAAATAATGTTAACAATTGTCTACAACTCAGTCTATTTTGAAAAAATGCCTGAAAAATTATTTGAGATCATGGGAAGATTGACTTGTGAAGAGTATCTGACCAGCAGTAATGGCAGTTGTGAGTAATGACTTGCATCCGATTGGCCTCAAACCACATCTGCTATATATCACATCTCTGTATTCCTCAAAGTGTAAAAGAATTATTAATACTTTAAAAGCATTTTCATTTCCATCAGCTTGTTTCCTTCAACATGTTTAAATAGTCTCCTTAGAACTGATACAGATTTATATTTTGAACAATGTATTTTTAGTTTTTAATCAAAATTTGGGACAATTTTACTCATAAGACATCTAGTCAAATTCTCCCTGTTTATGCTTAAACGTAACTGATTAACTACCGTACCTCATAATTCTTATTCTGTGTCAAAACAAAGCCATCACTTGTTCCTTCACTCTTGGCAGCTTTTTGACTAGAAGATCTATTTTTTCTTCTAATTCTCTTATCATCTTCACTGGCACTGCTGGTGTCTTCCTCATCATCAGGATTGCCATCTTCACTATCACTGATATCATCATCCTCACCACCACCCTCATCACCATCATCATTATTTACACCTTTCCCTTTTTTCTTTCCACTACACGGTCGCCAGTCATTATCATCTTCACTATCATAATCATCGAAACCATTCAACTCTTCCACCGATATCATATCCAACATTGTTCTCTTTTTACGTAAATTCCATTTCTTTTGTCCATCATTTGATTCATCTGGCCCAGGATCATCCACTATTTCCTTAGTTTTCTTCTTACTAGTTTTGTTTTCAGTTTGTTCTTTGATATCACAATCAGGTTCTTCTGGCTGATCATTCTTGCATTCAACTCCTATTTTTCCATCAGAAGTATCCTTTTTCTCCTGTTCAGAGTCCTCTTCACTGCCATTTTGTCCACCTTCACTCTCAGAGGCTTCTTCACTGTCCTTACCAGCACTCTCTCCACTCCCATCAGAATCTGTTACAAAAGCAATATTGACTTTACTTGGTATAATTAGCCAAGAAGATTAACACATTTTGATGTTATTAGAAAACCTTTATCCAAAGATATATTGACAATTGTGTGTTTGATCAGCTTTTCCAAATTTTATAAATCTAGTTTAGTATCAATGTAGGATGGCCCACCAGAGTAGATCCTATTAAAACCCTGCGGATGGATTAGTAATCACCACAACAGAACGCCAAGGGGAGAATCTACGGCACCTGTGTATATCTAGCAGTACAAAGTCATCACACTCCATTAATCAGGGAGGTGCCATCTATGCACACCAAATTTAAAAGGTCTTTACACTATTTACAGTGGTGACAGAGGATAATGCAATATAACAGTATAAATCACTTGAACACATCAACATAATTCACAAACAAATGTGTAAGTCAGTTTACAGTTGAAATTTTAGAAAGGAAGAAAGCCCTCTATTACATATCACACAATTTCAAATAAATGTCTTAAAAGGTCAAACTGAGGCTCATCTGTTGCATTCTATGCCACTTTAAGCTAATAATAGCCACAGAAAAAGGACACTATTATTTGATCAGTGGTGAAAGAACAGCATATTGCACCAAAATGGGAGAATGAGCAACACTTTTGAAGTTATGACGTAGCTTCACTCAACAAAGCTACCCAACAGAAGGCCTGCTATACAGAAAAGTTAGTCACTTATCAGGTCTTAAATTAAATGTAAAGATTTGGATATTTGTTGAAGATTTTCTGAAGAAACTAATCCAGACTTAAAATCAGAATCTGTCTTTTCTCTTCTCAAATGCTGATGGGCCAGGTGAATATTCCATCATTGCGCAATTTCCTACCATCCTCACTACTATACTCTCACTACAATCTATAGTTTGGTGCATAGCATTTTCTTTCCCAGTGGTTTATTCAATGTATAGCAGATTCATTATAGATCAGAAAGTCATAGATTCAATTTCTCAAGTTAAAGTTCAAAGTTAGCCGCTTTCATTAAGGGTAATGCAAGAAATACATTTAAACTCTCCCACCTTACTGTCATCTAGCTGTTCAATTTGGAAATAAATCTGTATGTGAAATTGTGACTGCATATCGGTAGGTTCAGCCCTAGCACACAAAAAAAAACTGCAAGCTTCATTGTCCTAAGTTTGCATAATGTGAGAAACTCACCAAGTACACACCACCAATGAAACAGTGCCCCAATAAGGAAGCCCACAGTTTCAGATGGGCACAGAAAAAAGAAACTCAACAAATAAAAAGTACTCACCTGAAGCATCTCCGACTTCAAAATCACTGTCATCTGAGCTGTCATAATCTAGAGCTTCCAAGAGAGATGTTGCTAGTGTTTTCACTTGTCTCTTCTTCGGACCACGCTCAACTATGTAAATACAAAAGTAAAAAGTATTCACTAATCGCAAATGACCACAGATATCTATACTTCCTAGAGTTAGCAAAAGTATGCAGGGCAGGGAGAGGGGAGCAAGAGCAAAATGGTGGGTGTGGAGAAGCCAAGATTAAAAAAAAAATTAACGTTCAATATTTCCTATTGAGTATACCACTGCTACTTGCCCTTCTATCCTAATATTCTTTTCCTGCCATTTTTCCACCAGAAACGTCCACAAAGAATCACAAAGTACATTCTCTCTTACCCTGCAAACACGTATTCTCTGATTTACAGAAAATCTGGAAGTCTGTCATAATTGATTCAATCCAGGAGCTGCAAATAACCTCCTATGATGAAGTCACTTGAGCTGTATTTATAACAGCAAACAAACTGCATCACACTTCCTCCAAGACTGCACACACATCACACAAGTAAATGCTACAATGAAAAGACACTATTCTGCACACTGTCCCCCAAAAAAAAGACATTTTGGACCATCATTAAGGAAAATATTTCAAAGCTGTTAGACAGACAGATGCTGAGGACAACTGGAAATTTTGAAAGTAGATGACAGTTATAGCTTAGTCAAGAAAAGTTATTTGCATGAGGTCTAATCAGTTCTTGCCACTCAAATGCAATCTTTTAGTATACCTGTCAAGTAGAAATCTTATGACTTGCCTGGAATACACTTTTGACAAGTGTTCATACGAAACAAACATTGTGACCTGCATAACCTCACCCATAAACTGGCAGCACATTGGATGAAACCTAATTTTCTAAAATTCAATTTGAGCCTCTGCGCATAACTACATGTATTGCATCAATGGTTCCCGGGCCTAGAAAATTTCTACGACTTTGGAAAATTAACTGGAGAAATGTCAGCATTAAGACATCTACCCATTTAATACAGTAGTCTTACATGGCAAGCATTTCCTTCTATAGTCTAAAATGCGCACGGAGAAAAGAAATGGAGTGTCAATTTCATTACCACGGTTAGTACCATGTAGTACGATCCCAGCAGATATTATCACTGGGCAAGTCAGACCTTAGTCAGGAACCTGGCTTAATAGAGTATTTTTAATTTGTGTTGGTTTTAACAAAGCGGTCTCTCACTACACAATAAGCATGCAATGTTCCAGATTTTGCTTTAATAAGATGATCGATGGTTATTACAAAAGGAACATAGATAAAAATAATCTAAACAATCTTCTTACAATACAAATTCAAAAATTTTACCACTTGGTCAAAGTATAATCCCTTTAGTCCCCAAATATTTCTTTTCCATTTATAATGAAGTAAAATAACTTTTGTGTAGGACTCAAAACAGCCCGTGCTGATTTTTCATTACTTTTGGTTTATTACTTTATCAATTTCAGTTTGGAGCTGTGATAATTTTTGGACTCTTACCTTCAGCTGGTGTTAGAAGGAAAAAAGACCAAACAAGCTTTTGCTTATTCTTAAGGCCAGGCCGGGAAGTTAGCTGTAGGTTGGTTTCTAACCAAAGTTCCGCAGATAACTTTATCACCAGGGAAATGCATCAAGTTTAATAGAGAGTAAAAGTTAGCCATTAATGATGTCAGTATCTGGGAACTGGTTTCATTAGGTCTGGAAAAGACTTCATGCTCAAGTAACTGGCAAATATAGAATAGTAACTGGGACCTTAGAGGATACAATTTGTCTGTCAGGGAAGGGCTGGAGTTTGAACTGGGTTTTGGACTAGATTTTCTGTGGAAAAAAAAATCTTCTGTTGATTCTAGAACAATAAGATTTGAAAACTCCCTGTCTAACCTCTCATGAGCAGCTTGTGAAAGCTCAGATAATAGAAAACTAAGTTATAAATACTACCTTTATCTGAATGAACTGTAAAGATAACCCAGATTGACACCTTCAGAAAAATCAACCAAGGAACCATCATCTATTCTTGTGCAACAATGCATCATGAAAACCACTTAGGTAATCTGGCCAGTTTTGTTACTTTCTTTTATTTGTCTGCCTTTTTTGCAAAAGGGGCTGAAAGCAACAGATTTTGTGTTTATAGAACAGAGCAATTAGAATGGTTCTTTTAAATTTTGCTCTTAAGTTACTATATTGTTAATAAATTGCTATGTGTTTTGTTTCAGATACAAACCAGTGTCTGGAATTAATGACTCAAGAGACTGGGATTGGTTTTCAAGAACTCTGGTTCGGAACCATCAATTTTGAAAGTCTTCAAAGTCTTGAAATATTGAAATATTCTAGATTCACTTGAAATATACTTTTCTCTGGTGACTAATAAAAATACCACTGTCAGAAGGCGACCATAAAGAGCTTTTGCCATCATTTTCTGGGGCTACCAAATAAAGCCAGAGAAAATCCCGAGCCAGTAAGCTTATCCTCCTGAATCCAAGTCTATTCTCCACAACACGACAGACAAGCATCCGTATTGTAAATTCTTTAGAAACTCAAAGACAGATCAGAACTGATAGTGTCAACCAGATATCTGATTGGTTCCCTTGAAGGACAAGACACATTCAATAGTTTGTCTGAAATGTATAGTCTTACGTCTACTGTACAGAAATTCTCCCTTTAAAGTGCAGTTGTTGAACTTGGCTCATTTTCTCAGTATGGGATTCCTTTAGAGATTCTTATGCTGAATTATGTATATACATTGTTCCATTAGAACATGGTCTTCAGGCTATAAGACAGTTTATTAGAAATATTGTTGTAAGTTAATCAAGGTCAAATTATGTGATGTGATTATTGCCGGGGAGGCACTAAACCTTAGAATGCGAACACTACTATTTTCAGAGAAGTGCACATGTCCATTCTTCTGAGTTCAGAAAGGAAGGGGTGAGGGATGGAGAGATTTCAACTCAAGGAGGTTAAGCTTTTGCTGGAATGGGAGTCAATTTAGATTAATGAACAAACATGTAACCAGCAAACAGCTTGTTGTGAGTTAGAACTTTCCAGCAGAGTATTAGGTACATCCAGCTTCACAGAGTATGGAAGATGGGTAGTTGACAAGGGAGCATGGGAACAGTTAAGTCTAGCAAATGATTAACAAATTATTAGCAATGCAGCACATGATGCTCCCACTTTCGAGAAAAACTACAACTCACCTAAACTCTCCATAGAACTACAGAGTTTCATCCTTGGCACTATTCTAAGTTTTCTCTGTAGCCTATAAGTCCTTAAAATTTCTAATGGAGGCAGGAAACCAGACATAAAATAATCTTGTATAATACCAGAGACAACATCTTACAAATCACTTCCAGGATCAATAATCTGGGTCTCTGTTTAGTTTATTAAACCATGGTATGCAAAGAACAATCTTAATCCTTGTTACTATCACCCTAGCCAAACCTCATGCATGGCCAAATTCTCAGGTTTTCGAACAGCTTTTTTTAAAAGCAATGCTTTGAATGCAAAGACAATACATATGTTGCCGGTTTCACACGTAATCCCATTTAAACCATGATTGTTTTAAAATTTAGCCCTCCAATCTTCTAAATTTGCTAGTATGTACACTACTCCAAATGCCAAAGGCACACACAGAATGGTTTCAACAACTATTTAAACAAAATTTACAACGGCATAACATTTCTGTTCATCCAGTACTGAACGTCAAGTCAGCACTCGTGAAGGAGTCAAGAAAGGTGTGAAAAAGAAGAAGTCATCAGTATATGCCCGAAAGACACTGAAATACTTTGTTCCAGAGGTCAGTCAACTCCTACAGGCTAGAGATATCCGATTATGACCTTGGTTAAGGACATATCGGTGTGACTGAAAATGAGGTAGATGTGGGAATTGAGAAGGTAAAAGAGTAGAAGTCTCAACCTTTTCAAGCGTCAGAGTCATAGGCCTGTACAGCACGAAAACAGGATCTTCAGTCCAACCCGTCCATGCTGACTAGCTATCCTAATATAATCTAGTCACGTTTGCCAGCATTTGGCCCATATCCCTCTAAACCCTTCCTACTCACAAATCCGCCCAGCACAAGAATCATCTCAGCAGTTCTTGTAAACAGGAACCAGTGAACTGTTTTCCCATTTTTTTCCCTATGTTTGTTTTCTTGGGTGTCTGAGCGTGCGTGCGAGCATCAGGGAGTTTATAACAGGATTACCATTTTAAATAGTCATTATATGTTGACGGTTTATAACCTTTCACTGTACCTAGAGTTTATCTTTTAGCAAAAAAAAAAGTAATTTTTGTCAAGAACAGAAAGCTGGTCCATGTTCTGTCAACCATTGTTTAAGTAGTAAGGTAAATTAGGGAACCTTGCATATTTTAAAAATGCTTTAACCTTCCCAAAAATTCCAGATTATTGCAGTTTATATGGAAAAAGCAAGGCCTGAAGGTTGGATAATAAACTGATCACAGCACTACCATGCAGAAGGCCTTTCAAGAGGGCATAAATAGACTAGCGATGCTAGTAATAGGGGACCACATTGTCAGTAGGATGGATACAGTTCGCTGCAGTCAAGAATGAGTCCAGAATCGCTTGCCCAATAACGTTTAAGCCTGCTCCATCATTCAATATAATCATAACTAATCATCCAAGTCAGTACCCTGTTCCCACTTTCTTCCCATACCCTTTTATCTCATTAGCCTCAAGAATTGTATCCAATTTCTGCTGAAAATATTCAATGCTTTGGCCTCAACCACTTTCTGTGGTGGGAGAATTCCACAGGCTCACCAGTCTTTGGGTAAAGAAATTTCTCCTCAACTTAGTCTTAAATAGCCTACTCACATCCTTATACAAAAGCCAAAAGAACTGCACATGCTATATATCAGGAACAAAAACAGAAGTTGCTGGAAAAGCTCAGCAAGTCTGGCAGCATCTGTGAAGAAAAAATCAGAACTAACATTTCGGGTCTGGTGACCCTTCCTCAGAACTTCTTGTCCTGTTAAGAATTTCATTGAAACTTATAAAATTCTGTAAAATCCAATACTGACTATTGTCCTAACCAATGCAGTCTCTCTTCATAATTCAGTCGTCATGCCAAGAATCAGTCTGAAAAATCTTCATTGCACTTCCTCCATAGTCAGTACATCTTCCCTCAGATAAGGAGGCTGCACATAGTACTTTAGGTACAGTCTCATCAAGTCCCCTTGCAACTGCAGGTGGAGCTTGCAATTATCATGGTTCATCTAGATACCACTGACACAGATGGAACTAGGGAAGCTGTCCATATAAGGGGTTATGAGCAGGCAGGTATGAAATTAAATTAAAAAGCAGAACAAAAATAACCTCCGAACTATTATTTATGCCATGAACAACATGACATAGGGCAAACAGAGTTGAATGAGTGGCTCAATGATTTGTGTATGAGAAATGGGTTTTGCTTACTGACACAATGCTCATAACGGAGGAAAATGAGGGTTGTACCACTGGAACAATTATCTGAACTATGCTCAGACTGGTACTCCGGCAAAATGTAAAACTAGGCTGGTAGAGGGAGTTTTTGAATAAATAGTGAGGGCAAAGGATCCTATGAGGAGAGACGAGGTAAAAGCGAGAGAAAGGCAAGGCAATACAGTAACAATATGGATAATGCTAAGTGTGTAAAGAATGGACTGAGCATACAAACATAAGAGCATCAGCAGGTAAAGCCAGAGTATGCAAGAGTCATAACTAAAGGTGCTACGGCATTCCTAACAAAACAAAGTCACAGCACAAATCAAATCAACATGTATGACCTGACAGCCTTTTCACCAACCTGGGTGCAAGTTTACCAAGGCTGGGATCTAAATATTCAAGGCTGCATAACACCACAGAAGAACGGAAAGGTTAAAAGAGATGGCATAAAGGTCTGTTAATTGATATATATTAGTGCAATCGTGAAAGATGACCTTTGTTCAGAAAATAAATGCATGATGAGCTTGAATCAAGAGAAGAAACAGCAATGCTAGAAAGTCACTTGTGGGAGCAGTTTGCTCCCTCCCTCATGCGCTCAATGCTACCCATGTTCGGTTCGAGCAGAATGCCAGGAGTGCAGAGTCACCTGCCCCGACAGCCCCAGATGCACCTGCTCCCTCCATCACCACTGCAAACATCAGATCGATCTTCCTGAGAGTCAACCCAAGGAAAGCGACGGGCCCAGACGGAGCCCCTGGCCTTGCACTTAGATCCTGTGCAGACCAGCTGGCAGAGGTATTCGCTGATGTCTTCAACCTCTCCCTCCTACAAGCCAAAGTCCCCACCTGCTTCAAGACCACCATCATCCCAGTACCCAAGAAAGCACATACAACGTGCCGTAACGACTACCACCCAGAGGCTCTGACTTCCATGATAATGTGCTTTGAGAAGTCGATCATGACCCACAAACTTTTGCCTCCCAGCCTGTCTGGATTCCATGCAATTTGCCTATCAATGTAACAGGTCCACAGCAGACATCATTCCCCTAGTCTGGCCCTCATCCCTGAATATCTGGACAACAGTTTCGTAGCAGTAGACTCAGAAGGAATCATTTTAAAAAAATGTATCAGTAGTCCAAGGCTAAGAAACTTGAAAGCATCAATTAAGAATTAAAAAAAAATAAAAGTGACAGCACTCTGGAATTAAATAACTGTAAAAGGATAATGTTGAGAATCAGTTTGACACTGTTTTGCTGTTAGTTTTACAGACTAGCTGTAGTATATATGTATATAGCTTTTTGTTTTTCCATTTTCTCATGGAATAAATATGTTCAGTTGTTAAAGAAGTTTTGTTTGAATTTTGGTGAAAAAACACTGATAGCAAATGGAAAAATTAAACATATGTACTATTAAGTCAGGTTTTATTCAGAAATCTGACTTGTCCAATGTCACCATCAGCTGAAATCATAACTAGGTAAGAGCAGTCCCACCCAGCTGAACAACACTGAAGTGTTGGAAGACAATGGTGTGGTGAACTGTGTGAATGACTGCAGAAAGGTTCAGAAAGACCAAGAGGGAAAGTTTACCAATGTCACAATCACGTGGGATGTCACTTGTGAATTTGATATAAACTGAGTCTCTACTATAGCTGAACTGAAACTTGATTGAAGGGATAAAATATGCTGTTTTGGGAAAAATGAAAATGTATTTAGAAGGCAATATATTCAAAGAATTGAGAGAAATAGGAGGTTGGCGATAGGACAGTAGAGCAAATCTTTTCCGAGCAAGAGTGATGGCTGAAGATTTAAAGGAAAGAAAGGCAACACCTGGAGAGAAATAACTATTTACAATAGTGGATAAAATGGTGGCCAGCGTGGGAAGTAGGTTATCAGCAGTTGGAATAGAACTGAGGAGATCAAACAGAAAGTCTGATAACAAGATGAGCTTGAAGAGGGCATGAGGAAAGACAGTGAAGACGACCAGAGAAAAATGTTACTTCAGGTTTCGACACAGAGGAGGAGGCTTGGTCATGTGATCACTTGTAAAGGAGAGTTGCAGCAAATGTAGCTGATTGAATTACCTCAGTTTCAATGACAAAGAATTCCACGAACTCCTCGTATTTGCAGGAAACGAGCCCGTAAGAGTCGGGATATTAAGAAATGCATTCACATTAAAATTATCTATCATTCATTATCCTGTCAATTAAGCTTAGAAGACCTGTCTAGAATGCATCCAATGTAACATAGCTCTTCTCACTGTAGTTGCTAACATATGCATTGTTTTAGGTTGCAACAAACTAATCACACAGCTTGTTAACGCGAAACATAATGACGTACATTGCAACACTATGAATAAAATTGATCTTGAATAAGCCTCATCTAGAAAAACAAAATCTAGACTTAAATCAGTTATAAAGTCATAGAGATGTACAGCATGGAAACAAACCCTTCAGTCCGACTTGTCTATGTTGAGCAGAAATCCTAAATTAATCTAGTCCATTTGCCAATATTTGGCCCATTTCCCTCTAAACCCTTTCTATTCATAGCCAGATGCCTTTTAAATGTTGTAATTGTAGCAGCCCCCACCACCTCCTCTGGCAGCAAAATCTATACACACACCACCCTGCGTGTGAAAAAGTTGTCCCTTAGGTCCGGTTTAAATCTTTCCCTTCTCATCTTAAACATATATCCTCTAGTTCTGTAATCTTTTCATGTGGACTCACTGTTTCCAGTCCACCATTATATTTTCCTGAACTCTTAATGATAATACTTTAAAATTGAGCCACTCAAGGATGAACACAAATTAAATTTTTCAATTATGTTCATATCTCATTTTGTGGATAAATCAGGCCAGATGCAATACTGTATCATTACTGGTTGATAGCTTCAACACAGGGATGAAACTGTGATTTTCATATATCACTGCCAATTAAAGGCAGAAATATGCAATTAGTTAACATCAATCACAGGACTGAGGACATTCCCCATTAAGCTCACAAATTCGATGCCCCAGTGACATTTGCAATTATTCACTGGTCATTACCAGAATTCTAAGGCAAAAAAAAACTTTGCACCCAGAAAAAAATGCAGTTGCTCAAAATCTAAAATAAAATCAAAAATGGTGGAAATACTGAACAAGTCATGCAGCATCAGTACAGACAGGAAGATAAGGTTGATTTGCAGATTACTAAACTCATTAAATTCACCATTTCATGAGTTCGGAACAGAGCCTAATCAACAAATCTTAGTACCCTGAGCCCAAGCACATTCCAAGCCCATTCAATTAACCCATCTCTATCAATCAATTCAAAAGCATACATAACAAAATGCACAGAACATGGCTGCGGAATACTAACAATGTATTGAAGAATAAAATATGCTAAAAACTTTACTGAAACTAATCTGGAATCCACTAACTGAGAGGGTAATAGAAATAACTTTAAAAAGAGAATCACGTATATGCTCAGATAAAAACAAAGAAATACAGCTTTTCAAGTTACCAATACAGGCAGAAGGGTCAAGTGACCGCACTCAGTGTTACATGAATGTACGACAGGGATGCTGCACAATTTTCGCAATTTATGGTGCATTTTTCTAGGGCCCTTAGTCCCGTAACCCTACAACTGGTCAAACGTTAACTCTGTTACTCGTTTCCCAGATGTTGCGGAGCTGCTGAACATTGCCTGTCCGTTTGTATGTTTTTCCACAACAAGCAACTGAAGCGAAATCATAACAAACGCCTGTCATCCGAAGGAGATATGTATGATTTTCCACGTCGCAGGAGGTGCCCGTTTCAAGCACGGCCCGGCCTAGGGCCCACACAATGCTACTCTTTAATGAGCACCAACACGGATCATTAGGCCGGAATATACATGTGGCCAGGACTGCGAGGTAACCAGGATCGCGGCTCTTTTCTTTTTGTTGTTGTTGTATTTACTCACATATGCTCTTCGTGGCCATATCACTATCCTCCTTCCCGGACATAACGGCTGCAGTTCGAGCTCAGGGTCGCGACGGTCACCAGCGTTCCGACGTCAAAGCGCCTGCTCGAGAACTCGGCGTCGCGCATGCTCCGTCTTGGCACGCGCTCTCTCTCTCTCAACAATCGGCTCCGAACACGGGAACAGGAATGATGCGGGATCTTACTGTCACGTGTGTGAAAAGCTTTCATTTGTCTCCACGATTAGGCGCCATTTTGAATAATTTAAGAATACGTGAAAGAAATATGTAGCTTAA
This sequence comes from Ginglymostoma cirratum, assembly GCA_024137785.1. Lineage (NCBI taxonomy): Eukaryota > Metazoa > Chordata > Chondrichthyes > Orectolobiformes > Ginglymostomatidae > Ginglymostoma > Ginglymostoma cirratum. The sequence continues at coordinate 33,694,659 of JAHRHZ010000013.1, forward strand.
AGAGAGTCCGTCGGTCTTGAGTCAGCTTGAAATGTTTAAAATTGTGAGTGTCATAGGTAGGGTAGAAGGAAGAAACATTTCCCCTCGATGCAGGGATAAATGACCATCGGGTATAGATGTAAGGTAAGGGCCAGAAGGTTTACAGAGATGCGAGGGAAACTTTTATCACCCAGAGGGTGGCAGGTATCTGGGACTCACCACCTGTACGGGCGGTAGAGACAAGTTCTCCAGAGAAGGGAATAACGACAGGGTGCATTCTGATCATTGTGCTTGTAATGTGGTGCAAAAAAAAACCTGCTTTGGACCAGCGCCGGAGGGTTTTGAAACTACTTTGAACAACAAGCCACATAAGGAAGCATTAGACTTGATGCTGGAAAAGCACAGCAGGTCAGGCAGCATTAGAGGAGCAGAAAAGTCAACGATTCAGGCCCAAATCCTTCGCCAGGACTGGGGATTTCAGCCCGAAACATTGACTTTCCTGTTCTCTCTGGTGCTGTCTGACTAGTTGTGCTTGGCCAGCCTCACGCCTATAGACTCCGCCTTCCAACATCTGCAGTGCTCATTATCTCCATCAGACTTCATGGTGCTTGTTGAAAGAGAGCACGCAGGAAGTGCGCGAATACGGTCTTGCTGTGAGCTAAGAGGGCAGAGTTTAGATGATCTTAAGTTTAGGGGAAAGTAGAAATGGGAAACCAGCCTGAATGTAGAGTCTAGAGGAAATGAAGGTATAGATGAAGGTTTTGGAGATAATAAGGACTGCAGATGCTTAAAGCTTTGTTGTGTGAAGTATTTTGAACTGTGGAGGAACCATGTAATGCTATCACTGAGTTGCTTCTCAATGGGCGTAAATAGAATAGTGTGGGCAGAGTTGAGGAAGAAATAGTAGAGTAGACTGACTTGCGTTAGTCAGTAAAACTTTGTGGAATACTCTTTTAATAATGTACCAATAAAATTTCAGCCTGTTGTATCTCTGATTATCATATATTGTAGTATTAGTCTTAACATGTCATAGGACAATGTCTGACGACATCTGCAACTGCTCAATTGTAACTTCACAATTCTACACCCAGTATGCCATCATGTAAAATTTAATATGACATCATATGCACAGGCTGCACTGTGCACACACAGAAGATGTGCATGCAGTTTTGGAATGGGATTTGGTGTGGAGGAGTGAGGATGCAGTGGTAGGGGGTGAGGAGTTGGGATGGGGAGGATTGGGGATGTGGAAATGGGAGGCCCTCTTCCCACCCACCGCTCCTAAATCATGTCCCATCCTAACACCTGAACTGCATCTCCCCAAAATCATTTATGTGTGCATACATTAAATAAGGCAATGAGCAGCTAATATGTACTGCTGTAAAGATACACAAGCCTGAAAATAGTTCTTAACTTGCCTTCTCCTCAACAACTCTGTCTTGAACCTAAACTTATGAATGTGGGTATAAAACCATAATAGTTTTCAGCAGTAGATGAAGTGGAACAGGACACTGTCGAGTACAACTGCGTAGGCAGTCGTAAAGATGGAGTGGATATCTGGCCAATGTTATGTCCAAACCAGATATGACACCAAGGTAACAAACAGCCTTTTACAGATGCCAGTGAAGCAGATGGAGTCAGGCCTAAATGGGAGGGACCAAAGGTAATGGCCCAAATTTTTTCATTTGGTCAGGATCCCTATTTCTAGACCAGATCAGATGAAAGGTCACAGAAAGAATCACCTCACTTAAATTGAGCTTGCATTCCAGAAAATCACAACTTTATGTGAAAAGACTTTTTATTTAGGAATCAAAGTTAAAACTAGAGTTAGGATCTGTAAAGTCTTCCTCAGTAAAAAAAATTGAAATATTGTACTAGTACTATCTAAGTTGCAATTCAATGAAATGCATAATTTCTCCATTGGTAAAATAAGGTACATCTTGGTTCATATCTTTGAACTTAACATTCCACTTAGCATGTTTTCAATGGCAGAACCCCAAAAAGTGGAGCCAAAAGGGTCTCTGCTTGAGGTTTGCACCAGCAGACCTATACTCATTGGGACCTGGTCCATCTGCTGAGGTCATCATTTGTTCTCGACTGCTGTTGGCATTTTGAGAGGCCCCATGGCGCACGTTCTTGCTTTCTGTTAGTGACTCTGATGTCTCATCAGGCTACTGCTTCGGAGTAGACTGATTATACGACCTTGATCTCTTGAACTGGACCTTGACCTCTTTACCCCTTCTTTAGCCAGTGAGCTGTGGATCACGGTTGGACTCACTGGCATTTGCTCCTGTCTGTCTGTGACGATGGGCAATGCTGCTGGAGTTCCTCCAGCAAACCGTGACTCTCAGCCACGGGCAGTGCTGGAAAGGCACTGGGTTTTGTCTGGGCTGAAGGGCATAAGATAATGACCATTTTTGTCTGGACAAAAGTTCAGCTGCTTCCTCTGTAGTTCTGCTGGCTGCAGTCCATAATCTGCCATTGTAGTTAGGTGGATAGTCAGGTTAGGGTGCTTTTAGTGAGATGATGAGGGTTAGTCAGGTCAGGTTGTAGAAGATACTCCAACTCAGGTTGGAAGTCAGGAGCTCCAGTGGAGAGTTGATGGAGGTAGGAGGTACGAGGTACAGTTAGCCAGAAATGAGGCAAGGTTTTTGTCGACTTAACATTATTTTGCAACTATCCAGGTGAGTTGGAACACTTTTAACTCTACAGAGTTTGAAGTCAAAGATGGAGACATCCACAAAGGGCTCTGAATGCTGGATAAATTTCCGACTAGTCACTGCACTGTAAGTTCCAAGAAATCCCAATACACACCTTCGCTCAGATCTGGCCAGTTTACACCATCATAACCCAACTAATCCCTCTGACATTCCCTGACAACCAGCGTTCCTTCTAACTTTCTTACGGGCTGCATGAGCATCTAAGATTCGCACATGGCAGTGGTTTCCAATTGGAAGTCAGCGCCAGGATCAGCATGCCAACACCAGTTGTCATGTGTGGATCCTTGAGCGGCTACACAAGTTAGAGGAGAAGTTCCTGGCAACATCTCCCATTACCACACTGCCGCTGTCTGGACCTTCTCACACTTGTCACTAACATCAGACTATTCTTGAACTGATATACCTCCTCCCCAACCTGGCACCTGACCCAATCACCCACCCAAACTGCCACTTCATCCCCTCACTTAACTTCTCTTTATGGATTCTCAAAAAGGCATTGTCACTTAAACTATGTTTACTTCAGCTATATTTTAGCTGAAGTCACAATTCTTCAGCAATTGCCTGAAAAGTGTGTGTGGCTTCCAAAAACATTTTCCCAGTTGGTCTCTGCAAGGATTCTTCCTATTGGTTTGTTCAGCAGGATCCTCCAATAGAAGGTGGGCCTGAACAATTTGCCAACCAGACACCAGAAGATCTGAGCCAATGGATGGCATCTTCTGAATGTTTCATTGAAAGAAAGTTGTGCCCATCCAGAATTGCATGTTGAATGAATTTTTCTGATAATGTAGTACCAGTGGACGAGTTGAGAAAGGTGGTGCTATGTAGGGTTGGGTATTATCGGGGTTAATATGAAAACTAATGCTGTGCATTCAGGTGATAGTACTGCTCGATGACATTGATAAGAACTGTGAGAATCACTGACAGATCCTTAGGAGCCATTGGAAATAATAATGCAGAAGTGGCAAAGGAAGACATTGCAGGTAATTCTCAGACTATATTTAGCTAGACAAAACTCAAACTTGGCAAGTTCAGTCTCACTCATCCAGATTATGGTTAATAGAATCAAAGGAGCAGAATTTTGTGGTCAACTGTTCAAAGACTGCAAACAGGTCAAGGTGAAAAAGGAAAAATAGCGTATATTTGTTTCAGTCATCCAGGATGTCATTGATATTTCACTAATTTGGCAAGGTGGAAAAGAAGTCCAGGATAGAATTTTTAAAAAGTAGAAATCTCAGGAGACAATTTTGAAAACAGTGATTGTATTAGATTCAGGGTTGCTACGGAAAAGGACAAAGATGGGCCTGAAATCAAGTTCTAAACTGGGGAAAAGGTGACTTAAATAAGATCAGATACCATTTGGCTAGAGTGGAGTGGGAGCAGATAGTTTTGCTAAATGTGTCAGAGCAGTAGGAAATAGAGTACAGACTCAACACGTTTCAATAAAGATAAAAGATGGAACCAACAAATGGAATGAGCCCTGGATATTGAGAGATATGAAAAGAAAAAGAAAAAGAAAAATTGTATGAAAAGAAAAAGAAGCAGGCTTATGGCAGATACCAAGGACTCAAAACAGCAGAAGCCCTAGAGATGTATAGAATGTGCAAAGGGGAACTTAAAAGAGAAAATTAGGAGAGCAAAAAAAATGAAAGGATAACGCAGGCAAAGTAAAGGAAAATATTAAGTTATTTTACAAGTATATTAAGAGTAATAGGATAACTAGAGAAAGACCAGGGCCCATTAAGGACCCAGTAGTAATTTGTGCATGGAGCCAGAGAATGTACGTAGAATTCTAAATTAATACTTTGTTTTCGTGTTCATTAGTGAGAGGGACTATCTGGGTATAGAAATTGGGGAGAAGAATATGATACAATCAAAGAAATTATCATGGACGGAGCGGAGATTCTGACTGGTCTGGCAGACTTAAAAGTTGACAGATCTCTAAGGCTTAATGAAATGAATTCCAGGCTGTTGAGTGAGGTAAGGGAGGAAATCGCAGGGGCACTAGCAATAATTTTCAGTTCCTTTCTGGCTACCGGAGAGGATAGCCAACGCAGTACCACTATTCCAGAAGGAGGAAGGATTAAACCAGGAAGCTACAGGCCAGTCATTCTGATCTCAGTGTTGAGGAATCTACTGGAAGCATTTCTGAGGGACAGAATTAATCTGCATTTGGGAGGCAGGGATTAACAACAAAAAGTCATCATGGCTTTGTTAAGGCAAACTATATCTGACAAACTTTATTGAACTTTTCAAAGACGTGACCAGGTGTGTAGACAAGGGCAATATATTTGACATAGTTTACTAGGACTTCAGCAGCTTTTGATAAGGTCCTCCATGAGAGACTGATGCCGAAGATAAGAACGCGTGGGATCCAAGGAAATGTGGTTATTTGGATCCAGAATTGAATGACTGGAAGGAATCAGAGGGTGATGGTCTTTAATTTGTGACTGGAAAGTCACAGTGTGGTTCAGCAGGGATCAGTGTTGGGGCCTTCCTGCTGGTGGTATATATAGACTTGAATGTAAGAGGGTTGATCAGTAAGTTTGCGGATGATACGAAAGTTGCTGGGATGGCAAATCATGAGGAGCATAGCCTTAGATTACAGGAAGATACAGATGGGCTGTTCAGATGAGCTGATCAGTGGCAAATGAAATTCGTTCCAGTGTGATGATGGACAAGGCAGAACAAACGAGGTAGGGAATACATGATGAATGGTAGGACTTTGGGAAGCGCCACGGTTCAGATGGATGTTAGTGTGCATGTCCACCTGTCCCTTAAGATGTCGGGACAGATGAATAAAGTGGTTAAGAAGGCCGATGGAATACTTGCCTTTATTAACAGAGGCATGGAGTTTAAGAGCGGGAGGCTATAATGGAACTGCATAAAATGTTGGGCAGGCTGCAGCTAGAGTATGGTATGCAGTTCTGAAGTCCACTTTATGGGGGGGGGATGAGATTTACTAGGATGTTGCCTGGACTGGAGAGTTTTTGTTCTGAAGAAAGATTGGATTGACTGGAGTTGTTTTGCGTGGAGCAGAGGAGATCGAGGGGGACATGATTGAAATGTGTAAAATTATGAGGGGCAGAGGTAGGGTAGACAGGAAGGAACCTTTCCCCTTGGATGACGAATCAATGACCAGAGGCATAGATTTAGGGTAAGGGGCAGGAGGCACAGAGGGGATGTAAGGAAAATATTTTTTATCCAGAGAGGGTGGTGGGATTCTAGAACAACTGATCGTGAAGGTGGTAGATGTAGAAACCCTCATAACATTAAAGAAGTATTTAGATGTGCACTTGTGATGCCAAGGCATAGAAGGCTATGGGCCAAGTGCTTGAAAAGAGGATTAGAATAGTCAGGTGTTTGTTCTTGACGCATACAGGCTTGATGGGCGAAAGGACCTTTGTTTACACTGTAGACAAGTTGAATGGTGGAGCAAGCTTGATGGGCCAAATGTTTCTCATTTTCTACTGAATTATTCTGCATGTTTGCTCCATTTTCCCATATTGCCAATTTTTGTTGTCAAGTAGCCTTCTGCTTTGTGAATGAAAAGAGATGAAGTCACATAATTGGTGTTTCTAAATGATGTATTGTTGATTGTGAGACTGCTTTTGAGTGGTGAGTTGGTGGAATTAAATTAATTCAGAATGTGACTGCCTGTTGGGTTAGCTGCTATGGTCTAAATGAACTGTGCTTGAATCAGGCTGTCGTGGGCTCACTGTCCAGTTGCTGGTATCCTTGTCAGATCAGGCTCCTCCTCCAAAAGATCAGCATGCTCAAAACTTTGCTCTTCCTGGAGCTCCAGTCATCATTGTCATGCTATGGTATATGTTTTGACCGTTGATGAGAACCCCAAAGTGTTTATTTATTATTATTTATAGATGTGTTAAACTTAAATTCTAATAGCATGCTGTAAAGTTCACAGTTGAAAAAATATTCTGAGCTACTCTGGTATTGCAGGTGAAGGAAGACACTTTCCCGTTTTCAAGTTCTGCAAACCAGTTTAAGGAAAGGAATCATGACAAAAACTTACACAACAAATCCAGGATCTCAAAAAACAAACGTTCAACTGCCAGTGCTATTGGTAACCTCCACTACAACAGCTGCAGTGTTCAACTATCTAATCCTTGTAAATGATTAAGAGACTGACCTATATACAATTTTATTAACTTCTCTGTTTCTGGACTTAACTCTGTGTATATGTGCTGTATTACTAAATTAGTAATTAATAATCTCACCCTATGTTAATTAAAGAAAGTCTGATTAAATTGGCTTCTCCTAAATCATAATTTCATTTGATCTGGGTGAAAGGTATCCAAAGGGAATTGGTCATTTTTCGATTAACCTTGTTGCAACAATCAAGGGGTGAAGGTGAATAAAGAATGGGAACCAATTCATCCCTCCTTTCGTGGGAACTTAACAGTTCGGAGTTTCTTGTCTGGAATTGTGAAACTAACCTAGTGTCACATCATAACACGTGCAAGAAACAGCAAAACACTTACATTTTGCATAATGGAGCTGCTGTGTAACACAGGGTGCCTCCAGATCTGTCCATGCACCAAAAGCATATCTTCAAAATCTTGAAAGATTTGTCTATCGCAGTACTGATGGTGCATTAGCTTTTATTTGGACTGCTCCCTGGCATCATTTTCGTGTTTGGGATGAAAGGTCATCAACCTGAAACATTGGTGCTGTTTCTCACTCCACAGTTACTAATAGACCCACTGATTATTTCCAGGATCATCTATTATTATTTTAAATTTCCAATGTCAGCAGTACTTTGCATTTGCTCATCCTGACTGCCTTCAGGAGTTGAGAAATGTACATAGTCCAGGTACTGGCAGACATGGCATCAAAATGACATGCGACAGTGGATAGTCAACTGTGAGATACTGAAAATATCACCTGCAAATCTCTGTAAATAGCTAGAAGCAAATAAATTAAGATAGTAGTGACTTTTAACAGTCACTGACACTGTTTGACCACTTGGTCCACTTGGTATTCTGGAAATATGCACACATCATAAATAACAATAATAAATAACAAAATAAAACTTTTTTTTAGTCAAAAGAATAGTTACTTAAGAGCTGTAATGTTTTTACTTAATTGCCTGTAATAATGAAAAACAAGGCAGAGACCAGTTTAGGAATCTCTGATCCATGTTTTTCTGTCGATGATCATAAATGTAATAATATTAATGAAAGAGGACATTTGATTATCAACGTTTTAAAGGTTTTTACAAAACAAATATTTTTACAATGTTTTCTCACAAATACACGGTTATAAGAGTGTTAAATAGAAGTTTAAATAATGGAACAAGCCATTTATTAACCATTAAATCCTTCCTTAGATGTAAAAGAGCCCTTTTACTTTGACAAAAAGTAAAGGTGATTTCTTCTGCTGGATTTGTTTGGAGAGTCGTTTGATACTTGGATACAATGCTGTCAATTTCAAGCAGAACTGTAAACTTTTATTGTTTAGTTAGCTTCTCAAATTGCTTTTTATACAATTCATAGTTGAAAAGACTTGCTTATACAGTTAAGTAGATCCAAAGATGGACTTGTAAGCCAAATGTGTGTCTTTTCAAATTACAGTAAATGTCCATCAAACACAATTTGCTTTATTTTTAGGATCATGCATTTCAGTCCATCTGCGAAGTGTCAATGTAAATTTCTTTCATTCTGAATTTTCAAGGTGGGTTACTAAGTGTTATATTTCAAGAAAGATAAAGGGCTGAAATGCTTAACAGCAGGAACTTTATTTTACGAGGTGTTCACTCTACAAGGCAGTAAGCTTAGGTTGCATTATTTCCCTCCAAAATGGCTGATGACATCATGTGATTGGACTCTTAATGTGACAGTCCAACATACTTACACAAATCCATAACATTCCTACCCCTTTATATCAGACGTTCCTGCAATGTAAACATTGACAATATTTACAGTCATTAATACAACAGTCAGTAGATAACACACAGCTGTTGGTGCAGCTCAGGTGTCTTTATTTTTCTCAGCAGGTCTGGCAGCGTCTGTGAATAGAAAATCAGCGTTAACATTTCGGGTCCAGTGACCCTTCGTCAGAACGTCACCGGACTCAAAACGTTAACTCTGATTTTTTCTTCACAGATGTTGCCAGACCTGCTGAGCATTTCCAGCAACTTCTGTTTTTGTTCTTGATTTACAGCATCCACAGTTCTTCTGTTATTTTTTATGTTTCTCATTGTGTCAACCTCCAACCAGAGGTTGAAAGCAATGTTGTATCCTCCACTGAGGTACTGTCTCCCTCACATATTCCACTTACTGTTCTGTCTTCTGGTAGATTCAGATCTCTATTTTGCACAATTATTTGTGGATCTTCAATTAATGTTGCATCTGGCTTATTTGTTCTGGTTGCCAAGAATTTATCTGCGTATTTTCTCCATACTGCATCATTTCTTATCACATGCTGGTCCAGTCTGTGCTACAATGATGGCTGGCACTCACCTCTCACCAGTGGTGTAATTCCTCACCAACGTTTCTTGACAGTTTTAGAAAGCATCGCATTTGGCATTGTTCTCTTGTTTGAAAACCTGATTATGTTGCTTCCTGTCATCGATGAATTTTCTCATCGTTTCAGCAAGTGCAACTGACGCTTTAGCATCAGCAAACATGGAAAACTTTGAGTTGCCAAGTGAGGTGTGTTCCAGCATGATAACAAAAATCAGCTCAATTTTTGGAGAGTGAGCCTTGTTCTCAAGTTACCATTAAGGATTATTTCATTGTCTGAACAAACCTTTCTGCCAAACCATTTGTGGCTGGGTGATAAGAAGATCAGATATATGTTGAATTCTATTCTGCTTTAGATAGTCAGTCTGAGAACTGTTTTGTGATATGAACTGTGGACCATTATCACCAACAAGTTGTTCCCAATAATCAAATCTTGCAAAGATTTCCTCCAGTCTTTCAATGGTTTTCTCTGAAGACATTCTGTCTTCAAAATGGCAACTTCAAGCCATATGGTATGTGTGTCGACCACTATGAAATATCTTTGCTCTTCAAAAGATCAGACGTAGTCAAAATGATTCTTTGCTATGTTTTTTGTTCCTGGCCATTCCCACTGTTATAATGGCACTAATGAAGGTAGGTTGTGAAGCTGTGCATATTTTTGCCTTCTCAATTTCAGAGTTGACCCCTGGCCACTAAAAATAGCTTCTGGCTACCTCCTTCATTCTTAAATGACACAAAAACCTTTGTGTAGTTGATTTAAGGCACATTTTCTTAACTGTGGTAGAATGATGACCCTCATTCCCCATAGGAGACATACTGCTTGTACAAATAGTTCTAGCTCCCATGTGACATATTCCTTTAGATCCAGGGTTGTTCCTGTGATCTTGCCACAAAGTACCACATCCATCACTTTTGAAAGTAGTGGATCATTTCTAGTATATGTCATAACTTGCCTTGCAATCACCAGACTGTTCTCCATTTGTTTGAAGTAGAAAATCTTTACATAAGGACAGTTTATATTGACTCATTTGGCAAAGGTAATCTAGAGAGGTCATCAGTATTCCCATGTAAATTGAATTGCCAAATGTAAAAATGTACTTAATTGTAAAAATGTAAGCTGATAGCAACAATGATCACATCTGCATACTGCTCCATGCTAGAAAAGGTATCCCTGTATGAGGGCCGAATATGGTAGTCAATGGCTTATGATCTATTAGTAGGGTAAATTTCCAGCCATGCAGATACTAGTGGAATTATCTATTGCCGAAAATGATTTCTAGAATATCGTTCTTTATCAGTGCATGTTTCATTTCTACATTACTTAACAATCCTGATGCAAAAGCTAAATAAAAACCAAAAGAACTGTGGATGCTGCAAATCAGGAACAGAAACCGAAGTAGCTGGAAAAGCTCAGCAGGTCTGGCAGCATCTGTGAAGAGAAATCAGACTTAATGTTTCGGGTCCGGTGACCCTTCCTCAGATCAGACCCAAAATGTTAAATCTGATTTCTCTTTACAGATGCTGCCAGACTTGCTGAGCTTTTCCAGCAACTTCTGCTTTTGTTCCTGCTGCAAAAACTGTTGACTTCTCGTCATGCAATTTTATATTTTTTTTGACAGAAAGGGCCTTCCTAGCACATGTATCACAAAAGTTTCAGCACTACCTTGCTCTTCCTGTTTAAAACAAGGTACTGTATTCCTGAGGCTGCTTTTTTTTTTGTGTCTGTCCCACCTAGCCCAAAACATTTCCCTCTGTAGTGTACTTGTAATTTTTTTAAGTTAAAATGCCTCCGAGGTCTTTAGTGAAAACCACAATCTTTTTCATGTATCAGTGGACTCACCCGGTGGATCTCAAAGCAGATGTTTTCCTTGTTACCAGTTTTCTTCTTGTGTTATATTTCAAAAAGGATAACAGACCAAAGTGTTTGACAACAATCGGAGATTTATTATGTGGGATGTTCACTCTACAAGGTAGCCAGCTCAGAATAAGTTGTTTCCCTCCAAGATAGCTGATAATGTCATCATAACATTGTGCGATTGTAGTCTTAGATTGATAGTTCACTGTTCACAAATACACAATATCAAGCCTCTTAATTTAAAGACCAGCGTTCTCTTGTCCTGTATATCAGCCAGTTTAAATTGTAATTCTGCTTAGCTCACTCCTGAAAATGCCAGGAGTCATAGAGTCATAGTGTTGTACAGCACGGAGACAGACCCTTCAGTCCAACTTGTCCGTGCCACCCAGATATCATAAATTAATCTAGTCCCATTTGTCAACGTTTGGCCCATATCCCTCTAAACCTTTCCTATTCTTGTACCCATCCAGATGCCTTTTAAATGTTGTAATTGTAGGTTTAAACACAAATTGTAACATTGCCGTTTTCTTTATAAATTCTTGAACATGTCCTCCAAAAGCTTCTTGGAATTTCAGAATCACGTCATCTAAGTTTTCTTTGTCAAGTTCACATGTTCTGTGAATTGTTCCACTGGTGGGAAGTTAGTGAGAAAATCTGCCTCTGTGTCTCTTGCATTAGTCCTGGCTTGTACTGACATGAAAATAGTTCTTCCAAAAGCAAGAGAGCCATGTTTCCATTTTGTTGTATTTCACATCAGGTTTGTGATATCTGTAATTGAGTAATTTTATCAGCCATTTACTCTATATCGTCAGAGCTTTTCTTTCATGAGCACCTTCACTTCTGGACAAGTTGGAAAATACACAAAACCTCTATTCCTGGAAAGCTATTGTACATTTCATGAAGAAGGAAGTCTATATATTAATATTGACCTTTTTGAGAAGATGACAAAACTGCAGGCGATTTAATGTTTTTCTCATTATTTTGTTAACTATTTTTACATGCCATAGGCATCAACATGAAATCAAGATGAAATCTTTGGGCACACTCTAAAGATATGAAAACCAGGCAACTGAGTCTGCAACAAATTTGCATCCCCTGTTTTGTTAACATATTTCACATGACAGGAGATGAAAGACTCTTCTGCCAGTTAACCTCCTTGGAAAAATAATTGAGCTAGACTTTGGAATACACACTGATCTATATTTCAGCAGCTACTTTTCAGCATCAGTGCAGAGGGAATGAAAAATTGACTTCTAAGCAAAAACTGAATGACTCTTTCATTATCTTGATAACTGTGCCCAGTGGAAAAGCAAGTTGAGAAAATTTCTATTCCGAGACATGATGACATATATAGATTGTGCTATTGTTAAAAATGTGAGTCAGCAATTAATGTGAGACAACAGTCAATTGTTACCCCACATTTAAAATCTAACACCTTAAAACTCTAAGAATGCTTAGACTATGAAGCCTTTGTTAAGGGAAATTCAAAGTACAAGACCTGTGATATAGCATTACAGGTGGTTAGTGTCCACTCAGATATTACTATTGTCCAGAATAGCAATCAGGATTTTGTATCCAAAGAAACAGTGACCACTGACATTTTTAAACAGCTAGCAAGAGAAATCAGCATTCTCTGAGTTCTCACAGACCTTGCTACTGCAGAAAGTAGAATTTTCCACCTGGAATCAAATTAAATTATAAAAAATTGAAAAGGGAGCTCATGGTAAACATATGGAGGTGCCACTAGTTAAAGTTTACTTCGACAGTGAACTTGTTAAGGATTTGGTAACAGTGGGGGTCATCCTAAGCTTGTGAGTGCTAAGACTAGATACATTACTGAGTAACAATTTGGCTGGTAGCAAAATATCTCTCATACTGAAAAGGGGCATTTCTAAGAGACTGAAGAAAGCCAGCACCAACCAGAAGGGCCAGGAACTGAAAAATGTTTAGAAGCCCAACAGGGACGGTAAAATCTGTTAAGGGTTAGATTGGCTCAGGAAGGATCACTCAAATAAAATTAGCGGGAAGTGGCAAAGAGGCTAGGAACCAAAAGAGGTTCAGAAGCCTGATAAGGGGCAGTAAAACCTGCATGGTTTGAGGTGGCTCAGGAAAGATCAGTTGAAATTAGACAGTGTCAAGAATAGGTGAGCAGAAAGAGTACACACTGAAATTAAGCCAGCAGCCATAAAAGAAGGCAAGAGAGGGTCAGGTAAGATGATAAAAGTTGCCAGGCCACAGACAGAGAGTTAGTTAACATATACTTTCATGGTAAAATTATAGGGGACAAATGGAGTTCTCAGACAGGTCATGAGAAAGTGAAGCTGAAGTCTTATTTAATAAAGGAGCCACAGGGCTTTGAAGTTGAACATCCACCTGATGGCACTAGCGTCCCAGGAAAAGTGGATTAGAATAGGAGAAAGCCCATTCCCAAAACAAATGGAATGTGTTCCACAGCAGACCTCATTATGGAGGCCATGAGGGCCATACCAGTGAGATAAGAACAGAGTGAGCCACTGGGAGTTCCAAGTAACATAACCAGAACACAACCATGTCCCAAACCTCAACCAGTCAAAGCAGGATGATGTAAAGTTAAATGACAATAAGGGGTAGGATGGAAGTTCAGACATCCTACAGGAGACAAACATCAGAATACCAACCCATTGACCACCTAGAAATCACATTTGTTAAAATACCAGAATCTGGCACATGGATGATGGAATTGGACAATGAAGTATTAAAATGTGGAAAGGTGTCACAACCCAGAGAAGAATCTCAACAGCTGGTCCCAAAGCAGCTTTGAATTCAGGACAAAGACAGTAAACACGGTATGTATGTGTGCTCCGTGGGTGTGGCATCATTCACCCTGCCTAAAAATTAATTGTCCATGAATACATACTGGTGCTGTGAGTTCTTTTATGATTGAGGATCACTTTCTAACTTCACAGTCTGAGACATCTATGGTACTGTGGACACTTTAGTGGGCCAGAATTATTCAAAGCTTCATATGCTTCCATTGGTGATTGAATTTGTATAAAGTCCTGTTCTTGCTTCCCCATAGCAGTCCAACATTCTACATAGGGAGGATTCTTTTCATTTAACTGTGATATTGATTGTTGCTGTTGTGTCTTTCTCATGAGATGGATGATTCTTCTCAAAAGATGACAGCAGGAACTTATGAAACAATGGTGCCTCAATAATTGAATTAGCTTTATTGTCACATACTCAAATGAGTAAAAAGTTTACAGTTGTTATATTGCTGCACCAAGTTACATGCAGAGGTACCTAGGTACAAGTATTGCATGGTATAGGAGGGTCCTAGGTTTCATTTTCTGCTAAATGTCAGCATGAGTCTCAGCGACTGTGTCTTGATGAAGCAAACCAAAGTCCAGAATGCCCTCTAGTGGCAGCCTTTCTCCTGCCATCTATAGCTCCTCTTGGAAGAAATGCGACGGCGTGCACCAGCTTTATGTAGGCCAAGGACTGGACTGTCAACCATAAAGAATGATTTGTGATTTCTAGTCCTCCGTATCAACTTCAGTTATTGATGGCTGTTAACTGAAGAATGTTTAAAGCAATACGAAGTTCCATTTATAAAGTGTTTCTAGATAACATTCAAGTCTTTATGATCTATCTTCCACTACAGCAATGTGTAACATGTATCTGCGTTTTCACACTAAATTTGATATTGTTAATGCCCTGAAATTACATGAAGGGTGGTCCAAAAATCCTTATCCTAGGCACGGCATAGCCTTTGTAAGAATGGATACATTCACTCCTCTATATCCAATTCAAAATTTGTTTTCTTGATCATTTACCATAATAATTGTGTACCAGAACTGGTCTTACAAATTTGACTCAAAGACTTTTAGATGTTTATAGTACAGGAGGCAGCCATTTGGCCCATCATACCTGCACCAGTGAATGAAGATCTGATTACACAAATCCCATTTTCCAGCTTTTGGCTCATAGCCGTGGAAGCTAAAACAATACAAATGAATATCTAAGTAATGCTACAAGAGTTTCTGACTCAACCATCCTTTCAGGTAGTGAATTCCAAACTCCAATCACCTTCTGAATGAAAAAAAAATTTCCTCTTTTTATTCTACCTCTTATCTAAAATTTATGCCTCCTGGTTCCTGATCTCTCTACTAATGGATAAAGTACATGCCTATCCACCCTATCTATTCCTCCCCTCCCTGCCCCCCATAATCTTATACACTTCTATCGGGTCCCCTTTCAACTTTGATGCTCCAAGGAAAACAATTTCAGCCTACCCAATCTTTCCTTATAGCTCAGAGTTTGCAGCTCCACTGCACCGTCTCTAGCACAATGACATCCTTCCAATAATATTGTGCCCAGAACAGCAAACAATACTTGAGTTGTGGATGAGCCAGTATTTTATGCAGTTCCAGCATAACCTCCCTGCCCCTGTATTCGATGCTTCAGTTAATAAAGACCAGAATCCCATATGCCTTCTTAGTAACTTTATTTACCTGCCCTACTCTTTCGAAGATCTGTAGGTATGTACATCAATGTCCCTCTGATCTTCAGTACTTTCCAGGGTCCTACCATTTGTAGTCTAATCCCTTGTTTGTTAGCACTCCCCAAGTGGATTACTTCACACTTCCCCAGGTTTAATTCCATTTACCACTGCCCTACCCATCTGATCAATCCATCAATATCGTCCTGCAGTTTACAGTTATTCTCCTCACTATTTAGCACCCTATCATATTTTGTGTCATCCTGAATTTCCCTACAGTTAAGGCTAAATCATTATTACCAAAAACTGCAAAATCCCACTGGAAGCAGACTTCCACTAACAGAAACTAGACTTCACTCTCACTCTCTGCTTCCTGTCTCTCAACCAATTTTGGACTTTACATGCCACTTTGCCTTGGGTTCCATGGACTGTTACTTTCTTGACCAATCTGCCATGAGGAATCTTATCAAAAGCCTTACTACAATCCATGTAGTACGGATTACCTTATCACCACTTCTGGTTACCTCCTTGAAACAATTTATCAAATTTGTCAAAATTCTCTTAACAAATCTGATGGTCTACACAATCAGAGGAATCAGAATCTTGCAGTGGGCCTTCCATACTCCCTAGGAACTGTTTATCCTGCCCCTCTGCATTCTCTTTCACTGGGATGCCTACAGGTTGCTGCTGCTGTAGCCTTGACTTGTTCTGTCTTAGCACTCTCGTGATTCTCTATGAAAATGGCTTGGTTGGACCTGAGAGTGAAGTTTCTTCTTGGTGTGGATTGCATTCTCTCTCTTCACATGCCTGCTGTTGGGTGAGTTTTAGACTGTTTGTTTCTTCCCCATCCATGCAGGTACTTTTCATTTACTGTCACATTTTACTCAGTGTCCAATTGATTTTCTTTTATTTCTTGTGATTTTCCTTTGCTACATTCTTGGTTAGAGGCCTTCTGCTGTTTTAGATTTTGAATCAGCTTTGCCACTTTGTGGTTTGGAGCCCAGTTAGGCCTTTGCATTTGTTGCTTGCTATTCCTACTACCTCTGAATTTTTCTCTGGGTATTTTCTCCACTTTTGGGTTTACATTACTGGGCTAACTTCATGGTTTACTCACAATTCTACATTGTTTCTAGGTTTCACTTTAAGCTCTATTGCTACTCTCCAGGTGTTTGGTCACTGCGGTCACCATGTTGCAAGATGTAGTGTAGTCTATACTTTCATGAGTGAACTTTAACAAACTTTAATAATGTGATTGCAAGATATGGTAAGCAAGGACATGCTTCAGACATAGCTACGTTTCCATATGATCTGACATCATGATGACATTGCTCCCTTTGCACATGCTCAGTAGCTACTCTTGGAGCAAGGATTTTGTTAGCCCTTACTGTGCACATATTCCAAGGTTCTAAGGAGCTGCATGTTGCCAACCCCTAATCTAAGGTAAAGTTTGAGCCTGCTGCTACAATGGTGCTCGTTCATATCCAGGAAGCTTACCTGACAGTTCCCACTACAAGCTGGATTTTTGTGCTTATCCCCCACTTGACTATTCCTCCAGAATTGTAATTGGTTGAGTAGAATACTTCTACTGCTCACAATAATACTTCTGCTGCTTCATGTTGCTGCTGCCATTGGTCATCATGTTTCTCATCCGAGATCCATCTAATACTAATCTGAAGTTGACAGCTATGAAGTGTAGATTAAGTGAACTTCAAAGGAGTACTTCTCTTCTGATAATGCCATCTGCAAGGGTTCTTCCAAGATATTTTTGTTCTTCAATAACTGAGGACTCTCCTTCCCCTCCAGGGTTAACAGGGCCCTTATCCATGTCTGACCCATTTCCCGCACTTCTGCTCGCACCCCTTCCCCTTCCTCCCAGAACAATGGTAGAGTTCCCCTCTTCCTCACTGACAATCCCAGCAACTTCCAGATTCAAAGGATAATCTTCCACCATTTCTAGTCCTCCATCAAGATGCCATCAATTCATCTTCCCCTCCTGTCCCCTATCAGCATTTTGTAGGGATCATTCCTTCTATGACATCCCTCTGTCACTCTCAACACCTCTTCATCACTTGGCAATTGAAGGTGGTGAAACAGTCTTTTTACCCCTTTCCTCCCCAGTATACAAGGCCCAATACACCTTCCAGGTAAAACATTGATTTAATTATATTTCTTTTCGCTGGTCTATTGTATTCACTACTCACAATGTGGTCTCTTCTACACTGGCAAGAACAAATGCAGACCGTGTGACTGCTTTGTAGAATACTTCTGTCTACTCAAAAGAATGATTCCAATGTTCCATTCCCTTGCAATTTCAATACACCATCTTGCTGTCACACTCATGTCACTTTGCTGTTGCAGTGTTGCAGCAAAGCTCAATGCAATCTGAAGAAGCAGCATGTCACTTCCGCTTAGGCATTTAAACAGCTTCTGAACTCAAACCATGAACTCTGCCTTCCATTCTGATAACCCCTATCAGCCCACCACACTTCCTCAGTGTTTTGTTGCCGTGGGTTCGCTCTCTGCAGGGCAAATGTACTTTTTGCTGTTAACACCTACCATTAACACCCATTCTCCATCTATAAATTCCCTCTAATACTATTAGTGCCCCTTTTGACTTTTGTTCTGGGTCACCTTTATCATCTATTCCACTTGCTCCTCCTGTCCCCTATTTATACAGCATGTAAAACCTATCACTTTTCCAGACCTTTTCAGTTCTGAAGTAGAGTCATGTTAGACTTGAAATATTAACTCCATTTTTTCTCTCTCAGATGCTGCCAGATCTGCTGAATTTCTCAAACTCTTTCTGTTCTTGCTCATTTAATTAACACAAGGCATGTTAATTTCTGATTCCTGGAATGGTGGGACTAATATGTGAGGTGAGGTTGAATCCTTTAGGATAACACCAATCTTTTTATCAACTGGCACATATGGGACCAGGAGTGTGCTGGTTGATCAAATATTCTAGATAATCAAGAGATATGCATAACTATAGTAAACACTGAACAAGCCACATCCCTCAAAAGATGTTTGTAAAAACATCAACACACTCCTAAAATCAGTGTAAAAACACACATTAAGTATTAGAAATGTAATGTAATGGGTATAAATATCACTATTACACTTTATTTAAATATTCAAACATTGTGACAGATCACGGTATTTGAAGTAGATAATTTTTGCCGGTTTATCAAGAGAACTAGTTAAAACAAAGTTTGCTGTATATTCCCTGTAGTCCCGAAGAATGAAGTTGATTTCATAAAAACCTGTAAAATTCTAACAGAACTAGACAGAGTAAATGTAAGAATGAAGTTCCCAATGGTAGGAGCATTTAGAATCAGGCATCACAGTCTAAGGATACGAGACAAACCATGTTGGACTGAGAGGAGCAGTATTTTCTTTACATAGAGAGTGGAGAGTCTGTGGAATTAGCTACCACAGAAAACAGTTGAACCCAAAATATTATGATTTCAAGAGGAGTTAGATGTTGCACTTGAGGCTAACAGGATCAAAGGGTATAGGGGAAAAAGCAGGAACAGGCCACTGAGTTAGATTATCAGCCATAATCACAATGAATAGTGGAGTAGGCTCAAGGGGCCAAAATACCTATTCCTGCTGCTTTTTTCTATGTTTCAAAGTTATTACCCAAAGGCTGAATTTTCCAATACATGAATGCTGGAAATCTGAAAATAATAACAGTAAGTACTGGAAAGAAAAATTCAGTAAGTCTGGCAGTATCAGTGGAGACAGAAATGGAGTCAACACTTTGAATCCAATAATGACCCTGTTCCAAAAAGGACTCGTACTCCAAAATATTGGATTCAAGGTGTGGACTCTGCTCCTGTCTCCACAGATGCGACTAGACCAGTTTTCCAGCCCTATCTATTTTTATTTAAGGTTTTTGAGGAACTTACTAATCACCTATGGAGAGTCACATGATGATTTTCAAATTGAAAGTTGCCAAACTTAGAAAGTCTGGTGCACAGCTGTTGAATTTATGCAGGGAGCTGCAAAGTTTTCTTGAACAGGAAAAATATCTGCCAGAAGACCAGAGAATTGCTCAAAAAGGCCAATCCTGGCATTTACAGGCCAGTTAGTTTAACTTCAGTAATGGGGAAATGTTTGGAAACAATTATTTGGAATCAAATCTGTTGTGGAAAATGGTGGGTTGATTAGGATGAGTCAGCGTGGATTTCTAAAGGGGAAATCATGTTTAATTAACTTGGAGTTTTTTGGAAGAGGTAAGGGAAAGGGCTAATGAGGATAAGGTTGTTGATGTGGTATATGCATGGATTTCCAGAAGACATTTGATACTGTACCTCACAACAGAATGGTAAGAAAAATTTTAGGTCATGGTATAGAAAGAATGGTGGCAATGTGACTACAAAATTGGCTGAATGATAGAAATCAGCGAGCAATAGTCAATAGATATTTTCCGAGCTGGAGGAAGATTTGTTACGGAGTTACGCAGGAGTCAGTATTGGAACTCTTTCTTTTCCTTATATATATCTATTAATGATCTGGATCTTGGTGTACAGGGGAAAATTTCTAAGTTTGCTGTTAACACTAAACTTAGAAGAACTGTAAGCTGTGAGGAAGACAGTGTGGAACTCCAAAAGTCATTTAACAAGTGGTGGAGTGTGCGAATAGGTGGCAGAAGAGGTTCATCACCTCACAATTCCCTCCATTGAAGTTTGGTCAGAACAACACTGAAAGACAATCGAAAATAGAGGATACCATTCTAAAGGGCTTGCAGGAAAAGAGGAAACTGGACAGACATAACTGAAGGTGGCAGGTCAGGTGTACAGAGCAGTAAATGAAGCATGCGGTTTTCACAGTTTTATTAATACGGGCATAGAGTACAACAGCAAGGAAGTGAACTTGTCAGATTTTATCTGGAATATTCTGTACAGTTGCGGGTGCCACATAATGGGAAAGATGCAAATGCACTGGAGATAGTGCAGAAGCAATTAACTAGAATGGTTCCAGTTACGAGAAACTTCAGCTATGATGGTTGATTGAAGACGTTTGGACAGTTCTTTCTGGAAAGAAGGAAACTGAGGAGATTTGATTCAGATTTTTAAAATTGTGAACGAGCTGGACGCATTGACTGAGGTGAAGCTGTTTCCACTTCTAAAAGAAGCAAGAATGGGAGGGCATAGATTTGATATGTTGTGCAAAAGAAAGTGATGAGGAAAAAAAGTTTTTTCACAATCGAGTTGTAAGAGTATACACCGCCTGGAAATGTGATGGAGGCAAGTTCAATTCAGGCACTCAAGAGGACATTGGATTTTCTTTTGATAGTAATGGTAATCTGGGATATGGAGAAAAGACAGGAGACAAGCACTATATAACAGAGCCAGGTTCGATAACAGAGCTGGTGCAGGCACAATTGGCTGAATAGTCTCCCACTGCATCATCATAATGCTGAGATTCTCTGACCAGAGATTGTGATTGAACACAATGCAATTTGGCTAAACATTTAGCTCCTTGTGCTCTCAATCTTCAGATCCTCCAAACTCCTGCTCTTCTCTGGTGTTATGGGACAGGAAACCTGTCATGGTTGCTGCTTATCTTTGAGCAGCTTGCTCCAACAGACATCTCTTGCTTCAGTGAGAAGCTTGATATCATCAGTTAGGCATTAAGCAGTCTTCATCCCCATTAAGCCATTTGCATTTGAGAAGTGGAGCTAGTGCGGAGCTAGGACCCAGACATTATCCAGGTAACTGCTTCAGAATAATTTGAAAAAAAAAAGCCTCAGGTATCCTACAGCGGCAAAACAAAATGAAGGTGCCATAAAGTTAAGGTCTTGAAATCATTAAATTAGGGAAATTTTCATGTGCAAAATATCAAAAAATGCTGGGTGATTATATATAAATAAATTACTTTCAAAGTTAAAATTGAATTCATGCAAGTTAAATTCTCCTGCATTAATTGTTATAAAATTATTGAAGTATGATATTTTTTCTCATAATGTTTGTGTATGCGGACAAGGGTGAGAATGTAACAAATTGATAAATAGCCATTGAAAATTTAGTTTAACATTTTTGTAAATTTCTGAAAAGCTGCAGTAATAAATATTATAATGGGCATTTACTTTCGGAACATACAGTAATTTTTTCTATTAGTGCACTAGTGGTCTCCAAATGATCAGTTATAAAATATCAAGATATCTAATTTGGGCTTCTTCAGATCAACTTTCTACAGCTAAGGCAACCTTGTAAAATATCATTGCACAATCCCATTGATTATGATTAAGAATATTTAAATACATTTAATAGCCATATAAAATTAATTACAATCTTAACGATGGAAGCTAAATTCAGCCTATTAGAATGACAGAGGTGCAACAGGGTCACTTAATATCAATTAGGCACAACTTGAATATTTCTTAGAATCGTAAGAAATAAAAAATGCTAAATCAATATCATGAACACTTTCACAGCAACACTGGTTTGTTACAAAGTAATGGAAGATTGTAGTTCCTATCATTAAACTATCAGCTCAAGGCTGGGCAGCCCCCATTATGCTCAGGAAAACTCTGAATTTTTTTCTGAATCTAATTTATCTAAAACTAATGCTGACAAACAGGCCCTGACCAATTATGAGGCCCACAAGTGGTTCAAGATTTGAACTTGGAATTCATTCATTCAGTTTTAGTGAACTGCCGGTGCCTGATGCATCTCCACTGACTGCTCATTCTTATCAATTTATTCAATTTTGGGCTTTTTAGTTTACAGTAGCCCAACAATTAAGTCTCAGAGAGAAAATGAGGATGTGTACACTCAGAATATCCTGGAATCATCGACATCACAATTCTCTTCCTCCATCCAAACGAATGACTTATTTCTGAGACATTTGTCACTATTAAAGGTCACAATTATGTAGAAGTTCCAGGAAGCTGATTTATGTCTGAAACTGGAACTTCCGGCAAAAATGTTTCCATGAAATGTCTTGTCCATTGTCCCAGTTGTAACAAAATCTTCTAGTTTACAAATAATCGGAAAGTTTACGCGCCCTGACAGATACACACCAGGATCTGTTAGAAGCCCTTTCACCTAACTATGTGGTAATTTCCCAGGAAGTTTGAACTTCCAATGGTCAATTATCCAGAATCAGGAACCCTCCAAAAATATCTCGGATTTAAAGTTAGAGTTGGCAGGCTTCAATTCACTAGCCTAAATAGTCATTGAGGAAAAGTTAGAGGAATTAAAACTTTATCTAACGCCTGGCTAACTATAAAAATTACATTTGATTCACTCCACAGAAGCTCATCCCACCATCATCCTTCCACTACATCCGAAATGATTCAATCACCCAACTCCAGAGACCTATCACCCCTCTTGAACGACTGATACACATTCTACCATGATAACCAATGTCCCTCCCCAGAGAGCCGGTGCACATCCACACTCCCAATAATTGATCCTAAACCATCATCACCAATCTGGCACTTGATCTTTGCATGCACCAGTCACATTAACACTCTCAACCACTTGATTCTTTACCCTCTCACTGACACGTTTGCCACATGACCTTCTCGGTCACCAGTCACATTTTTCCATTCACACACCTATCCCCTACATCCTTACTCATTTACCTGTCATTCTATGCTTCACCACTTGCCACCCCACCCTCTTACCCTTCTGTCATTCTTTCACGCTTTAGTGTCACTAAACCGCATCCCCAGACCACCCTCACTCGCAATATCTGGCAGATACCCTGTTCCCTCATCTATCTGCTCCCCTATTCTTGAACCAATTTGACACCTTACCCCCTTACCTAATTGGCAGCCTAATCCCTTACCCACCTGGCATCCTACTCTCATATCTATCTGCACCCTCCAACCAGATAATCCACCTGCCATCCGACTCCCTCACGCACCTTCTTAATATACTTAACTTCTCTCAGCAACCATTAAAGTCGCTTTGGAATCTTGAAACTATGCTTGCTTACTAAAATACAGCAGGTATTGCCATATAAAAGGAGGGGTGGTAGCTTCTGCGAAGACCCAGTCCAATGCTGCCTATGGTTAACTACATTGCAACCAGATGGATCTTACATCAGAGATTAGTCCCGAAAGAGTCTGGGAAGGTAAGTAGACCACTTTATGTCTGATCGGAGTTAGAAATAGATTCAGTTTCAGAAAATTCAGAACAAGATCAGAAGATCTGGGCCTTTTGACTTGTTTACTTGGCCATACATATGCTACTCTTTTATACTTATTTACTTAAAGCCTTTCTTGGCAAGTATAAAGCCTGCTCGAAGTGCAACTCTAAGAAAATCAGCATCCACAGCAAGCCAGATACTAGTTACTATCACGGCCTCCCACTGACAACGCTCAGGGCTGTTCAGACCCAACACTGCTTGCCAACCCCTATTAATATGCACATCCTACACCCCTGAGAATGCTCACCTCCTTTCACCCACTTAACAATATTAGCCCCAAACTCCTGAAAATGCTCACTCTTCCAAAAAGCTCCTCCTACCAATCCCTCAGACCAAAACGTTGTTCCACACAAAACAATGTTCTCAACCCCATAAAAATCCTTTAGTGCCCCATAACCCAAATAATGCTCAACTCCATAACTTCCTCCTTAATAATACTCACCCAGTTGTGGAGTTCTCAACAATACTTGTTATCTCTCCACCCACGCCACAATCCTCACCCCCTTTGTCTCTGCTCCAGTACTCAGTCCACTCCTCTATATGTATTGACAGTGCTCACACACCTGACTGTGCTCAACCCCCATTCCTCCACTAGTGATTATTCCCATTTCACACACCCAACAATGCTTCCCCTTCACCCTGCTCCAAACAAACCTCATTTACCTGACAAGGCACAATCACTTACCGTATTCACTCCCCCAACAATTCTCACCTCCCTGCCAATGTTCACCCACTTTCAATGCTAACTCACCTCTGACAATGCTTTTCCATCCCCCAACAATGCTTACCTCCCCTGCATCAACAACATTGCTCATTCCAGTCTTATTCCAACTCCAATGTTCACCACAGCTCATACACACCCTTCCCCCTCCATATAACAATGCTAGTTTCTTTGCAAAGCTCAATTCTACCCTCACCTCTGATCTTGACAATACACACTGCAGATCACTCGAGAGAGAGAGTGGTGGGCATGTGGAATGTGCTGCCGGCAGTGGTAGTGGAGTCACATACTTCAGAGACTTTTAAGCGACTCTTGGATAGGCACATGGAGGATAGTAGAATGTAGGGTATGCAGGGTAGTTTTGATCTTAGTAGGATAATAGGTCGGCACAACTTCGTGGGCTGAAGGGCCTGTACTGTTCTATGTTCAAGTCATGACCCCAGACAATGCTCTATCAGCCTACATCCCCATGGCTCACTATCTGGAATTCCTGGCTCCTTAGTACAGTTGGAACAGAGTCAGCAGTATCTGGGTGTGGGGTGTTGTGCTGGTGAGTAGTGTCAGTGAGCAATGCATTATGAGCATTGCCAGGTGTTAGCAAGTAAATATTGTTTGGATATGTGGCAGTATGTGGAGGGAGGGGCAGATGGTGAGGTCAGCAATGTCAGGGAATACAGGGCATCGGTGTGCAGTGTTGGGGTTGCAGGGTGTGGGTTAAGATCATAAGACACAGTGGCAGAAGTAGGTCATTCAATGTGATTGTGGCCGATCTGATAAGCCACAACTCCACTTCCCTGTCTTTTCTCCATAACTCTCAATTCCCTTACTAATTAAATATTTGTCTACCTTAGCCTTGATAATACTTAACACTCCAGTCTCAAAAGCCCTCTGCTGTAAAGAATTTCACAAGCTCATTACCCTCAGAGAAAAAAAAAATTCATCCTCATTTCTGTTTTAAACGTTTGTGCCCTTATTCTGAGATTATACCCTCTGATTCGTCCATAAGAAGAAACAACCTTTCCCACGTTTACCCTGTCAAGTCCCCTAAGAATCTTCCGTATTTCAATAAGATTGCTCACATTCTTCTAAACTCCAATGAGTACATGTTCAACCTACTCTAACTCTCCTCATAAGACAGAGGCACCATACCAGGGATCAATCTAATGAACTTTCTAGACTGCCACCAATGCTAGTATATCTTTCTTTAGATAAGAGGGCCAAAATTGTTTCCAGTATCCCAGCTGTGATCTGACTAGTGTCTTGTACAGTTCTAGCAAGATCTCCCCATTTTTGTACTCTATTCCCTTTGAAATAAAGGCCAACATTACATTTGCCTTCCCTTTTATTCAATGAATCTGGATGCTAGAGTTTGTGATTTATGGACTTGGACTTCTATATCCCTATTTATGTAACTTTCTGCAGCCTTTCTCCATTTAAGTAATATTCAGCTCCTCTAAATATCCTGTCAAAGTACATAAATTCTAATGTCCCAATGTTGTATTTTATCTGCCAAGTTTTATTGCTAGACTATTAATCAAGAAACTCAACTAATGTTCTGAGGACCTGGATTCAAATCCTGCCATGACAGACGGTGGAATTCGAATTTGATAAATAATCTGGAACTAAGGGGTTAAGGATGACCATGAAATCATTGTTGATTGTCAGAAAAACCCATCTGGTTCACTAATGTCCTTTAGGGAAGGAAATCTGTCACCCTTACCTGATCTGGCCTACATGTGTCTCCAGACCACAGCAATGTGATTAATTCTTAACTGCCCTCTGGGCAATTAGGGACAGGCAATAAATTCTGACCTCGCCAGAAATGCCCACATCCCATGAGTGAATAAAAAAAATGTGGATATCAAGCTGTTCATGTTGACTCATAGCCATCATGAAGAAAAGCGTTTTAAAAATCAGCTTTCAGCTGATATATAACACAAGAACAGAAAGCAGCAAGCAACCTATAATCTCTCCATTGTACGGACAATTTTGAAGCAATGTGTCTTCAGTTCATGTCAAGAATAGACAATGTGGTTTTGGTGCAGGTAGATTTCTTCATAAGACTTCCCAATTCACCTCATCACTGGACTGAACCTGGACCTGGGATTGGAAGGTCCAAAGGCATAAAAGCATAATAAGTCTACGGTGCAGTTTTAACTGGGTCAGTGGTATGTGCTCCTCCTCCACTGCTCCCAAAATATCTGTATCTACCCTCTTGACTGTCACTGCAGCTATTAAAGTTTTATGTCAGGGGATTTAAAACAGGGCCCACAGGGGCGAATGCTTGTTTTACCCAACATTCAAACACTATTGAAAAAATGGTCCAAATCAATATCAGGTCAAATATCTCTTGCATTCTTGGCCATTGTCTGTTTTGCCTATAAAATAGAAAAAACAAGATCAAATTTCCTTCAGATATGATTTTAAAAATCATATTTTTTAAGTTTGCCCTTTGTCCCTGATTTAGTCATGTGACTAATGACTAATAGTTTCTTGATTTTCTCTGTAGTTGGAAGTCATTAATAAGGTACCAACCTTTCGAAATAACCCAATTGTCAGAATAGAATTGAACCAATCAAATATCAGTGTTGGTCCTTCTCTACTGGGCATTACCTGAGAACTCCAATTCTTCCAACAGTTGCCCTTCTCAAGGGCAATTACGAATTGACAACAAGTACTGGTTTCGTCAGCAATGTTCATACCCCATGAATGTATAAAAAATGACATAATTTACAATCAGTTGCAAATTTCATAAATTGTTAGCATAAGATTGGCTTTGTTCTTAGCAGGAATCAGATCGTTTGCAACATAATTTGTCATTAATTATCAGTTAGGTGGCTTTTTTAAAAAAATGTTCTTGAAAAATATTAATACAACTGTAACTTCTAAGGGAACCTGGAATATTCTGAAGATTTTAATTAAGTTGTTAACAGGATCAAAAATTTCAAAGATCAACTGTCACATGTATTTTGGGGATTTAATGCCTTGTGAATTGAAACTTAATTCAATATGTTGATATTCTTAGTTCAAATTGGTGCAAAATCTCTCTTGGCCAGATAGACCATCATCCCAAAATGTGACACAGGAGTAGTTGGGAAAATAAAACTGCAAGGAAATAAATGGTACAGAGAACAGTGGGGAAAGTTGTAAACTCACAGCAACTTTAAACTTGGGGAAGCAAGATTCAACTGCAGCAGATGAGCATTGGGACTGGGCCTTTTAACATTCTAGCAGCAAAGTGGAAATCTTGCATTTGGATTGAGACTTCTGATACCTGAAAGCATTCTTAAATCCAGAAAACTGTTGCAAACAAAATTATACTCAAATCTAAAATCAAATGACTGTAACCGCACCAACATATATGAGAACACAATGTCCAATGACACTGGCGACGCACTTTACGATGGATCTTGTGAACTGTTGTTGGATTCTCTGACTGTGTCCCCAGAGTAACTCTCCTTTAAATATGGATAAAAATGCAGATGTGTGCAGTTCTTAACAGCTGATATAGTACTGCCTGCCTGATATTAGAACAAGTAAAAGTACTATTAAAGAGAGTCCACTCTATCTTAAAGTATGAAATGTACATGCTGAAAGTGGAAATACATCAATGACAACATGGACATTTTAGAAATTATGATTGGACCTAAAATAGTACAACAAAGTGTCAATACTGCTTAGAGATGTACGCTGTGTAATGGAAATGAATAGAAATTATCAATAATTTCCAATATCTCTTCAAACTAGATTAAAAGTACGGAAGAGCAGGTAAAGACTCATCTGTGAGAAATGCTCTGCTACTTTGGTTTAAGATAACATGCTGGATTTTCAGGATGACAGGGAAACTCCTTGATGCATGGAAATGGCAGCAAGGACGCAATACCGAGATTTCCAAACCCGTTCCTGGAGTTCCAAATTTCAACAGTTCAGATCGACAGCCCACGCCCTACACACCTCATCTGGTCAGCTGCATTGTGGAGATAGGAATGTCCGAGTCCTCTGCAGTTTTCATGCAGTCAGGCCAGATTTTAAAGGACTCGTAGTTCACAGCACCAAAAATATATCTGGATACCACAATCTGAATGAAGGAAGCTTTGGATGATAAGTATAAGATCTTACTTACGATCAACCTAAGCTCCCAAACTACTCCTGATGGCTGCTCATAAGCTCCATATAAAGGTATGGCACTTCTATTCAATTACTGTGTATTGTGTATATAACTAATGAACTCTATAGTGGCACTAGGACGTGTTTTAAAAAGTAATTAAAAGATTTTTCATTCACGACAGCCCAATAAAAGTCTCGACCATCCTGAAATGTTTACATTATCAATAGCAGAAACTCCAAGCATCCAAGCCCTCCTTATTTTGTGTAAATACACATTGTGAAATTATTGTTAGAGATCAGAGAACTAAAGTAGTAAGCTGAGCAATATTTTCCCTATGGCACTGCTTTTTCAGGCACTGTAATGGATATCTGGCCTCTCAGACAAGAATACATTACATAATCATATCCTAGTGCAAGCATTGTATTAACCAAAGCATTCTCTTTCTCAAGTCTACTGTAATACATCACTTCTCAAAACAATTTAATGTTTTACTACATCTGTGGTGTACCATCATCATATCTTCACATGTCCATCCATACTGACATGCAGCCTTGTCCTCATTAAAATGCATATCACAGTTACAATCAACAAACAAGACTTGTGCTACAGAGCTTACCACACCCTTAGCTAAGCTATTCCAATATAGCTACAAAACAGGCATCTTTCCAGCAAAGTGGAAAATTGCCCAGGTATTTTATATGCACAAAAAGCAGGGTAAATCCTGGCCAATTGCCACTCCTTCAGTCTTCTCTTGATCATCAATAAATTGAGAGAGCCTGTCATTAACAGTGCTATCAAGCAGCATTTGTTTAGCAATAATGTGTTCATTGATGCTCAGCTTCAGTCTGGCCAGGGTCAGTCAGCTCTTTACCTCATTATAGCTTTAGTTCGAACATTAACAAAAGAACGGAACTTCAGAGGTGAGGTGAATGTCACTGTCTTTAACATCAAAACTGCAATCAACTAAGCCTGATATTTAACAGCTTTAGTAACACTGAAGTCAATGGGAATCAGAGGGAAACTGTCCACTAGTTAGAGTCATACCTAGCACTGGAAGGTAGTTGTGGTTGATGCCAGTAATCTCAGCTCCAGGACATCACATCAGCAGTTCCTCAAAGTAATCTAGGCTCCAAACATCTTCAGCTGCTGCATCAATAACCTTCCATCGTAATGTCAGAGGTAAGAATAGTTGTTGATGATTGCAAATGTTCAACACCATTCATGACTCCTCAGATACAGAGTCATTCCATGTCCAAATGCAGCAAGACATTATCAAAGGTTGGGCTGACATGTGGCAAGTAACATTGGCACCACATTCATGCCAGGCAAATGACGTCTCCAAAAGTACAGAACTTAACCTTTGGCCCTTGACATTCAATGCCATTACCATCACTGAATCACCCACTATCATCATCCCGGGGGTTACCATCGAACAGAAACTCTACTGGACTAACCTATAAACACGGTGGTTATAAGGACAGGCCAGATGCTAGACATCCCATCGCAAGTAACTCCTCTGACTTCCCAAAGCCTGTCCAACACCCACAAGACATGCTTAGGAGTAAAATGGAATATTTCCCGTTTTCTGTGATGACAGCAGCTCCAAAAACACTAAAGTAGCTTGCTACCATCCAGGACAAAGCAGCCATTTGATTGGCACCACATCCAGAAACGTTTAAGACTGGCCCTCCCATCACAGTATTGTGGGTCTAACTATATGGAAGGGATTGCAGTAGTTCAAGAAGGAAACTCACTACCACATTCCTTAGGGTAATTACGGTTGACAAATAAATGCTGGCCTAGGCAGCAAAGTCCATTATCCCATCATTTTAAAAATGCTTTCCATCTATCTGCTGTACACATTTCATTTCTCATACCATCCTTGAAGCGGAAGGTGGCACAGAACATAAGGGAGATCCAGAGAACCCAAGTAGCCCCCTGTTCATTTCACAGCTGCATAAGTCAATGCATTAGATATCTGCAGAGATTTGGTGTGCTTGGCCATTGGAGATGGGAAGATGTTGCTATCGGAGGCAGAATTAAATATCAAACACTTACATAACATACAACATTCATTCAATTTGACTTGATGTCAGCAGCAGGTGAAATATGATGATATGCACCATGATTACTTAAAACATCTAATCTTGACAACTCTATTTTAAATTATTAATCTGCAACAATAGGTGGTACAAGATCATGATGCAACTTCAAAGGAATCATCATTACAGGACTCATGCAAACCATGTACCAACTCAAATATTTACAATTTAGTCGATTGGGAAGAGAGAGATTGATTTTCATGTAGTGATTCACAAATCACAAGTCAGCAACAGCAGAAAGTGGAGAGGGTGGAAAGTTTCCCTTGGACTTCTGTTCAGCCAGATGCAGATGGTGAACCTCAGACCCATCAATAAGGACAATGTGCAGAAAGCTGTGGACTCAGCCCCCAGCAAAACAGGTCTATTTTTGGATTGGCAGCCTAATTTCCCAATGAACAGGCTTTGCCAAAGCTCTTGGTATTGGCATCCCACCTATGGACTCCTTGCAAATCCATTCTGTTAAATGTAAGAGATCTAATTAGGGGATTATTATTAATAGGGATAACCAGAACTTGGGAATTTTAGGACTACAGCAAGCACAGGAATGGAGAAGAGACCTGTTCCTATGGATCTCTCACCTTTACCTAGAGGTCCTGCTGTGGGACCTGATGAACTGCAGTGACATGAGCTCTCCTAATGATGGCAGGAAAAGGACAACTTCTTTGACAAGGCATGGATGCACATTACTAAGGACATCAGGAGAAGGAAAATGATCCCTGCAACCTGAAGAAAATCCACAAAGAGGATCCAGACATCAGAAGGGTAGATGAAGTGTCATAACACCTACAGATTCTACCTCACATTCTGACTTTACCATAATTGTTTTGCACAGCACAACTCAGAACAACATATCTTAACAATCTGTTGATTCCTCTCTATCAAAGCGTTTAGCATCCTTGTCTGAAAAGCCAGTGATCACACGCAACCTCATCCTATTTCTCTCTCACACCCATACCTCACAGTCAGGCTCCACAAATTGTGTTCTTTCCTCTTCTTCACACAACCCATTGTGAACACTCACCACTCTGCTTGCTGTCCTTACAGGATAAAGCACACAAATTAACAAAAGGCAAAGACCTGATAAGGGTGGACGTTGTCCATTAATGACAAGCACATTGTCAGTCACTGGCAATGTGTGCCTGCCTGCTTCATTAGGAAAGAGGTTTGCTTCCAGGAGACTGTAGATGTCTGATGATCTGACTCTGGAACCTAAGCTGATCTCGCATCTTTCTCATTGAACTTTGATATCCATTAAATGTGCCTTGTGGAGAAGCTTGCAGCTGAGCAGTAGCCAAGCTGGTGATGTTGCTGGTGCCTCTGTCAGTGGTGTACCTTCCCTTCTTGCCCATCAGAGTTGGAACATAGAGCTGCTTCCGTGCAGTCTTGAAGGCTGACAGTAGGGAAGTGAAGCTGAAAGTGAGTGAAGTGCCAAACAGGTAGTGTCTTCCAGGAACTTGGCAATCTTCTGTCAAACAGCGAACACATTCTCTGAGAGAGGAATGCTTTGAATTGTAACCATGGCTGCAGCTTTTCTGTTTCACTGATCAAAGCCTTTCCAGCATGTCTGTTTCACTGAAAAAAACTCTTCCCCACTGCAGTGCCCTTGCAACAGTAGCCCTGACAAAGTGCAGACATAACAGAGAAAATAAATGCTGTTATGAAGGAAAGAATCCAGCATTAAAAAAGCTTTTAAATGCTTTTCAAACGGTGCAAATACTTTCTTGCCTGAACCAAGGGGATTCCTCACTTGTCTCAGAACTTCTGTGGTGGAAAGTTGAAAAAGCAAAGAAAGATGTCTGAATGCCAACATACCATCATTTGCAGATTATTTAATTCATGCAGACTACAGAACAGATCTCCAGTCAGCTGGAAACATTTTGCCTGTAACATCAGAAGCAGCAGGCTCCAGCTCTATTGTATATGCTTGTGGCAAGATTGGAAGAGTCCATCTCAGGCGGAAGTCGTGTGATGTTACAGACCCTTGCAATGCTCATTTTTCCATGAGAAGAGTAACCACCCAGTTGGGCGATCAAATGAATGTGTGCAGGCTGTCACTTACATGCCAAGAATGTCACCTTAAGTAAAATTCACGATAGACTTTGTCTTTCAATTTCCAATTGATCTGCAGTTAAATTCCCTTCTGCAATTAGAGAAGTGGGTGAGTCATGTTAAAAATTATGTAAATGACATATATAAGAACAGGAGAAAGTGCAGAGGAGATTTACCAGGACATTGTCTGGGGTTGGATAGTTTCATTATGAACAGTGACTGGATAGATTGGGGTCATTTTCCTTAGAGCAGAAGAAATTCAAAGGGGTGTGTTTGAGGTATATAAAATGATGACCGGCATAGATAGGGTAGATAAGCAGGAATTTATCCACTTGGTGAAGAAATGAATGACAGGGGCAAAGATTTAATTAAAGTGCAAGAGGTTTACAGGGGATGTGAGGAAATCTTCTTTTCACCCAGGGGGTGTTGGGAATCTGGAGGTAACTGCGTCTGTAAGGGTGGGAGAAACTCTTATAACATTTAAGAAGTATTTAGATGTGCATTTGCAATGCCAAGGAATACAGGCAATGAGCCTGGATAATGGATTTAAAATAGTTAGGAGCTTATTTTTGATTGGTACAGACTCGATGGGCTGAAGAGCCTTTTTGCTGTGCTGTAGAGCTCTCTGACTCTAAGATCTTTCAATACTGCAGAGACTACCACCAACCTCCCCAAACTCCTCCCACCCCGCTCCTTTGTTATGATCCCAGCTAATGATAAAATTGGACAAGTCAGATTGTAGACGGAAACCTAACTTGATACATCATAAGTTTGTTTTTTTTTGTCATGGAGGTTGGTTGCTGAACCTACTCATAAGAGGCTGCCAGTGTACTTTTAACAAAAGTGAATAAAACATTTTCACACAAAAGAAAAGCCCCAACAAGGTTTATCAGCACAATAATTATTGAGAACAAATTCATTAGTCAGAAGCAGAGGTTCAAACATTTTACCCTGCTAATAACTGAAACATTTTTTGTAAAGGATCTTATTTCCCAGAATCAGTCAGCTTCTCTTTGAATGAACATACTTCTATCTAAATTAACCTGTCTCTCCCTCTGTAGGTTGAAGTCAACAAAGGTCCTAACAACAATCCCCATAATTTGTTTGATGCACCTAACAAATTCTGTCTCATCTAAGTCCCTGGCACTAAGGGAGTCCAAGTCAAAATTGGGGATGTTAAAATCACCCAATATAATAACCTTGTTTTTACATCTTTCCATGATCTGCCCTCGTATCATTTCTTCTATCACCTGCTGTCTACAGGGAGGCCTAGAGTATAATTTGATGACTTCATTATTTTTCTTGTCAAATGGTACAATCAGTTGTCCAGGAACAAAAGCTTGTGTAGCTGACCTGATTCCCTCAAATACAAAGAATCAAATAAGTGGGTATCATAACTCTTCAAATCAACCCATAGCCATCCTGAAAAAAAATGGTTTAAACTCATTAATTTTCAGCTGATATCTAACAACAAGAACATTGTCATGAGGTTAAATCATAATTATCCAGAAAGCAGCCAGAAGCCTGTAATCTCTCCATTGTATTGGCTTTAATTCTTTTGTATTACTTGAAGTAGAAAAACACTTGGCAGATGGCTCTTCTGGATCAGATACTACTGGCTTCAACAATTGCGGAGCACTTTTCCACATTTCTCAGCTACAATTTGCTGCTCCTCAGCTACTATTTTTGCACACCAGTGTGGATGCAGTTTAAATACAATGATAAGAATGCATGAGTGTACTACTTCAACATTTAGAACGTCTGACGGTTTTTAAGTATCAAATTTTCATCAATTCAGTTACAACTAGCAGTTGTCACATCTCACTGGTATTGCGCATTGGAAATCAAGCTATTTGCACATGCAAAACAGTATTGACATGTGGGTTGGAAGAAAATGAAAAGGAACAACTAGGCAGAAGTGAGTGAGAATGTTTGAACACAAGAACAAGGAGCAAGACGAAACTAAATGGTCCCTCTAACTTGATTCACCACTTTAGTAAGGTTATGGCTGATCTGATTGCAACCTAATATCCACATTCCTGCCTACCCTAATACCTTACTTACCAAAATCTTTCCATGACTAAAAGACTCAGCTTCTAACATACTTTCAAGAAGACAGTTCTAAAGATTCATTCATCTGTGAGGAAAACCTTCACATAATCTCTGTTCTAAATGGACAAACCCTGATTTTTAAAGTGACCCATGGTTCTCAATTGTTCCATAAGAGGAAATAACCTTTTCATATCTACCCTGTCATGATCCGTCAATGTATATTTCAATCAATTTGCCTCTTACTCTTCTAAATTCCAGCAGATACAAGCCTAGACTGTCAAACATTTACACATAAGACAACCTACCATTCCAGGTTTACTCTGGTAAACCTTATTGTTTGGGAGTCAGTTAGCTGGATGGCTGGTTTGCTGTGCAGAGTGATGCCAAAAGAATAGGTTCAATTCCTGCATTGGGTGAGGTTACCGAGAAGGACTCTCCTCAACCTCACTCCTCTGCTTAGGCAGGGTGACGCACAACTTAAACTCATCACCAGTTGCCTTTCTCTAAGAAGACAGCAGCCCTATGGTCTGGTAAGATTATTGCAATTTATAAACTGCTTCCAATGTATTTACATTCATCCTCAAATAAGGTGACTAATACAGTGCACAGTACTCCAGATGTGGACTCACCAGTACCCTGTGTAACTGAACCTAACCTCCTACTTTTAATTAAATTTTCCTCAATATCAAAAATTAAGTTTATTAGCTTTCCTATTCATTTACTGCACACGTAAACTAGCCTTTGGCAATTTATGAAGTAGGACATCCAGTATGCTCTGCATCTTACAACTCCACAATATGTCATCGAGAAAGTACACTTTTTAAAAAATTCTTCCTGACAAAACTTGACAATTTCACATTTTCCCATCTTATATTCCATTTGCCACATCTTTGCACTCTCACTTAACATATATATCTATATCTTTCTTTTGCCCCACGTCGTCTTCCCAATTTACTTGCCTACCTATCTTTGCATCATCAGCAAATATACCTTCAATCCATTTAACAAGTCAAGGTCCAGGCACTGACTCCTGTGGCACACTGCTCCATATATCCCTTAAACATGAAAATATACATGTATGCCTGCTCCTTGCTGCCACTTAGCCACCCAATCTTCTTTCCATACCAGTATGCTACACCCTACACCATAGTCTTTACTTTTCACAATAACCTTTGATATAGCACTGAGTTATAGCACAGGTCATCATCCCGCCCCCTTGACCTGTCCGTCCTCCCTGGACTGACCTATCTCCTCCCTACCCCCCCACCTACACTCACCTTTACTGGTTCCATCCCTGCCTCTTCGACTTATCTGCCTCCTCTCCACCTATCCTCTCCTCTATCCATCTTCTATCTGCCTCCCCCTCTCTCCCTATTTATTTCAGAACCCTCTTCCCCTCCCCCATTTCTGATGAAGGGTCTAGGCCCGAAACGTCAAGTTTTCCTGCTCCTATGATGCTGCTTGGCCTGCTGTGTTCATCCAGCCCCACGCCTTGTTATCTCAGAATATCAAGGCTGGATGGCTTCAAATAGCTAGATGGAAGCAACTGGCAAAGGCGAGGCCTTGTACAGAATGCCAATCATAAGGCAAGGACCTTCTCTCGGGCACAGAACACATGATATAAAAAGCTATTGTTGCTACTTCAAAGCACTAAAAGGACACAGCCGAGTGCCAATTTGTTCCTGGACTTTGTTGATTTCCTTATTCGGACTGCACCACTTGTGTAAACATGTCAGTGCTGGCTGACTGATACTAAAATAAACTACTGTTCCAACACCCAGCAAAGAAGGTCAATGAGCGGAAGTGCTCTCCCTGGTGAAAACACGCCTCTTTCTGCCTGGAACCCCACTCTCGTGTGTTGCCGTCATTCACTGCAGTCTCTGATTGGTCCTGCCAGCAGGCCGCATGTACCACTCACAGAGCCGCTCCAAGCCGCAATGTTTGGACAACATTCCCGTTATTACTGGGAGGACCCTCGTGGGGCAACCGGACAGCTGCCGGCCACAGTTGAGTCCCTTGTGCATGGGCTTTATCCCTCTTTGATTCTTAACTTCACATGATGTCTTTGGGGGTTTTGTGATGTGGCTCTTTCTCAGAGTTAGCTAAGTTGCTTTCCTTTCAGCCCATTCAGTCTCACTTTGAGGTACTGACCTGTGAGGGGCAGTGTGTTGGCCAGCTTCACATCGGGTCCTGGCTTTGGCCCAGTGACAGTTGAAGGGGGGGAAGAGCCGCGGGCAGGCAGCAGCTGAAGCCTTCAGGGCACTCACTATCTTACAGCAATGTTCCGGCTCATGATCAAACAAGCTAAGACCCACCCGAGTGTGAGTATCGCACACATTATTTCTCTGCTCCTTCTGGTTTTTATTCCCTCGTGCCCCCTCCCCCCCCCCACCCGGCGGGCGGTGTCAAGGTGCGAAGTCCAGCAGCATTCCCATGCCTCTGGGATTTAAATCCCGGGGGGAGGCGCTTGGAGGAGAGGCTTCCCAATGTACTCTTAAGCATTGCAGTTGTAACTCCCAACCAAAACATCTTGCAAGTATATTTACTGGATTGGTCTCAATCTCTTATTTTGTTTTAAATTCCTTCATTGCACTATTTTGTAGGTAGCAATTCGTGCCTAATTTTGACACAACCTTTATTTCTTTGTATCTATTATCACTTTTTTAAGTCATGCATAGGATCTGAGCGATGCTGTCTGGGAATATTTATTGATCATCCCTAATGCCCTCGACGTGTTGGTGAGCTGTCTTCTTGAGGTGCTGCAGTCGCTGTCCTGGAGGTACTCCCACAATGCCATTAAGAAGGGAATCCCAGGATTTTGACCTAACAGCACTGAAGGAACAATGATATATTTCCAAATGTGGATGGTCACTGATTTGGAGGGGAATTTGCACGTGGTGGGCTTACCATGTATCTGCTGCCCATGTCCTTCCAAATAGTGGTAGTTGTGGGCCTAGAAGGTGCTGTATGCGGAACTCTGTTGAATTTCTGCATTGCATCATGTAGATGGCACAGACTGCTACTACTGATATTTTGTCATTTGATCTCCCAAGGCTTCTACCCCATCACAGACCTTTTTTTTGCCACCTTCAGATGGCTCAAAGTCTTACTAGTATTTCTCTTCACTTCTGACGAAAGGTTTCTCATCATACATACTTTTTTAACCTGATTGTTTTTATTTCCACTTTTTTGTTCTTATTACATATGTATGATGTTTTATCAAGATGAGGCTGACAATTGTGAGATAATTTCAGCTTTAAAGGTTGCTGTTGGTAGATTTTTGTTCTCACTTGCAAATAATGTGTTGAAGGGGTTGGGACAAAGGAGTTGAGGTGCAAGCCTGTCATGATCTCATTGAGTGATGGTAGAGACTCATCTGAATAACCAGCTCAGCCATCTTTGTCTGTTGGAAATAGCTAATAAGAGACTCTGAGATTGTGGCCCACATGTACTGATAGCCAGGGAGTTGTTGGAGCAGTGTAGTTACACTTTGGCACCATGCAGAATCTGTGATGCAGCTGACTCATTTCACATGATATTGAATTTTTCGATGCGCAGTTATCCAAAAACAAAAGTACATTTAAGTCAGAGAGTTCAAAGGGTTCTGACTCACTTAAACTGAGTAGTGATGGTTCTCTGAAATGTTGGAGGACGTAGAACCTACTCAAAATCCTGCTAATTATTAATTAATAACAGAACCTGAATCTGATGGGCCTGTATTCACTGGTGTTTAGAAGAATGTGAGGGGATTTCAAAGAAATCTATAAAATTCTAATGGGGCCAGACAGGCTAAATGTAAAACGACTGTTACTGATAACTGGGGAATCCAGAATTGGGGATCACAGTTTAAGGATATGGGGTAAGCCATTTAGAGCTGCAATGAGGAGAAATTTCTTCGTTCAGAGTGGTGGGTCTGTGAAATTTGCAGCTGGTTGATGCGAAGCATTGAATGTTTTCAAGAAGGAATTGCGTAGTTCATGGCGCTAAAGGAATCAATGTATATGGAGAAAAAGTGGGAACAGAGTACTGAGTTAGATGATCAGCCATGATTATATTGAATGGTGAAGTAGACTTGAAGAACTGAATGATCCGCTCCTGATCCTATTTCCTGTGTTTTCTGTGTATAAAAACTGAACTTTGAACTCAACACAGATCCACCCAACCCTGACAGGACAACCCAACACCTACCGTACTCCTTCTCTAGACTTGACCTTGCTGGAGCTGACGTAACTGGCAAGGACTATGATAGTTGTGGGCCTCTGGTGTTGCAACAGAACCAGAGGAAGAGGGCAGAAGGTTAAAACTGCAAAATTTTCAGTGGTTTGTGCCCAATTAAAGTATCTTATGATGGCACTCAGCATGATGGTATTCATTTAAAAGCAGCTTTAAGTGGTAGTGCTTTGCTTTTCCCTCATTAGTCATTACAATATTCAATGCATATAAGAACATTCTATTAGAGGCATAGTGATGCAAAAATGCTGTAATCAACATGGTCTGGCAAGTGAATGCTCTTCTAGAATCTTTTCAGGGACCTCATCCTCTCTCCATATTTATTACTGACTTGGATGAAGGAATAAAGAGTGTATATCCTGGTTTGCAGATGATACTGAGTTTTGAGTGACAATGTATACTGTGGATAGGAGCGGCCAATGATCAAGGGAAATGGATTAAATATATGTTCTAAACTATATAATATAGAGCTCAATGTAGTTAATTGTGAAATCATCCATTTTGGACTTCAGGAAGTTAAATCAAGCATTTTCTGTTGGTGAGTAACTGTATAAGAGCGAAGTGATTTGGGACTTCAACTGCACATCATTAAAAGCCACACGCAAGTGGTATTTTATAAATGATGTCATGCACCGAATGGAAACTGATACAAACCTATGTTTATATCATTTCTGAAGAAGGGTCTAGGCCCGAAACGTCAGCCTTCCTGCTCCTCTGATGCTGCTTGGCCTGCTATGATCATCCAGCTCTACACCTTGTTGTCACAAACCTATGTATATTTAGTGATTATTTTATAAACACAGTAAAAAGCCCAAGAATATGGCTGCTAAAATCATGTGATTGGACATAGCAACATTCTTCCTGTTGGAGCCCTCTCTGAGTTTTCATTATTTTTATTGTAGTCTTTTTCAATCTGGTTTGCAGCTGGGAAATGTAAGGCAAAGGTAACTCTTGGGTTGTGAGTAATAATTTGTTTTAAAAAGAAAACAGATGAGACAAGCTTTTGTTTATTTATGAGGCCAGGCTGGAAGTTAATTGCAGGTTGGTTCCTGATCAAAAGGTTCTGCAGACGCTTCGTCACCGGGGAAGAGCATTATGTTTAAATAGATAACAAAAGTTGACTATTAACAAATTCAGTTCTTCAGAATTGGTTTCAGCAAGTTTGGAAAAGACTTTATGCTAAAGTAGGTGGTAGATTTTGAATAGTAGTTGGAACGTGGTGGTAGAGACGTTCAGTCTGTCAGGGAGTGGTCAGAATTTGAATTGGGTTTTGGACTGTATTTTCTATGGAAAAGGAATTTGGCTGTTGATGCTATAACATGAGGATTTGAAAGCTCCCTGCCTAAACCCATTAGCAGCTCTTGGAAGCTCAGAGAACAGAAAACTAAATTATAAGTGTTATTGCCTTCATCTGTGTAAACGGAAAAGGTGCCCTGATCAATATTTTCAGCAAATCAACCAAAAACTATCTATGCTGTGGAACACTGCATCATGAAAACCACTTAGGTAATCAGGCCAGCGTTGTTGATTTTCTTTTTAATTTACTCCTTAACTGTGTTTGTTTGTCTTTTGTGCGAATGGGGCTGTAAACAAAGGTTTCTGGAATAAAGCATTGACCAATTAGATTATTTTGTTTAATTTTGCTCTTCTAAAGTTACTGTATGTCAATAAATTGCTAAGACTTTTTGTTTAAGCTACAAACCAGTGAGAATTGATCATTCATAAAGTCTGGGGTTGGTTATTCAAAAGCTTAGTTAGGAACCATTGGGTTTAATCTTTGAGGACATTTGAAGGTTTTTTTTACTTTTGCAAATACAAGTAAGAATACTGGTTTGGTTTGGTTCAGCTGTCTGTTTTCAATGTCATAACATTCCAGAAACTTCTCAGAAGTCTATGTCCATGAAATAACACTATATTTACCACAGGATCGATCTGGACTGCTAACTATTGTGTTATAACTGGCTGCAAAGACTATTTTCTCCTAAAGAAGGATATTCCTACACAATAAAATTGCAAAATATGCACATCCTACAAGATATATGACTTTCCACTTAGCCAACTTTCTATGGTCAATTCCTGGGTCTATCCATAATGCAAGCCTTTGACTTGAAAGCAAAAACTGCTTCTTCCCCTCCAAGAGCTTTGGTCACATGTCTCCCACACTGCTGAATCCAACTGCCTTTTTTAACCACACTGTTTTGAAATAAGTCAGTTTAGGCATCAGCTCTGCTTCATACAGCTTTGACTGACAATGTCAGTTAACTTCAGCGGTAAAGAAAAAGCCTCTGGTCTTTTTGTTGGCTTTTTCGTTAAAAATCTTTATTAGTGCTCTCTGTAAGTAGAGCTTTTCTCTGTGAAGACAGTGAAGTAAAAGTTCAATTTCAGTAAAATTTCCTCAGAAGACTTTTGAAGAGAATTTTAGGGAGAAGAAAGTACCTACAACTCATCACCTGCTGGTTAGCGAATCAGCCATCCACAAAGAAATTTCAGATTACTTACTCCATTTGGACTTTTGCACTCCATTTTAAAAGCAAGAGCATTTTTAAACTGCTATCTTTTGTTTTGTACCTATGTTGATACTAAATTAATAATCATTTTTATCTACTCTAATTCTATCCACATATATTCATAAGTATACGTGTCTTGTGTAGTGTTCTCCTATGTCTAACAGTGCATATTATAAGTCCTAATTCTGGTTTAACTTTTTATTACTGTGTTAATGTGGCCTTTGCAAAATCAAAGTCCATGAACAGAGCGATGGGGGAAACGTGCCTTCACTGTATACAAAGGGGAAAAATGAAGTAACAATCCACTTATGGACGGGTGGTGAGAATCGGGAGAGAGATTTGGCTTCAATCTTGCAATCTGTCCACAACAATAATACGAAACTAGAAACTCTGGTAAAGAGAACATTTATGTGACCCTAATCGATTAGAAAGGTCAGTGTAATGACTCATTTTTTGTTCGAGGGGCTGGAATCCAGTTGTCTGAAGTGCACTTGTTTGGGAACCATTATTTATAGTTTAAAACTTAGTTTTTACTAGGTTGATATTCTCAGTTCTTGTACAGTGTCTCAAAATTGAAACTGACTAATGCAGCAGTTTGAGTCTAATTTTTGCCTATACTTAATTGAAGTTAAAATGTCTAACCTGCTGAATTTAGCCATATTTGGAGTCCAGACTCTCTCTCAATTCTGTCCTAAAGGTTCACTGGTAATGTTAAAATATTAAGCCCTCTGACCCCTACTTGCTCACAAGAGTAAACATCTTTTCCACGTCGACCTTGTGAAGACCATTCAAGAGCTTATAAACTTCAATTGAATCAACCCGTGCTGTTCTGAACTTTCAAGCCCAGCCTGTCATA
Organism: Ginglymostoma cirratum; assembly: GCA_024137785.1. Lineage (NCBI taxonomy): Eukaryota > Metazoa > Chordata > Chondrichthyes > Orectolobiformes > Ginglymostomatidae > Ginglymostoma > Ginglymostoma cirratum. The sequence continues at coordinate 33,736,966 of JAHRHZ010000013.1, forward strand.
CAACAGCCTACTCAGGTTTTAATTTAGTAAACTGCTACTGAATGGCCTACAGTGTATTTTCATCCTTTCTTAAATTAGGATAACATCCCATCTACATCCTTGTTTGTGTGCTCTGTGTGCGTACAAACTTCTTGTGATTCATGCAACAATCCACCCATATCCCTCTTCATCTCTGAGTTGTTTTGTTTTAAGTAATATTCTAGTTTCTTATTCTTTCTGCCAAAGTGAACAGCTTTACGTTCTCCCACTTCTACTCCATCTGTCAGATTTTTGCTCATCCAGTCAGCAAATCTATATTTGCAACTTGCTTATGTCTTCACAACATACTTTCCTACTTATCTTGGTGTCATCTCCAAATTTAGCTATCTGCCTTTACTCCCTGTATGTAAGTCAGTGATGCAAATTGTAAAAAATTGAGACACCCATGAGACTCAACACATCACATCCTGCTAGTAGATAATGACCCATTTATGCATATGGTCATCTCCTTCTGCCACTTCTATCCATATGCTATCACCTTTACCATGAACGTTTAATTTCTTGAATAGCCATTGATGTGGCATTTAATCAAATACCTTTAAAATCCAAATTCAGTACATCTACAGTCTCTGCTTTATCCGCAGTGCATTTGTTACTCTTTCAAAGAATTCTAATAAATTCGTTAAAAATATCTTTCCTTTTGACAAAAGTATGCTGACCTGATTACCTTGTATTTTTAAGTGTGGCTGTAAGTTCTTTAATGGTTGATTCTATAATCTTCCTAAACAGATATCAAGCCCTTTGGCCAATGATTTCCTGTTTTCTGCCTGTCTCTGTTCTTGAATAAAAGGGTTGTATTTGCTATTTTCCACTTTGAACCTTTCCTTACTTATAAAAATATTAGAAAACTTATGCTAATGCACCTACTGCCTCACATTTAAGACCCTAGGATGCACTCCATCTGGACTTGTCAGCCCATAGCTCCATCAGTTTAATGAGTACCACTTACCTCATGCCTGGAAATTCCTCTCTCCTTTCCACTACCTGATTTACAGCCATTACAGAAATTGTTTTTCTATCCTTGAAAGTGAAAACAGATGCAAAATATTTGTTCAATTTATTTCTCAATTTCCTGATAATGTTCTGTTAACTACCCATTCTTATTCTCTGGAGAGCCAAAGCACAATTCACTTACTCTTTTGCCTCATGTAGAAACTCTCGCTATCTGTTTTTACATTACTACCTAGCTTCCTCTCAGGCTCTAATTTCTTCCTCCCGATTAACTTTTTGGCCATTCTCTGTTACTCTTTTTATCTTCTGACCAATCATCTGACCTCCCACAAACCTTTGTGCAGCCATATGTTTATCCTTAGGTTTGATGCATTCCCTAAATCCTTTAACTAACCATGGATGGTGGACCCTTCCTTTGAAATTTTTCTTTATAGTAGGAATTTATTTTATTATGCCAAGTCTCTTAATCTGTACCTAGCCTGGTATTCCACAACAGCTAGATTAACGTTCATGCTTGAATAATTGCCCTTATTTAAGTTTAAAAGACTACACTTAGACCCTGTTTTTTTCCCTTTTTCAATCTGGATGCAAAATTCAGTTGTATAACTTCTGCTTAGGTGTACCTTAACTCTGAGGTCATTAATTAATCCTGTCATATTACACAGTATTAAGTCTGATATAACCTGATCTCTGGTTGATTCCAAAATATTTGCTGTTTTAAAAAAAAGGTCTCGAAAGCATTCTCAGAATTCTCATCCAGGATACTGATTTTTTTTTTCTAGTTTATATGTAGATTGAAGTCATCTTGATTATTGTGGTTCCACTATCACAAACACAAACACACTATTTCTTCTTGTATCCTTTGTCCCAAATTGTAGTTATTGTTATAGGACCTGTAGACTACTGAAATTAGTGACTATATTCTTTTACCACTCATAACAATATCCTTGTCAATTTCATACTCATACCCAGTTTCCACTCGTACTAATTGTGCGTCCTGATCTCATAAACAAGATTGTCTCACTATCCTACAAATGCCATCCTTGATTAGCAGTGAAAACCATCTACTTTATTACATTAGACAGCAACTGTTGGAATAATCGCATTATTAACATCAGAAAGACTTTTTATCCCAGTAATACCTTGACAGACACTCAGACCTCAGTGAAGAGTTGCCTCTATCTCCAGTTAAAGTCTTTTGCATAGCTGCACATTTGTAATCAGTTTAGTTTCTGTGAATTTCTGTGCATTTCCTTGATGCTATTTTTTTGTTCTGTTAATGTCATCTCCAAGATCCTTAAACCAACAGCTAACCCAGCTCACTATTTCTTAGCATAGGTTCCCTAAACTCATGTCTTCAAAAGCCTTATATTGAAACACACAGATCTTGAGTGGATGCTGAAAGTGTGTTTCCCTTCAGGGAGAGACTAGAAGCAGGGGTCAATAAACTTAAAAATGAGGGGTCTCCCATTTAAGATGGAGATGAAGAATTTTTCATTGAGGGTCATGAGTCCTTGGAACTCTGTTTGTTAGAGGATGGTGCAGTCAGAGTCGTTGAATGCTTTTAAGGCATAAGTAGGTAGATTTCTGACAAGGGAGCCAGAGATTATTGGGTTTGCAGATATATGGAGTTGACATCACAAGGAGATCAGTCGTGACCTTATTAAATGCCACAAAAGGCTTGAATCTATTTTTAGTATATAATAATTTTTAAGTACAGAAACTTGGTCCATGCTTTCTATTAACCTGGGTCTAAAAAGACAAGTAAATTGGAGAATTTTGTATAGTTTGATAATCTGTCTAACTTTTGTGAGGACTGTGGTAATAGAGGGGCTTGATTTCCAATACACTACCTCAGTGAAGCATGACCATTTATTGATTCAATTATCAAAATGGTCAATTTCACTTTTCTGGTGCTACCCAGAATATAAGATTATTTTGAACTTGTTATGATCTGGAAAACTATATCTCCTTAATTACAACCTCCTCTGCGCACGCACACTTTCGCTCGGTCCCTCAATAAAGACAAGGTAAGTATGTGCAGAAATGAGTTTTCGTTTAAAAAGAACTACATTGGGCCAAGGTCTGGAAACAAAGAATAAAATGTGATGGTTTCTCACATGCACAAATGTCCTGTTGGTGCAACTGAATTGCTGACAGCTGTAGATTGGATACAAAACTGGACATTTATCACCAATCAACTTGAATTTCATTTGCTGAGAATTGGTCACAGTCCATTACCCCATGTTTTACCAGGTAGACAGAAATACTGGTGTTGTGAAATTCCATCAAGTTCCCAGCAACGTGTTCTAAAAAACAGGATTTCAGGAGAGACTGCAGCTTCTGGGGTGTCTTTTTTTTTTCTGACTTCTGGGCCTGTACAATTCTAAAACCAGAGAGGATTGATTTTCAGAAAAGCATCAAGTGGCTTATAGCACCCATTAAACCTTTTGCTTTATTCGCAAGAAATCACATAGTAACCCTTCTTAATCCAGAGAATGTCCAAATAGTCCAAAATCTTTCAGCATTTCCATACCTTTCAAATATAAATGTCTTCCCAAGAAAGTCATGTCATTGAATATGTTTAAGGCAGACGCAGGTAGATTATTGACCTACAAAAGAGTCAAAGGATGTCCAGGATAGTCGGGAAAGTGGAGTTTAGTCACAAACAGATCATACCAAATGTGTTTTTTAAACTAAGTATTTCTGTAACTTTTGTGCAAGGACAAATAATGCAACTTGTCTCTATAGAGTACATTTGAAAATCTGTTATAACCTTTCATTTTCCAAGGTTTGCTTACATTGTGTCACTGCCAGTAACTGGCATTGCAGTTCAGCTGTGTCATCAAGATGGATATACTTCAGCTCTTAGCTATGTTATACTGTTTACAAACTCTTTCTCATGCTCAACATTAAGCTTTCCAGGCAGTCTTCGGCTCTAGAAGGTCTGAATGGTCAAGTCTGCAAACTAAAGAATATTTAAAGCTACTGTGTAGAAATAAGCCTGCTGGCTAGGAATAACTTAAAGGTTTCTGTCTTCCATTTTCCATTTGTAATGAATTGCGGCATGGATTTGCACTTTCACTCTCTAATTTTAATATCTGCAGTGAATGCTTTTTCCTTAATCATGACAATGTTCCCCAAAGTATTCATACAACACCCTTGTATCCAATTTATTTTAATTGTCTTGATGTTGTCTATGTATCATGTTTGGGGAGCCAGAATCTATGGTGAGCTTGCCGCATCCCCCAGGAAGAGGTCATCCTGCTGCTCTGTCTTCTGTTGATGGCACACTCTCAGAATGCTGTGAAATTTGCTACTGCTGCAGCTATGACATGGTGTCTCTCAGCATTCATCACATTGGCTGGCTTTGATTTGCATATTGACATCAAGCACTTATTTCTTAGCTCACTTGTTATTGGTCAATTTTCTCAATGCTCATTTCTTCCCTATCCGTGTGAGTATCTTCAATTTAAACTGTAATGTTTTGCTGAATGTGGCCAATTGATTTTTTTTAATTATTACTTGCCATACCCTTTATTACGATCTCCTCAAGCACTTTTTAAGCTTTTGTACGGGCCTTTGCTCTCTGCAGTTTTGTTCCTAGATGGATTGTTAAGTTGTCATTCTGTGCTTTCTGTTGCCTCTGAACTTCTCAGATATTTCCCCAGTATCTAGGGTAGGATTGCTGGTCTGATCTCTTGGTTTTTAAGTAACCCAGTATGGTTGCAGGACTTCATTTTGGCTATTGGTGCCATTTGCCTCCAGTTCCCTGGCTCAGATCATTGCTACTAGTGTGTAGAAATGTTGATTGGACTCTTGTCATTGACCAGTAAACAGTTTTATTAAACATAGTAACTTGAAAGGGATGATTTTAAAAAAAGGCTTGTTGGTGAAGCTGCCCTCAGTTCCATGTGATCTGACTTCATTATGATGTAGCTCCTTTTGCACATTATCATAACTATTCTTAACAGTGTAATGAGCTGTCTGTGGACTGAGTACAGTACTCAATGGAGTCTGACCAAGACTCTGGACAGCTGAATGATCACATCATTTTTGAATTCCTGCCCCTTTGAAATAAAGGCAAACATTCCATTAGTCTTTTGATTTTTTTTTTATGCTTGTACACAAGCTTCAGATAGCAGAATCATTAATCCCTCAGTAGGTGGTATTCTTTGCTGTTTTGCAAGTTGTACCTAGCCTGGGTATGAGTCCCAAGGACAGAGTTATGAGTCTAGTCAACTGTAGAATCAGTCAATTTTCAGAGAAGTCAAAAGAGTTAGTATCTCAAGGGACAACAGTGGCATAGAAGTAGAGGATATTTTGAGAAGGGGACTTTGCTTTTCTTTAAGCAAACCTGAGAAACCTTGTATTCTTTTCCATGCGCATATTACTCAATGAAATTGAACATGAGAGGCTTTTAGAAGAGCTGAAGAGAAAAACAAAAGAAACTGAGGTATGGAGAAATCACGAGGAGATCTGTGGCGCCTTTTAAAAATTTGTTTAGTAATGATTTGTGGGAATCACTGGCCTAGCTGGTGTTTACTGCAAATCCTGAATTGGTCTTGAGAATGAGTTAGTCATCCAGTTTTGTGAGCTGCTCTCATCCTTCTGATAAGGCACACCTAGAGCTCTGTTATGGAGGGAGTTCCAGGATTTTGACCCAGCGCAAGTGAGGGAATATGATATGGTTTCAAGTAAGGCTGGAGTGTGGCTTGAGGGATACAGGATGTAGTTTTTCCATGTATCACCTGCCATTTTCCATTTTACATATTAGAGGTTGTAGGTTTGCAAGGTGCTGTCGAAGGAACCTCGGTGACTTGCTGCAGTACATCCTTATAGATGGAACATACTGCTAGCCTCTGCACATCACAGGCAAAGGGAATGAATGTTTAAGGTGATAGATAGGGTCGCAATTACATAGGCTATCATGACTGGTGTCCTGCTTTTTTTTTTCATTGGAACTGCACTCATTCAGACAAATAGAGAATATTCCATCAGACTCCAGTTTTGAACCTTCTAGACAGTGAACAGCCTTCAGGGAGTCAATGGATGAGTTACTTACAACAGACTCTTTCTTTAGGTAGATCACCATTTACGCCACTGTTGGTGATTTGTATGAACTAATTTGTTTTCCTGCTCCTATGATGCTGCTTGACCTGCTGTGTTCATCCAGCCCCATGCTTGTTATCTCTAATTTCCATTCCTTCTTTCTAGTTCCTAGCTTCCCATCATTAAGAAAGTGGTCTGATTTGCCTTTCTGAATCAAGTTGGATACCTCCCGTTCTGCCGACATTGAATGTGTTTTGCCCACTCACTTGGTCTGTGCATTTCACTTTGTATCTCCTGGAACACATCCATTCAGCTTATTCGGCCTATTAATTAAATTATCATTTTGCTGATGATAACTAGCTTTGATACTTCCTCCAAGTCATTATTACATTTTTAGTGAATAGCTCAGCCGTCAGTGTAAATTCCTAGGGAATGCAACTTGTCACATGCCAATACGTGGGCATTCCTGTTTGTCTCTACTCCTTGGTTTCTACATTCTAACCAGTTACTGGCCTTTGCACCTCTCTTTGAGTTCTGTTATTTTGCTGATAATCTGTTTTGTGGAAAATTTATCAAGTACCTTTTTGAAGACAGCACCCATAGACCTCCCTAACCCAGCATCTTTATATCCTTATCAAAAAAAAACTAAATTAATCATCTGTACTCTTCAGAAATCATTGCTGATGTACTTTAATCAGGTCATATTTTCTATTTCTGTATGAAATTTGAATGTAGACTCAAGTGAAATTATTATATAAAAGTTTGCTAATGATAGAAATATAGGAAGGTAGCAAACTGAAGAAATGTGAATGATTACCAGAGGAGGCAAATAAGTGAGATGTAGCACACATGTAGCTCAGAGCACATAAATATAAATTTGGGGAGGGGGGGAAAGAACAGAAAAATGAAATATGTCCTAAATGTTTCAATGCTTAAGCGTAGAGTATCAGAAATTTCAATAGTGCAGATGTGTAGATCTTTAAACATCTGTATATTCAGCCTTTATCTAAAATAAAGTCATTGAAAATAAAAGAAGTAAATTGATGTGGAAAATATTGGTTAGATTGCCTTCAGAAAATTGTGTGTAATTTATTATGTTTTGTTATTGCAATGCTGTTGGCTCATATTTTATGCTTAAAAACAATGGTGAGGCTACCAGCATATACTGTTATAAATAATAAATCAGATACCAATTTTGGTAACCACATATTTACAGTTGAACTTAGAAGTCAGGAAGTTCCTCTTAATTGACCTGCTACATCAGAAACTTCACAATAATTGTATATTGTTCAGAATCTGACATTAAAATACATGGAACGATATATAATTGTGGTGCTTGCCGACTAAACTAAAAGGTAAGAATTATTCTTTCTAGCAGATCTTATTTCAGTATTTAATGTTACTGTTATAAGTCTTTAATTAGTATCAAACGATTTCTTTAACTCTGAAAATTAATGCCAATGGGGGATCTCATTTCTTAACACTATTTATGGCTGGAGATTTTTAGTTTTATTTTAACTGTGCCTTTCATTTCTCTCAATCCATTCTCTTTGTTCTTTCGTTGGTTCTTTCTTTCATTCTCTTTAACTTTCTCTACCCGATTTGGAATTGAATTGAGCATTCCCAATTGCATTTCCTAGGTCTATTTAAGAATTCTTCATCTGGTAACTTAGGGCGATAAACAGTTACTTCTTCTGTTCACGTAGGTTCCAGATCCCCTGCAAACGATGCTGTCCTGAATTTTTAGTTACAGGTAGTTCCAACACAAGAATTGGTAGAAAGTCTGTAGCAAGGATAAGTGTAATGAATTGCTGGCACCATTAACTGGCTGCTGATCATTAATGCCAAGAAACAAATGCAGTAAATATTTACTCCAACAACAGTAGGGTGAGATGACACTTGAAAAATTGTATCAAGTTTGAGGAGAGTTGAATAATTAGTGAAGGATTATTTCCTAAATATATGTTCAATAAGTGGAGACCAATGATTTCAAATTATCCCTAGAAGGAGAACTGGATTTCAATATAGAAAGTGAATATTTTACAACCAATGACTACTGACAGAATGTTGTTGAAAATGATCTGGGTGAAGTATTTAAAAAATGGTAAAGGTCGTAAAAATTGGATCAAAGTACAACTGACAAGTGCAAAATACCTTTTGTACATCAGTTTCTGTGCTTCTAAACCTACTATCAGTTCCCTGTTGGCTCAAAAAGTTCAATTTCCAGGACACAATAAAAATTGAGAAGTTTGAGAGGAAAGTGGTTATGCAGTGACCAATAGCAAAATCATTGAGGAAGCCTGCCTGGTGGAATTAGAGCCTAAGATTATAATGCAGACCTCTTCATAAGCAAGACTACTCTCTTCAGTCTACTATTTTTATTTTTATTAGCAAACAAAAATTGAATTAGAATTATTATTTCTGGTAGGTTAATTCTTTCTGATTATGTTACTTCATTAATATTTAAGTGTAAACAGAATTATTTGTTCAAATAGTTGTTTTGAAGCATTTTTATTTCATCAGCTGGTAATATAATATTATTTACTTTTGTTACCTTAGTTGATTCCTCTATTCTTCTTCATTGGACTTGGAGCTACTGGTGCTGGGCTTTACCTGTCACGTCTGGCAATGTTCAGTCCTGATGTCTGGTATGTGAAGTAATATATTTTGTGTCATTCATTCTTTGTCTGAAGTCAGGTCCTTTGCTCATTGCTTGCTGATGTTGCATCATGAAAGATTTTTTTCGATAGTTTTTGTCAACGATGGTTTGCCATTGCCTTCCATTTATGGTTAGAGGGTGAAGAAGCACCACTTATGTCTATCTCAGCCAGTAAGAGAATTGAACCTGAGCCATTCATGCTATTCTGAACCACGTACTGCCATCTGACCACCTGAGCTAACTCTACACACACTGCCTCCCTTTCTATATTTGTGGCTTTGGAAACAAAGATCTAAAGCACAATGCAAGGAAATATGCTACTTTAAGACACAGGTCAAGGCTTCTTGGATATTGTGTCCAACTCTGGAAACGACATTGTAAGAAGGATGTTAAGACCTTAAAGATCTGCAAGTGGAATTTACTGGAATGTAACCAGGGTGAGCAGACTTTAGTTTTATGGAAAAATTGGAAAAACTGACAACGAAGATTAGGGAAGATTTGGTAGATATGTTCAAAATCAAGTAAGATTTTGATAGGGTTAAGAAAGAAAGAGTTTTGAGTGGCAGTAGGCTCAGTAATTTACGGATAGGTGACACATAAGTTTTGAACTATCAAGTACCGGACATTGACCATTTTCAAGAGATATACTAACCACGTTCCCCTTGATATTCACTGTCATTACTATTGGCAAGTCCTCTGTTATAGCTTCCTGGAAATTGCTAGAAATGTACTTGAACCAGCATTTTACAAAGAGAGATCAGATACTGAGTATTCTGTGAGAAGTGATGCAACTCCAAAGTTGTGCCACCATCCATAAGGCACAGTTAGAAATGTGATTGAATATCCTACATTTGTCTGGATGAGTGCAAGATTGACAACAGAAAAGAAATTCCAACACAATCCAGGACAAAGTAGCTGCCTTGGTTTGCACCTTATCCACCATCTTCAATATTCACTCCACAACAGTATTCCATCTAAAAGTTAACATTGCAGGATTTGCAAGGGTTTCTTTCAAGTATCTTTCATAACCCATGACCTCAATGACTGGGAATGGCAAGGACAGTCAACATTGGCTCTGTCACCACCCCCAATTTCCCTTCTAAATCATGCAACATCCTAACTTTTTAATGTAGAACCTTGCTCCTTCAATGCTGTTGAAACGTAGTCCTTGTATAGCTCCCCCATACACTGCTGTGCAAGTACCTTCATACACGCACTACAGTGGTGCAGAAATACAGCACCTTAAAATTTTCTGAAGAGTGGCTTGAAGTTAGGAATCAATGCTTGATTTTAGTGACTTCAAATTGAATGAACCTCTATTTTTCTTCATTTTTAAAATTTTGAATAAAGAATTTACTTAGGTGCATTCTAAACATCAGAGCTCTCTATGTGAGATAACAACAGTGAAGGAAAATTTAAATAGTAAATTTCAAATATTTGTATAACAGTAGGGACTGAGCAAGAAATGGAGCGAGGTGGTTAGTTCTTTCAATGAACTGACGTGCATGATAGACTGAATGGCCTTCTTTTGTGCTGCATTATACTATGATTCTATATAATTGTATATTTTTGCTTTTGTTTTTAGCTGGGACAAAAAGAACAACCCTGAGCCATGGAATAAACTGGGCTATAATAAGCAATACAAGGTAACTTGGTGGAGGAAGAATTTGCTGAAAGTATTTACTTACAGTTGCACTGTTGGAAGTAAATTTACTTCTGATCACGCATTAAAGAGAAATAAATAGTAAGGCAGTCGTCATAACATAATAAATGAACTGTGAAATGATTGAGAAATATGCCTGCTGATTGTTTTGTTCTTGTTTTGACAGTTTATTGCCGTGAACACTGATTATAAACAGCTGAAAAAGAATGGCCCTGACTTCTGAGAGATTGCCAAAATATCTAATTACGTCTGCTAAAATGCCAAAATCTTGCAAAACTGGATGCACAACATATTATATTTTAAGTGATTGTATTTATTGATCATGATTTCTTTTAATATTTACAAAAAAAGTGTAAAGCTTGATAACTTGCTTTATACTAGCCTTGATTTTTAAAACACAGGAAAAATTCTGTTTCGATCAAATATGCTTGCTGTGCTTATTGCATTTCTGTCACGTGGATCAATCATGTCAATAAATGTTCCACACTTTCAGAATGCAAATTTTAATTCTATGATGGTATTTTGAAAAGTGAGGCATATTTAGTTAATTTAAGTTGTAATATATAGACTAAACTTTGAAATTAATGAACTTGAAACAACAAAGAATTTTAGGTGCATGTAATTAACAAAAAAAATGGTTTATGGTACTCCAAACTCTAAGGTTTAAATTGTGCAATACTCAATCAATGGAATTATTCATGAAGTTTAAAAATACTGAAATGTAACTGAGGCAATAAAATAAATAAAGTATGCATTATCATGAATCTTTTCTTATTTAATTAATCTTCCAAACTGTTAATTAACTACTTGTTGTCATAAGCAGCTGTCCCTCAATTCAAGGATGATGTTTACCCAAGGTCAAGAGTTTCTGCAGTGTTCAACTGACTGTTCCTAAACCCACAAATCTTTTGCCGTTGGGGTAATAGGATCAGGATTGCAGGAATTGCTTCTGTTTTCTTCTCTGCTGATGCTCTGCTTCATCATTTAAACATTATGACTCAAAACTTGATGAATAAGTTACCACTATTTTGAATGAATGATAACAAGCTCCATTTGGTCATTAATGTCAATACTGTCATGCTTCAAAAAGAGCTTCAGGGTGTCTTTGAAACTTGCCTTTTCTGGAGCATTGGTCATTTCAAATTTTAGAAAATATCACCTGGCAGGGAATACACATGTTTTTGATCATTCAGCTTTGGTGTCCAGCCTATTGACATTAATTTTGTGGGAATTTTGCCTGAATGCTTATAGAAGTAGCTTCAAGGATGGTAGAGGCCTCGTGCTCCCACGACGAGTTTGAACAGTTCATCAACTTTACTAACACCTTTCACCCAACCTCAAGTTCACCTGGACCAACTCTGAAAGCTCTCTCTCCTTCCTGGACCCCTCTGTCTCCATCTCTGGTGACCAGAAACTGATATCTATTTCAAGCCCACTGACTCCCACAGCTACCTAGACTACACCACCTCTCACGCACCTTCCCACAAGAATGCGATCCCCTACTCCCGACTCCTCCTCCTCCTCCTCCTCCTCCATCGTATCTGCTCCCAAGATGAGGCGTTCCAATCCCGAACAGCCCAGATTCGTCATTTTTCAAGGACCGAAACATCCCTCCTTTCGTGGTCAAAAATGCTCTCGACTGCATTTCCTGCAACTCTGCCCTCACACCCCCTCCCCACAACAAAAACGAAGCCAGAATCCCCCTTGTCCTCACGTACCACCCCACTAACCTCCAGATTCAATGTACCATTCTCCGCCACCTACAATCTGACCCCACAACCAAGGATATATTTCCCTCCCCACCCCTATATGCCTTCCACAGGGACCGGTCTCTCCGCAACTCCCTTGTCTGCTCCCCACTCCCAATGAGCCCCACCACCCTCAGCTCCTTTCCCTGCAACAGCAGGAAGTACTACACCTGCCCCTACACCTTCCCGCCTCACCTCCATCCAAGGACCCAAAAAAACCTTCCACATCAGACGGCTGTTCACCTGCACATCCGCTAATGTGGCCTATTGCATCTGCTGCTCCTGATGTGGCCTCCTTTATATTGGTGAGACCACGTGCAAGCTCAGAGACTGCTTTGTAGAGCACCTGCGCTCTGTTGGAGACAAACGATGACACCTTCTAGTCGCAAACCACTTCAACACCCCCTCCCACTCCAACTCCCTGAACAACATGTCTATCCCGGGCCTCCTCCAGTGTCACAATGACGCCATCCGGAAACTGGAGGAACAGCGCCTCATTTTCCGCCTTGAGAGCATACAACTCAATGGTCTCAATGTGGACTTTACTAGTTTGAAAACCTCCCCACCTCCCCCCCCGGCCTCATCCCCACCTTGTTGACCTGTCCATCTTCTCTCCCACCTATCCGCTCCTCCCACCTCACTGACCAATCCCCACCACTGCCTCCCTGCAGTCACCTATCACCATTCCACCTACCTTCCCCAGCCCCAGCCCCAGCCCCAGTCCTATCCCTCCTCTCTCTATTGATTTCAGAGCTCCCTTCCCCCTCCCTTGACCTGAAACATCAGCTTTCCTGCTCTTCTGAAGCTGCCTGGCCTGCTGTGTTCCTCCACCTCCACACTGTGTTATCTTCAGGGATGGTAGTATTTGTTTAATGGTCCTCTTATTGATTTCAGAGGAAGTGGCAAAGGTATTGCTGATGGAATTTCCATAGTGTCTTAAGTTTTGCTAATGTACCATCCAGGTCTCACAACCAGTAGCATGATGACGCTTGCTTTGACAACTGGGACTTTCAAAGGTTTTTTCTTCGTCAAACACTCAATGCTGCAGTTGTAGAAGGTTGGTTTCGTGCAGCTGGTCTGGTTTTGGATCTGCTTGTCACCAGTGGCCTTTTGAGTGAAGTGACTGCCAATGTGTGGGAAGCACTCAACATTGTCCAGAGCCTCTGCTTCAATATATCATGAAGATGAAATACTTAGCCGACCAGGAATGGCTTGATATGAGTTTGGTTTAGAAAAGGCAAGTAAAAATTCTTTGTATGCAAAATTGAAGAGATCAAGGATGCCTTACAAATCTGGTTCAGACTGGCCAAAAACCTTGCAGTCATCTGCAAATTGCAGATCATATATATCTGTTATGGTCAGTTTAGTTTTAGTCTGGCGGCCAATCACATTAAGCATTTTCCATCTAAATGGCTTAATGTTAACACCAGATGACAGCTGATCTTTGGTGAGGTGGGCAACTCCTTGTGTAACAAGTAATCTGCTGAACTTCTTAAGAGCAGGGAATAGTTCTTAAAAGCTCAGAATAATCGGTTTTACTCTGAGCATAGAGATGATGTTTGAAATAGCATAGATCACGCATTAAATATAATTAATTTTTTCTGGCCACTATATCAAAACATAATTTTCATAGTGGTATAGACAAAATTCTTTACAAGTGTTCTTCAAGCTGTCAGTCAATTGAGGCTGCTGTGAAATTTACCATAAAAATAGGTATTAACAATGTGTATTTAAAACATTATTTTTTAATTATCATTATTGACTTGGGATATGCTGTTTAGGAGCGTCTTAAAAGTGGTGAGATGATCAACAGTTTCAAAGGGAAATCGAGTGGACTCTGAAGGAAATAGAATTACAGGGCTGTGGGGATGGAGCAAGGGAATGAACATGATAGGATTGTTTACAAAGCACCATTGTGGACTTGATAGTCCAATTTACCCTCCTCTTTTCTACAGGTTCAGGTAGGGTGAGGATTCTGAGACAGGTCAGCAATACTTAGAGGAGCAGGCAGGAGAGACAATCGGCATCACCTTAAGGTGCAGGCAAGGAAATGGCCCTGAGATAGCCAGTCAGAAATAGAACTGGACGAATTGCTACTGATGGGTGGTGTTAAGCTTCGTGAGTGTTGTTGGAGCTGCAGTCATCCAGGCCAGTGTGAATTATTCCATCATACTTCTGACTTGTGCCTTGGGGATGGTGAACAGGCTTTGGGTAATCAGGAGTGAGTTAATTGTTTCAGTATTGCTTGCCCCTGACCTGCACTTGTAGCCACTATATTTGTGAGGCAAATACAGTTGAGATTCTGGTCAATGGTACCCCCGAGGCTGTGGGGATTCAGTGATGGTAACATAATTGAATCTCAAAGTGTAATAGTTAGATTGTCTCTTATTGGAAATGATCATTGCCTGGCATTTGTGTTGTGTGAATGTTACTTGCCCCATGTCAAGCCAAGGCTGGATTAGTCCAGGTTTAGTTGCATTTAAATATGGACTTCTGCATTTGAGGAGTCGTGAATTTTTTTTTTATTATTCATTCACAGGATGAGGGTGTCACTGGCTAGGCAGCATTTATTACCCATCCCTAATTGCCCAGAGAGCAGTTCAGAGTCAACCACATTGCTGTGGGCCTGGAGTCACATGTAGGCAATTTCCCTCCTTAAAGAACATTAGTGAACCAGATGGGTTTTTCCCCTGACAATGGATTAATGGTCATCATGAGACTCTTAATTCCAGATATTTACTGAATTCAAATTCTGCCATATGCTGTGGCAGGGTTTGAACCCAGGTCCCCAGAATGCAATCTGGGTGTCTGGATTAAGAGTCCAGTGAAAATACCACTAGGATAATTGTGGTATTACCTCCTATCACCTCCCCTATAACTGGTGCTGAACATTGTGCAATCCTCAACAAACATCTCCACTTCTGATCTTATGATAGACGGAAGGTCATTGATGAAGCCGCTGAAAATAATTGGGCCTTGGACACTACCCTGAGGAAAGCCTGCAGAGATGTCTGGAGCTGAGATGATTGACCTCCAACAACCACAATCATCTTCCTATGGGTCAGGTATGACTCCAACCAGTGAACAGTTTTCCCCCAGATACCCATTGATTCTAATTTTGCTACAGTTTCTTGATGCCACACTCTGTCAAATGCAGCCTTGATGTCAAGAATAGTCACTCTCACCTCACCTCTGGAATTCAGCACTTCTGTCCATGTTTACACCAAGACTGCAATGAAGTCAGGAGTTGAGTGCCCCTTGCAGAACCCAAACTGGTAAGCATGCACTGGGGATACAGTGAAGTTTGTTAATGTATTGTGCTTGGGTTTCCAGAAGACATTTGATAAGGTGCTGCCAGAAAAATAAAATCTCATGGCAGGGTGAGTAATGTATTAGCACGTATAAGGAATTGGCTGGCTGGCAGAAAACCAACTGTATGTAAAAATAAGTTCTTGATGGGCAAAATGTTATAAATGGAGCCCCGCAGAGCTCTGTCCTAGGGCCTCAATATTTTACAATTTACATCAATGACATAGATAAGAGAGCAAAGATATGGTACCTAATTTTTCAGGTAACACCAAGATAGCTAATGAATCATACTTTAAAGAAAACGTAATGAGGCTGCAGAATGACATGGATAGGTTAAGTAAGTGGGCAGAAATCTGGCAGATGGAGTAAAATATGGGACAATGTAAAGTTTTTCACTTTAGCCAGAAGAAACAGAAAGTAACGTACGACTTAATTGGAGGACAACTGTGGAATTTTGAGGTCCTGAGGGATTTAGGTTATTTAGTGACTGAATCACATTAGTATGCAGGTACAGCAGATTATCAAGAAGGCTAAACGAATGCCATCCTTTAGTTTGAGGGGAGTCAAACGTAAAGGTCAAAATGCTGTGATTTTCATGCAGGGAATATATTTTGAATACTATGTGCAATTTTGATCTCCTTATTTAAGGAAGGATTTAAATGCATTGGAGTCAGTTCAGAAGAGATTTACTAAATCAGTTCCTCAGATAAGTAGTTTTCCTTATGATGATTGGTTGGACAGACTAGAATTGTTTCTACTAATGTTTAGAAGAATAAGGAGTGACCTGTTTGAAATGTATAAAATCCTGAATGATCTCGACAAGTGGGCATGTAAATATTGTTATCCCATGTCAGTCAATCCAGGACTAAGGGGCACTGCTTTAAATATAGGGGTCATGCTTTTAGGAGGGAGTTATGGACAAATTTGTTTTCTCAGAGGATTGTGGAACTTTGCAAATCTATGCCTCAGAAGGTGAAGCGTGCAGTTATTTTTAATAGTTTTAAGATTGATTTGCTTGCTAAACAAAAATCTGTGTTTACCGGGACAGATGTGAATGTGGAATTCTAAAAGCAAACAGATCATCCATTTCTACAATGACAGAGCAGGCTGAAAGGGCCAAATAGTTTAACTTTGCACCTATTTCATATGTTTGTATATTTGTATGACTCTATGCATGCAGTTTAATAGCAAGCTGCGACAACAAAAATAAATTCAAAAAATATGAAGAAATAAACTGACTAGAGTTTTAATTATAATAGCAGCTACAGATTTAAGGGAACTAGAATGAACAAACTATCAGCCTAAAAGATTTACTGAAAGTTTTACTTTTTAATTGAGAATTTATACTTTTTCACACATTTTTAAAAATAAATTCACCATATGTTATCAGCATGATCACATGATGCTAGTTTTTTTTATAAAAGGAAGTCTCTTGGTAGTTAAACAAACTCCCAATGGGCAGTTATTATGCGAGAAAATCTTTCCATTACAACCTGAACGAAAATAGATCAGATTAAAAACAAAATTTAAATAAAATACCAGTAATCTTTAATTGAGCATAAGAAAAGTATTTACTGTTGGGAAGAAACGTAATTAAATACATGATATTAACGTAAATATCCACCCAAGGCTAAAAGTAAATAGAAAACAATAAATGCAGAGAGTCTTTGTTTAGAAATGTTGATGGTAGAGCTGTATAATATATTGGAAAGGAAAATGCTGTTTCTACAAATACCTGTTATTGAAAAATGTATAATTTAAAGGTACAACAATAGATCCCTGTGCTTGCATGTTCCTGCAGCAGCCTACAGCTGACAGCCATGTACCCACTGCAGTTATAAAACATATTTGAGGCAATATTTTATAAATTGACTTGAAGTAAATAATACCCAATCATCCTGAAATAATTGTAACTCTACTTATCTCTCATTTCACAGAGGAGAGCTACAATATTAGAGACGTTGTTTCTCTTCTAAAATCTCTTTTAATGATGTATAGTGTATAGTTATATGCACAAAAATGGACATGCACTATTGCAGTGTCCCTCTAGACCATTAGTTATAGGAGCAGAATTAGGCCATTCAGGCCCTCGTATATTCTCCACCATGTGATCATGGCTGATATGTTTCTGAAACGCATTCTCCTGCCTTCTCCTGTGACCCCCTAAATAATCAAGAACCTATCTATTTCTGTCTTAAATACACTCAATGCCTTGGCCTGCACAGTCAGCTGTGGCATGAGTTCCACAGCTTCACCACCCTCTAGCTGAAGAAATTCTACCTCATCTCAGCTCTAAAGGGTTGTTCCTTCACTCTGAGGCTGACCCCTCAGATCCTAGTGTCTCCAACTAGTGGAAACTTCTCCGTATCCACACTGTCCAGTCCCCTCAGTATTCTGTAAGTTTTAATCAGTTTCCTCCTTCATCCTTCTAAACTCCATCGAAAACAGACCCAGAGTCCTCAAACACTTCTCATATGACAAACCCTTCATCCCTGGGATCATTCTTGTAAACTTACTCTGGACTCCCTCCAATGGCAGTAAATCCTTCCCTGGATACAGGGCTCAAAACTGCCCTCAATATTCAAAATGCTGCCTGAACAGAGCTTTCTACAGTCTCAGAAGCACATCCCTGCTCTTATGTTCTAGCCCTATTGAAATGAGTGCAAGTTTTGCATTTGCCTTCCCTACTGACAACTGAACCTGCATGTTAACCTTAAGAGAATCCTGAACTAGATTTCTGAAGCCTTTCCCCATTTTGAAAATAATCTATGCCACTATTCTTCCTGCCCAAGTGCATAATTTCACACTTTCCCACATTGTATTCCATCCGCTACTTCTTTTCCCATTCTCCTAGCCCGTCCAATTCCTTCTGCAGCCTCGCTGCTTCCTCAACTCTACCAGTGCCACCATCTATCTTTGTGTCATCTACAAATGTAACAGCAATGGCCTCAATTCCTTTATCCGTTAAGATTGTTAATGACAAGGTGAACAGTTATGGTGTCAACACAGACCCCTGCAGAACTCCACTAGTCACCAGCTGCTATTCTGAAATAGACCCCTTTAACCCTCTTGTCTGCCATCTGTCAGTCAGCCAATCTTCTATCCATGCCTGCACCTTGCCCCCAACAAAAACTAAAAAAATTGCGGATGTGGTAAATCAGAAAGAAAAACAGAAATTGCTGGAAAAGCTTAGCAGATCTGGCAGCACCTGCGAAGAGGAATCAGAGTTAAAGTTTCGGGTCCGGTGACCCTTCCTCAGAACTTGCCCTTAACACCATGGGCTCTTATTTAGCAGCCTCCTGTGTGGCAGTTTGTCAAAGTCCTTCTGGAGAACCATATAGATTACATCCACTGGCTCTCCTTTATCTAACTTGCTCACTACCTGCTCAAAGAATTTGAACATATTTTCCAGGCATGACATCCCTTTGATGAAGCTGTGCTGACTCAGCCCTATTTTACCATGCTTCCAAGTTCTCTGTAATCTCATCATTGGTAATTTATGGTCCATTACTAATGCCCAAGGTCAGGGTAACCAGCCTATAGTTTCCTGTCTTCTGCCTTCCTCCCTTCTTAAACAGGAGTGTTATATTGGCCATTTTCTAGTCCTTTGGGACCTTCAAAAGTCCAGAAATTCCTGCTAAGATATCTATGACAAATACCAGGTTTACTGATGCTGATTTGGGAAAGCTTTCTCCTGGTTGGAGTCATTCATAGCACAAAAAAAAAATGATAGTGGTTGTTGGAGGTCAATTGTCGCAGCCACAATTGGACATCACTACAGGAGATCCTTGGGGTAGTGTCCAATGTCTAATCATTTTAGCACTTCCATCAATGACCTTTCTTCATCATAAGCTCAGAAGTGGAGCTCATTGATGATTACATGATATACAGCACCATTGATAACTCTGCAGTTACTAAAGAAGCCCGTCTTGAAACCCATTAAGACATGGACACATCCAGATTTGGACTGATAAGTGGCAAGTGACAATTATTTCATGTAAGTGCCAGGCAATGACCATCTCCATCGAGAGAGAATCTAACCATCAACCTTTGAATTTAATGAATGAATTCATTAATGATTTTATTGTCAAGTCTATTCTACAATAAAACTAAACTTAAATACTGTGAGCAACTTTAATTTGCCACCATGATTCAATGCCATTTTAGATAATTTAAGAATAAGGAAGAGAAAAGAAAGTTATACCTTAAAGAGTGCACGTCAGTCCTGAGCTAGCTTATGACCATCAATGGCTTCTGCACCACAATCCCTCCTGCATTGCTTTGCTGCTGTCTACACTGGACCCGACCAATGTCACAGTCGTTGATCCTCAGGTGACATCTTTCACCATTGGGCTGATAGTCCTCTGCCACCGCTTCATTGCTGCCTGCACCAGACCAGCCAACGTTGGAGTCATGTCTCTGGACCGACCTTGTTATTGTCATTTAATGCAATTACTGTTGCTGAATCACCCACTATCAACATCCCAGTGTTACCACTGGCCAGAAACTGAACTGGCACAGACAATAAAATACTGTAGCTACAAGATCAGAGCTGAGGTTGGGAATCTACGGTAAGTAACTTACATTCTGACACCTGAAAGCTGACATCTTACCAATGACTGAAGTCAAGCTAACCAGCCCATAATATCCCAACTTCTGCCTCCCTCCCTTCTTAAACAGTAGTATTATACTAGCCATTTTCCAGTCCTCTGGAACCCTCCCTGACTCCAGTGATTCCTAAAAGATCAGCACCAATGTCTCTGCAATCTCCTCAGCTATCTCCTTCAGAGCTCTGGGGTGTAGTACATCTAGTCAGAGTGATTTATCCACCTTCCGACCCTTCAGCTTCCCTACATCTTCTCCTTCGTGTTGACCACAATACTCACCTCTGCTCCCTGACTTTTATGAAGATCTGGTAAGCTGCTGATATCTTCCGCTGTGAAAACTGTTGCAAAATACGTATTCAGTTCCTCTGCCATCTTTTAGTTCCCCATTACTCCTTCTCCAACCATAATTTCCACTGGTCCAAGATCCACTCTTGCCTCTCTCTTGTCTTTTAGATATCTAAAAGTACTCTTGCCATCTTCTTTTATATTGCTAGCTAGCCTCATCTCATGTTTTATCCTTCACCCTTTATTGCTTTTTTAATTGTCATCTGCTGGTCTTTAAAGACTTCCCAATCCTCTGCTTTCCCACTAATTTATCCCAAATTGTATGCTTTTTCTGTTGCTTTTAGTGCTGTTCTTGTCTTCCCTTTTCAGACATGGTTGCGTCTTCCTCCTGTTTGTGTGCTTCTTCTTCCTTGGGATGAATTTCCACTGTGCCTCCTGAATTACCCCCAGAAATTCCTGCCATTGCTGCTCTATTGTCTTCCAAAATAGGCTCCCCTTCTTATCTACCCTGGCCGGCTCCTTCCTCATGTCTTTATAGTTAGCTTTATTCAATGTCATTACATCTGATTCCAGCTACTCCCTCTCAAACTGCTGGGTCAGTTCTATCGTATTATGGTATTATTATGGTAATATTATCGTATTATCGGGCCAGCACCTCCCTCATATCTTTGTATTTGCCTTTGTAGTTATCTTTACTCAATTGTACCTTAAATTAATGGTTAATTTCTAGTATGCAAAAGTGTTTTTCATTGCATATTCCTCCCTCCTTGGTATAAAAGGAAAAGGACCTGGAGTAGTAGGAGGATTTGGTTTTCTAGAAAGAGATGCATTACTTTTTAAGGTTAAAGAATGAAGTTCAGTAGTCGTTAATCAGGCCCGTCAAACTCCAAAAAAAATCAAAAGAACTGCGGGTGCTGGAAGTCAGAAACAAAAACAGAAATGGCTGGAAAAACTCAGCAGATCTGGCAGCATCTGTGGAGAGAAATCAGAGCTAATGTTTCGGGTCCAATGACCCTTCTTCAGAACTGAGTTCTTTAGTATCCGAAACATTAGCTCTGATTTCACTCCACAGATGCTGCCAGACCTGATGAATTTTTCCAGCAATTTCTGTTTTTTGTCTCTTCAAACTCTGCAGTGTAATGAATTGAATTTATGACTTTATTTTAAGTGAGTAAATAGACATGTAAATAGAATGAATGTTTCCAATTGTGGAGAAGAGGGAAACTCAAGACCTAGTTATGAAGAAATAAATAGAGAACTCAGAAATCAAATGGGAAATCAATAATAAACTAATGTAGATGAGAATTTTGAAAGTAGAAACAGGGAAACAATTGAGCAGATCAGCAGCAATACCAAGTATCGTTTTGAGGACTGTCTGTGCCAAAATGTTAATGCAATGTGGTATGGGTCAATGGACAACCCTGCTGTCATTGGCTGTCCCTCAATTGAAGAGTGATGTTTACTCAGAGTTTTGAGTTACTACATGTGGACCTACATGTGACTGAACAGGCTGATTCTTGACCCACAGAGCTTTAGACACATGGGGTGTATGCCAAAAGGGAGTGGTATGCAAGGTCTATGATTTGTTTTCTGCTCGTCCACTGCTTTTCCTCATCAGTAAAGATTGGATTTAAATCATGATGAAGCTTGATGGACATGCAGCTGCCATTTTGAATGATTAGTAGCGAGCTCTTCCCAATCATTTACGTCAACTCTACAGACTGCAAGGAGAGCTTCCAGACCTCCCCAAGAAGTGTTAAGAGTGAGTTGAATTGTTAAAGAAATAATCAATTTTCTGCCATGGAAGTCATGAGCAAAAAAATGGACCTAATCACAAGAAGACTCTTGAATTCATCTTCACTGTGTTAAAGGAATTCTCACTGTTAAGGGACAATGCTGTAAATCATTTCCAGCTCACTGCCAATGCATACCATTAAACACCCTTTCTTTAGTTGTTTGATATGTTTATTTGAAAGTAGGGAATTACAGGACACTTTTAAAGAAAGACATGCGGTTTAGCTTGCATGTTGTAAGCAGAGCACAGCACAGGAAGCAATAAGACATTTCTTTGGACAAATTTGTTTATAAAAGTGCAGTGCTTTCACAGTTTGGTTGAGACAAATATTCAAAAAGACTTGAAGAATACATTCATCTTTCTAGTGACCATCTTTACTCAGGACTTTATTTGGAAAGAAACTATCTTTTGTTTTTTTTCTCCGTTTGTAAAGCCTTAATTAAGTTCACAGCATAATCTGTGGATTTAGTCTATCCCTCGCTTCCAGTATAAATTTCTTTGTTTTAACTGCTACATACATTGCTTTAATATTGTGTAAAATTCCAGCTAAATGTAAAATTCCATTCAAAACTTGCAATGAAATTTGTATCAAGAAATTCAGTATTTAATTTTATAGCAAGTGGAAAGAATGGAAATGTTTTTTCAATAAAAGCTGAGAGACTAGTAAATAGTTTTCAGGAAGGTTTGGACATTCTTGTAAAGAAGTAGCATTCAGATACAGTATGCAATTAAGGTAAATGGTATTTTGACCTTTAATACAAATGGGTTTAGAATATAAAGAAGTTTTATTTTAATTATATAGGGCTGTGATGAGAACTGGAATATCACATACTGTTTAATTCTGTGGTTGGTTGGCTCACTGAGCTGGTTCGTTAGTTCTCAGACGTTTCATTACCCTGCTGGGTAACATCATCAGTGCAGCCCCCGATGAAGTGTTGTTGTGTTTTCCCACCTGGTGTTAAAACCCTGAGGTCTGTTGGAATTGGTTACCTCATTTCTGGTTTTTGTCTGCAGTGGTGTATATATAGGGTCTAATTCTATGTGTTTATTGATGGCCTTCTTGGTGGAGAACCAAGCCTCTAGAAATTCCCGTGCTTGTCTCTCTTTGGCCTGTCCTAGGATCCTGATGTTGTCCCAATCGAACTGGTGGCTCTCCTTTTCCGTGTGAATGGAGACGAGTGAGTACTGGCCATGTCTTTTTGTTGTTAGTTGGTGTTTGTGCATTCTTGTGGCCAGTTTCCTTCCTGTCTGTTGCAGTCTTTGCAAGGGATCTTGTATATCACGTTGGTTCTGTCCATAGTGGGCAAAGGGTCTTTGGTTCGAATTAGCAGTTGGCATAGGGTTGATGTAAGTTTGCGTGTCACTCTGAAGCCCAATGGTTGTAGGAGTCTTGTGGTCAGTTTGGATATGTTCTCGATGTATGCTGGTGTGACATGTGTGTCAGGGCGTATCAGACCTTCCTGTTGTTGTTTGTGTGATAGGCATCATCGGACTCAGCTGTTCTGGTATCCGTTGTCCTTAAATACTTGGTGGAGCTATTTTTCTTTGTTTTGGCATAGTCCCAGGTTGATGCCAGTGAGGGTGTTGTCACTTGTTCAGAATAGAATTAGAATTAGAATCCCTACAGTGTGGAAACAGGCCCTTTGGCCCAACAAGTCCACACTGACCCTTGGAGCATCCCACCCAGACCCATCCCCCTATAACCCACACACCCCTGAATACTATGGGCAATTTAGCCAGGCCAATCCACTTAGCCTGCACATCTTTGGACTGTGGGAGGAAACCAGAGCACCTGGGGAAACCCACGCAGACGCGGGGAGAATGTGCAAACTGCACACAGACAGTTACCTGAGGCTGGAATTGAACCCAGGTCCCTGGTGCAGTGCTAACCACTGAGCCACCATGCTGCCCTTTAAATAAGGTGTCACTCTGGTCTCGTTCTTTTATTGGTGTTGAGTGTTTCTCTTTCCAATGGTATGACAATCGATGTGAATAGGGCGGTAACTGTAAGGTGGGGCAAAAATCCCCATCAGTTGTTGGACATACCCTGGACTTAAAAACCTTCTGAAGGCAGAAGTTATGGGAATTATATTATATTGGATTAAAGTCACTAGAACTCTAGAAACCATGGGCTGCAACTCAGCCAGTAAGAGGCTGGCTGGGACAGACTGAGAAATATACAAACCCAGAAGCAGATGTCTGGGACAGGGGTTAACTAACTGAAACTAAAGGAAGACCCCCATTCATGCCTCAGCTAAAACAATGCAAACCAGTCTACGGGAAATAAACAACTTCAACAATTTTGAACCCTTTGGAGCCTATACAGGTATAAATCCATTCAATTCCAATCAGTCTCAGGCACAAAGTTACTGAACATCACACCCTTGTGCTACACGCATACCTGTTTCACCTTGGATGTTAAAAAAAAACCTTCACACCACTATGCACACTGAACAGATACCCATCCAGAGGAAATGCTGGACATTCCAAACTGATCAAAACCATTCACCTCAATTGAAAAACCATTCACACCTACTCCAGTGATCAGGAAGCCCATTCAGCCCCGAGAGGAGGAGCAATAGCTCAACAGATTTGCAAGGCGGTAACGGAGCACACAGTCTGTATAACTGCTGGCCCTGATTTGGGATAGAAAGAGCCGTCCCTGCAGTTACCAACAGAAGAGGGATTCCCAGACGGCTACTGTCCCCGAGAACTATCTGCACAGCTATCTCCTGAAATGACCGACACAGGGCTGTTCCGCACCAGGGGAACCAACGGCAACCGGCCACGACCAGCAGATCTGACGGCTGACAACCTCCGAAAACCACCGACCTGACTGACAAGGCCTCAGACACATCCTGAAGTGAAAACCGGCTCATAATACCACCACAAAGTAAGAAAACCCAAGTTCTCAAACCAGACTGAACACCGTCCGAAGTCTTCAGTGAAGCACCGGTTACAGCAAGTGGGAACAGCCAGCTGTACTTCAAAATCATGTTTATCTCCAGGGGTGAGTCTACTTCCTCGAGACCCAAAGTATCCAACCTAGCCAGCAGGGTTGGTGACAGTGCGGGGCACCCTAAGGTCCGGAAGTCTGGTTAAAATGTCTGTGTTTGAAACTACTATTTAGTCTCTAATAGTAATTAGCCTGTGTAAAGTTCATAACTGACAGTGTCAGTTTCACTGTTTTGAATTTGTATTTTTATTCACATTTGTTTTATTTCCCTGTGTATTACTTTTGCCTTTTCTTTATTTCTTGTGATATACTCACCTTTGCATTGAATAAACGCAAAGATTCTTTGCCCTGAAACATCTGCTTACTGCCTTCTTCATTTCACTTTCCTAAATTAAGTCCAGTGTCAGAACCAGGGATCTGGAGGTGATTCAAACCACTTAAAAACCAGTAGATTACCGATCACAAACCAGAATCCCTACATAACGTCAAAGGACACCATGGCCTCGTCCTGGTCTATTCTTAAATCTTTGAGGGAATTGAAGAACCCCCTGCGCTGAGTGGATTGAATGGGGTGACTTGCTGAAAAAAAAGAAACCTGAAGGGACAAACTCCTTCCCTGATTCTACGACCTCCCAAAAGTACACAAACCAGATGTACCCCTCAGAGCCCATAGTCTCCCTCCCAGGCACACCAACACACAGGTTAGCCAAAGAGTTACAAAGAAGACTAAAACACCTTGTCAGCAAGTCACCCCACTCAATCCACTCTGCCCAGGGGTTCCTCAATTCCATCAAAGATATCAGAACAGACGAGGACGACACTATCTTGTCCTTTGACATTATGTCGGGATTCTGGCTTGTGATTGGTAATCTGCTGGTTTTTAAGTGGTTTGAATCACCCCCAGATCCCTGGTTCTGACGCTGGACTTAATTCACGTTGATTGACACACCACCAGCAAGAGAAACACTAGCAACACTTCTAAAAGAATGAGATCCGAGTGACACCATCTCCACAGACAACATGCTGAAATTACTGGACCTATGCCTCACGGCCCACTTTACCTTTTAATGGCCAGATCGATGAACAAATCAACGGGACACCCATGGGGTCACCCATCTCCAGACTAATAGCAGAAGCGGTGATGCAGACACTTGAAAGCATAGCCCTTCCGCAGATCCAACCTAAACTATGGATCCGATACATGGATGACATTTTCATCATCATCAAATGGACCAAACTAGACGAGACACATCAACTTATAAACAACACCCTCACTGGCATCAAATTCACCAGGGAAGAAGAAAAGAACAAACAGCTTCCATTCCTGGACGTCATGGTAGAACGCAGGGCCAATGGGGAATTTCTGACAGAGGTGCACAGAAAGGCCACACACACGGATCAAGTCCTGAATTTCAACAGTAACCACCCTAACACCCACAAACGGAGTTGCATAAAAACATTATTTAAATGAGTGACAACACACTGCAGCAACCTGGAACTATGCCAAAATGAAGAAGAACAGCTCCACCAATTATTTAAGGGTAACAGATACCTGAACAGCTGTGTCCGACAATGCCTATCACACAAACAACAACAGGAAGATACAATGCGCCCTGACACAAGTGTCACATTACCATACATCGAGAACATATCCGAACTGACCACAAGACTCCTATGACCATTGGGCATCACACAAACCTATGTGAACCCTATGCCAGCTGCTAACTAGAACCAAAGGCCCCTTACCCACAATGGACAGGACGTGATATACAAGACTTTGACAAACATTACATTGGACAGACAGGAAGGAAACTGGCCACAAGAATACACGAACACCAACTAGCAATAAAAAGACATGACCAGTACTCACTCATCTTCATTCACACGGATAACGAGAATCACCAGTTCAAATGGGACAACATCAGGATCTTAGGACAGGCCAAACAGAGACAAGCACAGGAATTTCTAGAGGCTTGGTTCTCCACCAAGAAGGCCATCAATAAACACATAGAATTAGACCCTATATACACCACTGCGCAGAAAAAGCGGAAATGAGGTAACCAATTCCAACAGACCCCAGGGTTTAAATACCAGGTGGGAAAACACAACAACACTTCATCAGAGTGCACTGATGATGTTACCCAGCAGGGTAATGAAATGTCTGGGAACTAACGAACCAGCTCAGTGAGCCAACCAACCATAATATCCACAACCCCAGCCACGACTCTACTCAAGAACCTTAGACTGTTTAGTCCTACCTTTTAAATGAATAAAGGTGTTGCAAAGGTTCACTTGTTTGATTCCTGCAATGTTGCAGAATGTCGTACGAGGATAAATTGAGTAGCGAGTTGCCTTGAACTTAATGAGAGTTGATTTCATTGAAACATATAGGGTTTTTAGGAATCTTGACAGCATGGCTGCTGAGAAGTTGTTTATCTTCACTGGAGTCAGAACTAGGCCTCACAGTCTGAGGCTCGGGGATCAGTCATTTAATACCGAGGCTAAGAGAATTACTTTCACAAACATTAGTGAATAAGTGGAAACCTCTACCCATTCGTTTTTAGATGCTCAATTTTTTGAGACTGTCAAGATAGACATTGCTTCTTCTTGCACTGAGAAAATAAAGGGATATGGTGATCAGGTAGAAAATTTTACTGAATGGTGGTCTAAGCTTTATGTACTGGTTCCTATCTCTTTGGTTCTTAAGCCAGCTTGATCTCTGTTGATAATACCTTGACTGGACACTACAATACACATTGTTCTTTATTATTTTAATCTGACTGAGATCTAAATAAGATCTGAGTCTTTTGTTTTACCTTTGAGAACATTACTTGCTGTTATCTGTTGAACTCCACACAAAATATTACCTTGTTTTTCCTTTTGAGATGTTGTTGTACTGTTTATCCTTATATCACAGGACAACATTTTATTTCAGCCGTCTGCAAGGTTAAAAATAATAATAGTGCATATTATTAGTTTTGCTTCTCTATAACAAATTATTCATAATCAATCTCAAAATAAATATATTAATAGAAAATGACTATAATCTGAACAGAGACTACGTAATTCAGTATTAGCTCTTACAGAATTTTTGCAGTAATGTTACTTCAATCTTGACTGTCCTCAAAGACTGAGAATGGATACATACAGAAAGTACATACGTTGCCTCTGGGAAATAAAGCAGCCATAAGTTTTAGAGTGAAGTGTAGGGAAGAAAATATCTGCCTCTTGTAATGCTATTTATCTAACGTTAGACAAAGTAAAACCAATTCTTTGCGAGTGAATAGAATGCCCTCTATGAGCTATGAGCACAGTTTTTATTTTGATTAGTGAAGAGGGGAGGTGAATTTTCATGCATAGTGATAGTAGGAACTGCAGATGCTGAAGGATCTGAGATAACAAGGTGTAGAGCTGGATGAACACAGCAGGCCAAGCAGCATCAGAGGAGCAGGAAGGCTGACGTTTTGGGCCTAGACCCTTCTTCAGAAATGGGGGAAGGGAGGGGTTTCTGAAATAAATAGGGAGAGAGGGGGAGGCGGATAGAAGATAGATAGAGGAGAAGATAGGTGGAGAGGAGACAGATAGGTCAAAGAGGTGGGGATGGAGCCAGTAAAGATGAGTGTAGGTGAGGAGTTAGGGAGGAGATAGGTCAGTCCAGGGAGGACGGATAGGTCAAGGGGGCGGGATGAGGTTAGTAGGTAGGAGACGGAGGTGGGGCTTGAGGTGGGAGGAGGGAATAGGTGGGAGGAAGAACAGGTTAGGGAGGCGGGGACAAGGTGGGCTGGTTTTGGGATGCGGGAGGTGGAGGGGAGATTTTGAAGCTTGTGAACTCCACATTGATACCATTGGGCTACAGGGTTCCCAAGCGGAATATGAGTTGCTGTTCCTGCAACCTTCGGGTGGCATCGTTGTGGCACTGCAGGAGGCGCAGGATTGACATGTCGTCTGAGGAATGGGAGGGGGAGTTGAAATGGTTCGCGACTGGGAGGTGCAGTTGTTTAATGCGAACCGAGCGTAGGTGTTCTGCAAAGCGGTCCCCAAGCCTCCTCTTGGTTTCCCTGATGAAGAGAACGCCACAACAGGAACAGTGGATGCAGTATACCACATTAACAGACGTGCAGGTGAACATCTGCCTGATGTGGAAAGTCTTCTTGGGGCCTGGGATGGGGGTGAGGGAGGAGATGTGGGGGCAGGTGTAGCACTTCCTGCGGTTGCAGGGGAAAGTGCCGGGTGTGGTGGGGCTGGAGGGGAGTGTGGAGCGGACAAGGGAGTCACGGAGTGAGTGGTCCCTCCGGAAAGCAGATAAGGGTAGGGAGGGAAAAATGTCTTTGGTGGTGGGGTCGGATTGCAGATGGCGGAAGTGTCGGAGGATGATGCATTGAATCCGGAGGTTGGTGGGGTGGTACGTGAGGATGAGGGGGATTCTGTTTTGGTTGTTATGCGGGGAGGGGGTGTGAGGGATGAGTTGCGGGAAATGCGGGAGACACGGTTGAGGGCGTTCTCGATCACTGAGGGGGGGAAGTTGCGGTCCTTGAAAAACGAGGACATTTGAGTTGTATGGGAGTGGAATGCCTCATCCTGGGAGCAGATGCGGTGGAAGAGAAGGAATTGGGAATAGGGGATGGCATTTTTGCAGGAAGGTGGGTGGGAGGAGGTGTATCCTAGGTAGCTGTGGGAGTTGGTGGGCTCGAAATGGATATCAGTTTGTTGGTGGTTGCCAGAGATGGAAACAGAGTGGTCCAGGAAGGAAAGAGAGGTATTAGAGATGGTCCAGGTGAACTTAAGGTTGGGGTGGAAGGTGTTGGTGAAGTGGATGAACTGTTTTTTAGCCAGTAAAGATGAGTGTAGGTGGTGGTTTTTACCATAAAACCCGCAGACAAGGGAGGAGCAGTTGTAGTATGGCGCACTGACCTCTACATTGCCGAGGCCAGACGCCAGCTCTCTGACACCTCCTCTCACCGCCCCTTTGATCATGACCCCACCCCTGACCTCCAAAACATAATCTCCCAAACCATCCACAACCTCATCACTTCAGGTGACCTCCCACCCACAGCCTCCAACCTCATCGTTCCCCAACCCCGCACCGCCCGCTTCTATCTCCTCCCCAAAATCCACAAACCTGAATGCCTTTGTCGACCCATTGTCTCCGCCTGCTCCTGCCCCACCGAACTTATCTCCACCTATCTCAACTCCATTTTCTCCCCCTTGGTTCAGAATCTCCCTACCTACGTCCGTGACACCACCCACGCCCCCCACTTCGTCCAGAACTTCCAATTCCCCGGTCCCCAACACCTAATCTTTACCATGGACGTGCAGTCCCTATACACCTGCATTCCCCATGCAGATGGCCTCAAGGCCCTCCGCTTCTTCCTGTCCCGCAGGACTGACCAGTCCCCCTCCACTGACACCCTCACCCGCTTAGCCGAAATCGTCCTCACCCTCAACAACTTCTTTTTCAATTTCTCACACTTCCTACAGACAAAGGGGGTGGTCATGGGTACCCGCATGGGCCCAAGCTATGCCTGCCTCTTTGTAGGTTACGTGGAACAATCCCTCTTCTGTACCTACACTGGACCTAAACCTGACCTCTTCCTCTGTTACATTGATGACTGTATTGGCGCCACCTCGTGCTCCCACGAGGGGCTCAAACAGTTCATCCATTTCATCAACACCTTCCACTCCAACCTTAAGTTCACCTGGACCATCTCTAATACCTCTCTCTCCTTCCTGGACCTCTCCGTTTCCATCTCTGGTAACTACCAAGAAACTGATATCCATTTTAAGCCTACCGACTCCCACAGCTACCTAGAATACACCTCCTCCCACCCACCTTCTTGCAAAAATGCCATCACCTATTCCCAATTCCTTTGCCTCTGCCGCATCTGCTCCCAGGATGAGGCATTCCATTCCTGTACAGCTCAAATGTCCTCGTTTTTCAAGGACCGCAACTTCCCTTCTTCAGCGGTCGAGAATGCCCTTGACAGTGTCTCCCGCATTTCCCACAACTCATCCCTCACACCCCCTCCCCGCAATAACAACTAAAACAGAATTCCCCTCGTCTTCACGTACCACCCCACCAACCTCCGGATCCAACGCATCAGCCTCCGACTCTTCCACCATCTGCAATCCGACCCCACCAGCAAAGACATTTTTCCCTCCCCACCCTTATCTGCTTTCCGGAGGGACCACTCACTCCGTGACTCCCTTGTCCGCTCCACACTCCCCTCCAGCCCCACCACACCTGGCACTTTTCCCTGCAACCGCAGGAAGTGCTACACCTCCCCCCTCACCCCCATCCCAGGCCCCAAGAAGACTTTCCACATCAGGCAGATATTCACCTGCACATCTGCTAATGTGGTATACTGCATCCGCTGTACACATTGTGGCATCCTCTACATCAGGGAAACCAAGAGGAGGCTTGGGGACTGCTTTGCAGAGCACCTACGCTCAGTTTGCATTAAACAACTGCATCTCCCAGTCGCGAACCATTTCAACTACCCTCAGACGACATGTCCATCCTGGGCCTCCTGCAGTGCCACAACGATGCCACCCGAAGGTTGCAGGAACAGCAACTCATATTCCACTTGGGTACCCTGCAGCCCAATGATATCAATGTGGAGTTCACAAGCTTCAAAATCTCCCCTCCACCTACCGTATCCCAAAACCAGCCCACCTTGTCCCCGCCTTCCTTATCTGTTCTTCCTCCCACCTATCCCCTCCTCCCACCTCAAGCCCCACCCCCATCTCCTACCTACTAACCTCATCCCGCCGCCTTGACCTATCCGTCCTCCCTGGACTGACCTATCTCCTCCCTAACTCCGCACCTACACTCACCTTTACTGGCTCCATCCCCGCCTCTTTGGCCTATCTGTCTCCTCTCCACCTATCTTCTCCTCTATCCATCTTCTATCCACCTCCCCGTCTCTCCCTATTTATTTCAGAACCCCCACCCCTCCCCCATTTCTGATGAAGGGTCTAGGTCTGAAATGTCAGCTTTCCTGCTCCTCTGATGCTGCTTGGCCTGCTGTGTTCATCCAGCTCTACACCTTGTTATCTCAGGTGAATTTTCATGTATTAGGTTAAAGTCGTGCAAAAATTACTAAACAGAGAAAAAGTTGAATGGCTTTGTTTCTCACGATATGTTATTCTACTTTTCGAATGAAACTCTGTCCTCATTACAAGCACCTGCACTGGTTGATGTAGTTCTTGATTTCAGTGCTCATGGTTGGCCAGGAGAGTACACCTCTTGCCTTCTTCGAACTTGATTTCATTCCTTGGTGGATTGCATGGATGTGCTTAGCATCTCCCCTCTTCTAACACCACTTTTCAAATGTACAACACATCAGCGCGTTCAACTCAAGGACATTGTTGAAATAAAGCTTAAGATGTCTGCTTACAGCTTCTCTGCCTTGAGGTAAAGGTCACATGACAATAGCAAACTAGGACAGACATTTGTACATGATTGCATTTCCATCCAAACAAAATCATGCCAGAAAATTGTCAAGCGTACAATTTTGAGCAATTCTGTTGATCTCATCTGTAAAGAGATTGAGGCTATCTTTTCCTTTGTAGACCCCCTGATGAGCAAAAGCCTGGTCGATAAAGGGGCAAATGTTTCAGTTCATCACTACTAAAATAATTGCGTGCCTGCATTTTAAATCATTGTAAAACAAAATTGAATCCGGGCTGAGAGAACAGGAAATTTTTCTGTTGCAAGCTTACATAACATTCTGTAATTTCAGTATTTAAGTAACTCGAATAAATCTAAATAGTCATTCGTCATTGAAAAAAAACTAAATTCATTGTCCATCTGTTCTGGAATATTATATGAATTACTCAAAGAAGAACAAATAAAATTACAGCACAGGAATAGGCCCTTTGGCCCTCCAAGCCTGCATCAACATGCTGCCCGTCACAACTAAAACTCCCTACCGTTCCGGGGACTGTATCCCTCTATTTCCATCCTATTCATATATTTATCAAGAAGCCCTTTAAAAGTCATGATTGTATCTGCTTCCACTACCTCCTCTGGTAGCGAGTTCCAGGCACCCACCATCCTCCGTGTAAAAGAACTTGCCTCGTACATCACCTTTAAACTTTGCCCCTCACACCTTAAACCCATGGCCACTGGTAACTGACTCTTCCACCCTGGGAAAAAACTTCTGACTGTCCAGTCTGTCCACGCCCTTCATAATCTTGTAGACCTCTATTAGGTCGCCCCTCAACCTCCGTTGTTCCAGTGAGAACAACCCAAGTTTCTCCAACCTCTTCTCATAGCTAATGGCCTCCATACCAGGCAACATCCTGGTAAATGTTTTCTGTACCCTCTCCAAAGCCACGACATTCTTCTGGTAGTGTGGCGACCAGAATTGAACACAGTATTCCAAATGCGGCTTAACTAAGATTCTATAAAGCTGCAATATTACCTGCCAATTTTGTAACTCAGTGCCCTGGCTGATGAAGGCAAGCATGTCGTATGCCTTGTTGATGACCTTCTCCACCTACGTTGCCACTTTCAGTGACCTGGGTAACTGTACACCCAGATCCCTCTGCCTATCAGTACTCTTAAGGGTTCTGCCATTTACTGTATATTTTCCATCTGGATTAGACCTTCCAAAATGCATTACCTCACATTTTTCTGGATTAAACTCCATCTGCCATCTCTCTGCCCAAGACACCAAACAACCTATATCCTACTGTGTCCTCTGACGGTCCTTATCGCTATCTGTAATTCCACCAACCTTTGTATCATCAGCAAACTTACTAAGCAAACCAGTTACATTTCCCTCCAAATCATATATATATTACAAATAGCAAAAGTCCCAACACTGATCCCTGAGGAACGCCACTAGTCACAGCCCCCCATTCAGAAACATACCCTTCCAGCGCTACCCTCTGTCATCTATGATTGAGCCAGTTTATTATCGATCTTGCAAGCTCACCTTTGACCCCATGCAACTTTACCTTCTGTATCAGTCAGCTATTAGGAAAAATCTTACTGACGTCCATGTGGACAACATCCACTGCCCTACCCTCATCGGTCATCTTCGTCACTTCCTCAGAAAACTCAATCAAGTTAATGAGACACGACCTCCCCTTCACAAAACCATATTGCCTATTGCTAATATATCCATTGATTTCCAGGTGGAAGTGAATCTTGACTTGAAGAGTCCTCTCCAATAAATTCCCTACCACTGATATCAGGCTCACCGGCCTGTAATTAGCTGGATTATCCTTGCCACACATCTTAAACAAAGGAACAACATTGACTATTCGCCAATCTTCTGGGACCTCTCCTGGAGCCAGTGAAGATACAAAGATTTCTCTGAAGGCCCCAACAATTTCCTCCCTTGCCTCTCTCTTTTTTTCTGGGGTATATCCCATCAGGCCCTGTGGACTTGTCTACCTTAATGTTTTTCAAGATGCCCAGTAGCTTCTCCCTTTTGATCTGAACATGACCCAAACTTTCTACATAGCCTCTCCCAGACTATTCACCAAGTCCTTCTCTATGGTGAATACTGGTGTAAAGTATTAATTTAGTACCTCGCCCATTTCCACTGGCTCCACACAGAAATTCCCTTCCCTGTCCTTGAGTAGGCCAATTCTCTCCCCGGTTACCCTTTTGCACTTAAACATGTATAAAAAACCTTGGGATTTTCCTTAATCCTGTTGGTCAATGACTTTTCATGTCCCCTTTTAGCCCTCCTGACTCCTTGCTTAAGTTTCTTTTGACTTTCCTTGTATTCCACCCTTTCTTCGTGTGTTCCCAGCCTTCTAGTCTTGACAAATGCTTCCTTTTTCTTTTTACTAAACTCACAATATCTCTCGTTATCCAAGGTTCCCTAAACTTGCCATACTTATCTTTCATCCTTACAGGAATGTGCCGGTCCTGAATTCCTATCAACTTACACTTGAAAGCCTCCCACCATGCTATATGTTGATTGGCCCTCAAACATCTGCCTCCAATCTACATTCTTCAGTTCCCGCCTAATATTGTCGTAATTAGCCTTCCCCCAGTTTAGCATCTTCACCTGAAAACTACACTTATCTTTATCCATCAGTACCTTAAAGCTTACTGAATTGTGATCACTATTCCTAAGCTGCTCCCCTACTCCACCGACATAACCCGCCAGTAAGTATTCCACTCAAAACATTACTTTGATAAATGAACATTCGGGAATTAACATCAATAATCACATTGTTAGTTTTATTATAATTGTATTATATTATTTTTCATTCGATGTCTAATTTTAATGTTATGAATAGAAAGTTAATGTGTGTTTATTGGAATTGATATGGTGATATAAGTAACTTTTCTCCTATGCTGCCTTAAGGCCAAATACCTACTTAACTCTCATTTATATAAAGTGGGACTCTCTTGTTAGTTCAGTATGTAAATATACCAACAGATCAATACTGCGCTGAAAATCCCAGACTTAATTCCTAATGACTACTGGGTCCAATAATGTATTTGTGATAGCTCTGTACAAAAGTCAATGTCGTCAGTTAAGAAGTTCAAAGAAAACAGACTGGATTCCTAATTCTGATGTCCATCCAGCATCCCCAGATTTGCAAAGAAACATAGATATGCATTTTGTAACACTGTTCATAACATCGGGACGTCTCAAACCGCTTCACAGCCAATGAAGTACTTTTGAAATGTAATACCATATAATTGCATGTTACAATAATCTGTAAGCCTATTTTTTTTTTCTGTTTGGTCTATCAACTTGTTAAAGTGTTGTAAAGTATGTGGTGATACATATATTAGGAATCATTTTCTGACTTTGTGATCTACAGGCTTTTAGCCTGTTCCGAATTCCTGACATAAATTCTGGCACATGCAGAATAGGTGAGCGTATTGTTTTAATTTTCTGAGAATTTTGCGTCATTTCCAATGTGTGTTCAGGCAGACAAGACTTCATGGCAAACACTTATTCTGATTGCAACTATGTCTGAAAAAATACAAAGTCTCAATATTCGGAAAAAAGCTGATGAGAAAATGTAAATGTCACACCATACCATGTGAAATAAATTTAAATTAAAAAAAGGCCTTTCAAAAGATGAGATATTTCAAATATAGCACTTGGAAAATGGTGTCAATTACCTCCTTCGACCTTTGAAACAGGCATTCATCTACCTGGTCACCTTTATAAGAATGGCAGAGAAGTCAGTGTTTGATGAGACTGTTGTAACGTACAAAGCCTGATTCCTGCAAATCTGAATGGAGTGATTACAGAGATAACGCAAAGTAAGTGAAGATCTGGAACCAGTACCTTATGAGGCAGAACAACTGAGCCATTGTTAGAATATCTTTTGAAATTTGTTTGACAGTCCATGTATCCACTTTTAAGATATAGTTCAAGATGGAAAACCTCGCTTCCTCACCATCTCATTCTTTTCTCTCTTCCGTTTGTTAGCACAGTCCTTTCTCTTTCTATACATCATCAGAAGTTACAGTGCTGCCAAGTGCACTCCAGTAACTGAAAATGTTACTGTGAGTGGAATATTATGGAGCCCTGAACAATGCAGGTAATGCTAATGGGAGAATCGTGTGAGAATTCCAGTGAGGCTTTCCTTGACGTCTGGGTGAACTTGTTGCATTTTCTAACAGAGTTCTGGACATTGAAATGAGTTTCTCACTGTGCAGCCCTTTAGCAGAGATTATTGCTTGCTATCACCCTCATTAACTGCAAATCTCAATGTATTAGTATGCAACTTTGTTTTGTACCATGGGATGGATAGAAACTAAATGCCGAGACTTCCAGACATGAAAGTCAGAGTGAGAACCTGGCAAATCAAGCTCTTGTTTATTTGTACCACCATCATGGACACCTGGTACTGATGTCACAGGACATACTCCCGGGCAGCATCCTGTGTTCCCACGTCCACGGATGCTGGATCTGATGTATTCCAGCTTCTTTGTACCATCGTGGCACATGGGTAGGCGTGGTCTACTGGAATTATTGCTAGACCCATTAATCCAGAAACCCAGCTGAAGTTCTGGGGACTTGGTTTTGAATCTCACCATGGCAGATAGTGGCATTTGAATCCAATAATTTTTAAAAAAATGTCTGGAATTAAGAATCTACCGATCACCATGAATCCATTGCTGATTGTCGGAAAAACCCATCTGGCTCACTAATGTCCTCTAGGGAAGGAAATCTGCCAGTCTCAGCTGGTCTGGCCTACATGTGACAGCAATGTGGTTGACTTTCAATTGCCCTCTGAAATGGCCTAGCAAGCCACTCAGTTGTACCAATCGCTGCAAAGAAATGAAACCGGACGGATCACCTGGCATTGACCTAGGCACCGGAAAAGACAATGGCAGAAACAGCCCTATCAACGCTGCAAAGTAATCCTTACTAATATCTGGGGGATAGTGCAAAAATTGGGAGAGCTGTCTCATGGACTAGTTAAGCAACAGCCTGAAATAGTCACGCTCACATAATCATACTTTACAGACAATGTCCCAGACACCACCATCACCGTCCATGGATATGTCCTGTCCCACCGACAGGGCAGACCCAGCAGAGGGGGCAGCACAGTGGTATACAGTCGGGAGGGTGTTGCTCTAGGAGTCCTCAACATTGACTCTGGACCCCATGAAGTTTCATGGCTTCAGGTTAAACATGGGCAAGGAAACCTCCTGCTGATTACCACATACCGTCCTCTCTCAGCTGATGAATCAGTACTCCTCCATGTTGACCAACACTTAGATGAAGCACTGAGGATGGCAAAGGGAAAAAATGTACTCTGGGTGGGGGATTTCAATGTCCATCATCAAGAATGGCTCAGCAGCAGTATGACTGATCAAGCTGGTCGGGTCCTAATGGGCATGGCTGCTAGACTGGGGCGATGGCAGGCGGTGAGGGAACAAACAAGAGGGAAAAACATACTTGACCTCATCCTTACTAATCTGCCAGCTGCAATTGCATCTGTCCATGGCAGTATTGGTAAGAGTGACCATCACACAGTCCTTGTGGAGACGAAGTCCCGCCTTTACATTTGTGAATAAATTTCATCGTGTTGTGTGGCACTACCACCGTGCAAAATGGGACAGACTTCACACAGATCTAACAACTCAAGGCTGGGCATCCATGAGGTGCTGTGGGCCAACAACAACAGCAGAATTATACTCCAACACAACCTGTAACCTCACAGCCTGGCATATCCCCCACTCAACCATTACCATCAGGCCAGGAATCAACCCTGGTTCAATGAAGAATGCAGGAGGGTATGCCAGGCATACCTGAAGATGAGGTATCAACCTGGTGAAGCCACCAAACAGGACTACTTGCACACCAAACAGCAAAAGCAGCACGTGATGGACAGAGTTAAGCAAACCCATAACCAATGGATCAGATATAACCTCTGCAGTTGTGAATGGTGGACAATTAAATAACTCACTGAAGGAGGAGGCTCCACAAATATCCCCATCCTCAATGACAGAAGAGCCAAACACATCAGTGCAAAAGATAAAGCTGAAGCATTCACAGCAAGTGGATGATCCATCTCACCCTCCTCTAGTGGTCCCCAGCATTACAGATTCCAGTCTTTAGCCAATTTGTTTCACTCCACGTGATAGCAAGAGACACTGGATACTGCAAAGGCTATGGGCCCTGACAACATTCCGGCAACAGTACTGAAGACTTGTGCTCCAGAACTTGCCGCTTCCCTAGCCAAGTTGTTCCAGTACAGTTACAACACTGGCATCTACCCAACAATGTGGAAAATTGCCCAAGTATATCCTGTACGCAAAAAGCAGGACAAATCCAACCCGGCCAATTGCCACCCCATCAGTCTACTCTCAATCACCAGTAAAGTGATGGAAGGTGTCAACAACATTATCAAGCAGCATCTGCTCAGAAGTAACCTGCTCAGTAAAGCCCAGTTTGGGTTCCGCGAGGGCCACTCATCTCCTGACCTCATTACAGCCTTGTTTCAAACACAGGTCAAACAGCTGAATTCCAGAGGTGAGGTAAGAGTGACAGCCCTTGATATCAAGGCTGCATTCGACCAAGTGTGGCACCAAGGAGCCCTAGCAAAACTGGAATCAATGGGTATCGGGGGCAAACTTTCCGGTGGTTGGAGTCATACCTGACACATAGGAAGATGGCCGTGGTTGTTGGAGGTCAGTCATCTCATCTCCAGGACATCTCTGCAGGAGTTCGTCAGGGTAGTGTCCTCAGCTCAACCATCTTCAGCTGCTTCATCAATGACCTTCCCTCCATCATGAGGTCAGAAGTGGGGATGTTCACCAATGATTGCACAATGTTCAGCATCATTTCTGACTCAGTCAGATACTGAAGCAGTCCATGTTCAAATGCAACAAGATCTGGACAATATTCAGGATTGGGCTGACAAGTGGCAAGTGACATTCACGCCACACAAATGCCAGGCTGTGACCATGACCAATAAGAGACAATCTAACCACTGTCCCTTGACATTCAATGGTGTTACCATCACTGAATCCCCCACTATCAACATCATTGACCAGAAACTCAACTGGACTCACCACATAAACACAGTGGCTACAAGAGCAGGCCAGAAGCTAGGAATACTGTGGCAAATAACTCACCTCCTGACTCCTCAAAGTCTGAGGACCATCTCCAAAGCACAAGTCAGGAGTGTGATGGAATACTCCCCACTTGCCTGGATGAGTGCAGCCCCAACAAAACTCAAGAAGCTTGACACCATCCAGGACAAAGCACCCCACTTGATTGGCACTACATCCACGAGCATCCACTCCCTCCATCACCGACACTCACTAGCAGCAGTGTGGACTACTTACAAGATGTACTGTAGAAATTCACCAGAGATCCTCAGACAGCACCTTCCAAACCCACGACCACTTCCATGTAGAAGGTCAAGGGCAGCAGACGTATGAGAACACCACCAGCTCCAAATGCCCCTCCAAGCCACTCACCAACCTGACTTGGAAATATATTGCCGTTCCTTCACCCTAGCTGGGTCAAAATCCTGGAATTCCCTCTCTAATAGCATTGTGGGTCAACATACAGCAGATGGGCTGCAGCGGTTCAAGCAGGCAATTCACCACCACCTTCTCAAGGGCAACTAGGGATCGGCAAGAAATGCTAACCAGCCAGCGATGCCCACACCCCACAAATGAATAGAAAAATAAAAACGCTGATGCATATCAATAACACTACTGCCCTTGAGTGCTGCAGTAATGAGTGTGCCAGCAACTATAAGTGAAAAGCTGCTGCAAGGACACTTTGTGCACAAGGACAGGGACACAACTCAATGTCTGGACCAGCATGTGTCTCAGGGCAACCCACTTGTTTTCTTAGCATTCATTACCTGTTAGAACTTTGGCTCCTCAGCCAGCGCTAAAGGCTCATTCTGCTGTCTTGGCTTGTTGTTTAAAGCTGACAGCAGCCAGGCAGTTTGTTGTAATTGTTTGCAACCATCAGTCTAGGGGGTGAGCATGTTGCTCTATGACATATCACTACACCAGTTGCACACCTGTAATATGCGCCAACCCATGTATGTGGTATACATAGACCGTGTGCTTCATGCAAATGGCCAGGCCTCAGAGTCTTAAGGGAGGAGTACACTTCGATTTTGTTAGCCAGGGGCAGCCTCCAATATCAGCGCAAGGTGTCTGGTCAGATGAGAGAGTCTCACCCCAGGGAATTGTTCATGTCCAGCCCCGTTGGTCTTGTGCAGCCAGGCTGGGAATTCCTGGGAACACAGTTGGAGAGCTCTAAAGGTATCAGTCAGGGGTTGGGTCACTCATCATTCAGGGCTGCCTGGCTAAGTTGCTCAAGGAGAATGGGCCACAGTCGGCCCAGGTGTTCCACAAAACTTCAAGGAGGCAGGAGTTATCTGACAGCCAGTGCTGCAGCAGGAAGGCTAAGGAATTTAATGCAGGATGCAGAGATATTATTATAATGAAGGAATAACTCAATATATAAATTGAGGAGGTGATAAGGTATGGAAGGGGAAGGGGTTAATTTAGGGATAGGGAGGATGGTGGTCATTGACACTGAGTAGCATTTTGGCATCCAGGGAAGGGGTACTGGGAAACTACAAGATGTGTCATGTTCACCTCATGTGCCCATGAGTAGGGAGGAAAGCTGGCCAAAATCTTATTCAGGTAAATGGGTTCAGTGGAGACTTGAGGAGATGCAATGCCACGGGGTAGGCAGGATAGCTACCAGGAAAGAGATGTCGCTGTTTGGGGCTTCAGCTGCCTGGCAATATTGAGCCTTAAATTCATGGCCTGAGGAGTGGCCGCTTCTCTTTTCCATTGACCTGTGAATCACACATGTGCAATGGAACTAGAAACGCTGCACCCACACTAAGTGGAT
The DNA here is from genome assembly GCA_024137785.1 of Ginglymostoma cirratum. Lineage (NCBI taxonomy): Eukaryota > Metazoa > Chordata > Chondrichthyes > Orectolobiformes > Ginglymostomatidae > Ginglymostoma > Ginglymostoma cirratum. The sequence goes on from JAHRHZ010000013.1 coordinate 33,778,367, forward strand.
AGAGTAGGCATGGTGCAGAGGCTGCTCACTTCATCCCTTGGTCAGTAGAACATTGTCTTGGGATAAGGATCAGTGGCTTCAATATCTTCAAGTGCTGCACAGACACTTACATGAACAGATAATAGATAGAAGTGAACGTATCTTTATAAATGTGAGCACTTGTTTAAGGTCAAGGGTCACCTATGCCACCCATGTGCTCCCAGATGTTGGTTTTCTTCTTTCTCTCCCACTACTTTTCAGTGCAGTCCCTGGGTTCACAGCCAGGGTGGAGATGACCTGGCGCACAGAGAAGCTCACTGGCCTTGGGGCTTTGGTCGGCCAACTCTAGGGGCATTTGTGTCTAGAGGACCCAAACATTCCAATTGTGTCGTTGCTGGGGGCAAGTACATCCTCTTAGGCTTGGACAGCCATAGGTCGGAGGGTGGCAGGCAGGCTGAAGGCGAAAGGACTGTCCACCTCTGGAGTGACCTTAGAGGAGACCTCAGGGGGCCTGTATATGGTTCTTCCTCCCGGTGGGGCACCTGGCACTTCTCTGCCTCCCTGTGAAGATGGAGCAGTTTGAGTGAGGTCAAGATCCTCCCACCCCCATCACCTTGTTCATAGTGATGGAGACCAATGACTAGACCAATGAAGTGCAGGTCTGTTTGCATATCCATCGGATTCTGAGACAGCTAGACATGGCTGTCCATAACAGCTGTCAACAGGTAGATGATTACATGCCTAAGGCAGTAGTGTCTTCATGGCATTGCTGCATTCCTGCGTTACTCTATGATGGCCATTATACACACACAAACACACAGTCTCTCTCTCTCTCTCTCTCTCTCTCTCTCACACACACACACACACACTTACTTGCACACACTCTCTCTTTCTCTCATGCTCTCACATGCACTCACATCTGCCTGCTGCTCCTGTGCCTACATTTGTATGCAGTTACAAACGGCTGACACTGTAGGGTCCCCTCCTGCCTGGGCTCAGCAGATTTCTAGTGTCCAATAGTCAACAGTACCAGACACTTGGAATGTTTCTTCCTCAATCAGCTACAGAAGTGAGGCAGCACAGTGCTCACTAGCCTGTGCTCCTGACTGTACTCTAACTGAAATGCTTGCAGAAGTTTCTGTGTCTGAGCTGGGGGAGGGTGCAGGAGGCAGTCTTGTCAGTGCATCCTCTGAGGAATCAGTTACTTCTTCCTCAGAGGTGCAGGAACTCACTCGCCTCTGAGACTTTGGACCTGTCGCTGGTATCTGCAAGACATTAAAGAAAGAAAATGTTGCATCCAGGGATTATAAATTGTGGCGATGAAAACTACATTGACAGCGCAGTTGATGAGAGAGTTGCACTGGAATGAAAATGACTTCATACTCGTTTGGCAAGACATGGATGTTTCAACATCTCTGCAGGAGCAGCTCCGGCCCTCACCAGCCAGTACCAGGACCCTCATCCTTGGAATAGATAAGGGGTCACCCAGCAAGTGTTTGGTACATCTGTCAGCACTGGTGCAGGCGAGGGAAAGCATTTAAGTGATCTAAGTGAGTGAGTAAGCAGAGCAGAGGGCATATGGGTCAGGCATTGGAGTGGGTGGGAATGAGTGAAGGAAAATGTTGCATTCAAAATGAGTCTTGGTGGGAGTTGGGTGCAGTAGCAGAGATAGAGAGAGTGAGTGTGAAGTAGCAGAGGGAAGAGTGTGGTACAGACCCTAGCAGAGTGCAGAAAAACTTTGGCTTTCTTCCTTAATTTCTGGGTGTGCCGCTCGTCGATTGGGACTGCCCTGACTTGGGTAGTGACTTCAGTCCAGGTTGGACATTTGCAATTCCTTCTGGCAATCCTGGGGAAGAAAGACATCTCTTCTCTGCACCATCTCATTCTCCACAACGTCAAGGTTGTTGTCAGCAAAACGTAGAACCACTTTCCCTTTAGTTGCCATGCTCTTTGCGAGTGAGTGTAGCTGGGCAGGGAAGCTTCAGGATGCCAATGGTGCCTCTCTATTCTTCATCTGTGTATACCTGCATATCGCTTGAGAAATTTACTATTGTTCATTCCTCAACAAAGAAACATGAAACATCAGAATAGTACTATTACAGCCACAGCATTCGTAGGCTATGTTCTCCCAACAGGCATTTTGAAGAAAAAGACAGTGCCCTGGATGCCAGTCAGTTGTGGGATATCAGGGGCCAGTGGTGAGTGGGAGAATCCAGCTAGCATCAGATGAGAGGGTTGCCATAGGGCATGTGACATAGTTAATGGGGCAAGTTTCGGATGGTAGTGTGAGAAAGCCCATCAGGCTTCATGGGGAGAAACCATCCATAACACTCAATAAAAATTACTCAGCTTAAATATTGTCAGATTCTGCCTTATATGGTCAGGCTAGTAATTGTCTTATTGCTGTCATTTTTAAACTTATACTGCAGTTCTTGTTTCTGTAACAAAGCCTGATACACCAGTATGCAACCAACTACAATATATAATAAAATATTTCTGTCTTAATTAAATGTGTTCAATATTCCTCATCACCTGATAATGAGAAAGGGGTCTATTCATCCTTGGTGAGAGTTTTGCCAGAGGGTATCCTCTCTGTTAGTATTGGGCTGGAATTCGCTGAAAAAATTACAAGGTGATCAGGAACCGTGGACAAGGAAGGAGTATATTGTGAATTGACAATTGACACATGTTGTTAGATGATTTGTATCACTCTGCCATTAGCCCTATGGAAAAAACATCTTGAAGTTACTGTGAGTTTCAGTCTCTCAAGTGGATGTAAAATGTTTTGACTTTGAAGAAGATCAGGGGATTGTTCTGAAAGGGAGATCTTGATGTTCTGGCCAATATCTCTTGTCAGATAACATCTCAAAAAACCATGTTGATCATTACGATATTGCTATTTGCAGGAGGTGATGGCCTAGAGGTATTATCACCGGACTGTTAATCCTGAGACCTAGATAATGTTCTGGGAACCAGGGTTTGAATCCCGCCATGGCAGATGGTGGAATTTGAATTCAATAAGTATCTGGAATTAAGAATATAATGATGACTGTGAATCCATTGCCGATTGCTGGAAAAACACACCTGGTTCACTAATGTCCTTTAGGGAAGGAAACTGCCATCCTTACTCAGTCTAGCCTACATGTGACTCCAGACCCACAGCAATGTGGTTGACTCTTAACTGCCCTCTGGGCAATTAGGGATGGGCAATAAATTTTGCAACGCCCTCACCCCCTGAATGAATAAAGAATAAAAAGGAGGTTGCCTGCTGCTTCTTCCTACATTACAGTAGTGGCTGCTATTTGGAAGTGCTGGATTGGCTGTAAATCACTTGGGGACATCCTGACAATGTGAAATGCAAAGATATAATCCTCGTTTCAAAAATAAGGTTTTTGTTTACATATTATCCCCATCACAAGAACTTTGTTAACTGAGTACTTAAAGTATCAACTATGCAATAATTGTTAATGAATGCCAGTCAACAACTCTGGTCCAGAAAATTAACAATTAAAAGTCCTATATTTGGAAAATTTTCATTTAATTCACTTTCAAAATTTATTTTTCACTTTTCCATTTTATCATTTTTCTCTCTCCCTCTTTCAGCCTCAAATCAAATGGTTGTTCTCCCCTCATTATTTCTTTTGATTTGGTATGGAATTCAATCCTTCCTCTGTTAATTTTGCAATTTATTAATCCCATTGATTAAGGAGATTGAAATGTCTTGCTCCAGTACATTCCAGGCCATTCTGTTTCATTTAGTTGATTGTGAAACGAACTGGTGCCCAAAGGGGGAAGGTGTTTTGTTTCCTGAAGGGGGCATCATGCACGATGAGCTCAAATTAATTCTCTCCATCAGAAAAGCAGTTGGTGCCCTACAAATTTACTCTATAAACTTGACTACAAGATTTCATTTCTGAGAACAGAAAGTCTGAACTATTATATTGAATTTTTAATGAAAAGTACCACTGTCAAATTTAGAGGTGAGTCTGAGATTTGTCACTTCAAATAATTTTTTGAGCATGTTTCACAATAATAAGATTATTGTTAAATTTTGAACTTTTTTGAGGAGTCACTAATTAAGACAGAATATGGTCTAGTTCAGTACCCTCCTAGATTCCCAAACTAGTATGAGAAGGAATCATAAAAGTTTTTCAAAGTGTGTATCAGAAATCAAGGGGAGAAGGTAAGAGAAGACACCAAGACAGGCAGTTAGCAGCATCTCGAGGAGCAGGAGAGAGGACAGCTAGTCAGTGACAAATAGAGAAAACAAATGAGAGGAAACACTGAGACAAGAGCTAAGCAACATCTAGAGAAACAAGTGACTGGTGTTCGGTGAGATATACAGACAGCAACATCTAGAGGAGTGGTGGGTAGGAGGACCCGAGACAGGTATTCAGCATTGCCTAGTAGAGTAGGTGCGATAAGGCATTCCTCATTTCTGCGAGAGTGACTATTCTGATCAAATCATCACCCATTGCAAATCACAAAAACTCATGAAAAGGCTTATGTCTATCACTGTGAGCTCTGTATAGTGCCCAGTCTACATCAATGTAATCTGGAAGATACTGTAAAAAATTGAACAATAGTTAAACATAGCTCTCTCCTACTATTACAATACAGTAAACAAGGGGTTTTTGACACTAACAGTATGTTGCCATCAAGTGAAAAGGACATTTTGCCTCGCACCATGAGTAATATGATTATCAAATTTCAGTGCTGGTGTGATGCCAGGAATTTAGGCCATATGTGTCACCCATGGTGGACCATATGAAATAACACATTAAATTGACATTCACAGCAGACAGCATGTCAGTTATGCTCAACCAAACCTCACAACTGTATGTCCACTATTAGGTGTGACTTTACTATCAGACATCATTTATTAAATAACCCTCACAATGCCAAGAATTACTCAGGAACCCAGTTTAAGAGTACCAGTCAGGCTCAAAGTTTGATGCATTTGTGAGTGCTGGAAGCTACACATAGCACCCTCTTTATGTAAACAAAAGGAATCAGTACATACAATGCACCTGTTTCTTTGGAAAACAAAGTGGGTTATGGAGACTGCTAATCATTGCTTTATGGGAGCCGACGTACCTGGTCTGAGACATAAGAGTGAGAGTTAACTGTTCCTGCATCTGCCTGCCAATGATGACTCAACCAATCAGTACTCTCTTCTCATGCAGTATTAATTGTTGTCTCATTCTTCAAGTCTGTTTCTTGCCTCCTTATTCTGATGAGTGCAAAACAAATAGCTTTGTCTTCTTCTCTCCTTTTAGCAATATTTAAGGGTTATATTAATAAGAAATTTTTAAGCTAAATAGTTAAAGGTGAAATGTCTTTTAAGGAAGGAAACCGCTATCTTTACCTGGTCTGGCCTACATGCGACCCCAGACTCACAGCAATTTGGTTTACTTTTAACAGCACTCCGAAGTGGCCTAACAAACCGTTCAGGATCAATCACTAGCAAGTCTCAACAAAAGAATGAAATTGGTTGGATGACCTGGCATTGACCTAGGCACCGGAAACGGCAACGGCAGAAACAGCCCTGTTAACCCTGCAAAGTCCTCCTAACTAGCGTCTGGGGGCCAGTACTAAAATTGGGAGAGCTGTCTCACAGACTAGTCAAATAATGGCTTGATAGAGTCTTATTCGCAGATTCGGACATTTCAGACAATATCTGTGAAATTACAATCACCAACCACAGATATTTCCTGTCCCACTGGCAAGATAGATGCAGCAGATGTGGCAAACCAGAAGGCCATAAAATATAGGAGCAGAATTAAACCATTCAGCCCATCAAGTCTGCTCTGCCATTCAATTATGGCTGACATGTTTCTCAACAACATTCTCATGCTTTCTCCCTGTAACCCTTACTTCACTTACCAATTAAGAATGCACCTATCTCTATCCTAAAAGCACTCAATGACTTGGCCTCTATTGATATGCTGTGGCAATGAATTCCAAAGAATAACCACCCCCTGTATAGCACCTAGTGGTAAACAGTTGGGAGAGAGTTGCTTTGAGAACGTTCAACTTCGGCGCCAGACCCCATGAAGTTTAATGGCATCAGGTTAAAAATGGTCAGGAAAGCCTCCTGCTGATTACTATGTACGGATTCCCACCTTGGCTGATGAGTCAGTGTTCCCTCCACATTGAACACTGCTTGTGGTGTGGCAAGGATGTAGAAGGTACTCTGGGTGGGGTGCTTCAGTTCCCAACACTAGCAGTGATCAACAGCAGCATTACAGATCAACAGCACGACAAGGTGGTTGAGTCCTAAAGGGCATAGCTGCTAGCCTGGATCTGTGGGAGGAGGTCAGGGAACCAAAAAGATGGAAAATTATGCTTGACCTCACCCTCATCAATCTGCCTGTTGCTGATGTATCTCCCCATGACAGTATTGGTGAGAGTGACCCTCGTATAATCCTTGTGGAGACAAAGTTCAGTCTTCACATTGATCATACCTTACATCATCTTATATGGCACTACCACTATGTTGAATAGGCTAGAATTCAAAGAGATCTAGCAACTCAAGACTCAGTATCAAGGAGCTGCTATGGGCCATCATCAGCAGCAGAGCTGTATTCTAACACAATCTGCAACCTCAACCATGTGGCCCGGTATATTCGTTTCTCTATTGTTACCATCAAGCCAGAGAATCAACCATGGCTCAACAAAAAGTGCAGGTGGGCATGCCAGGAGCAGCACTAAGCATACCCAAGAATGAGGTGTCAACTTGGTGAAGCTACCAAACAGGATTGCTTTGTGCCAAACAGCAAAAATATACAGAGCTAAGCGATACCACAACCAATGTCCAGTCTTAGCGGACAATTAACTCACGGAAGGAGAAGGCTCCACAAATACTCTTACCCTCAATGATGGAAGAGCCCAACACAACAGTGCAAAAGATAAGGCTGAAACATTCACAATCTTCAGCCAGAAGTGCTGAGTGGATGATCTATCTTGGCCTCCTCCAGTGGTCCCCAACATCACAGATGCCTTTCTTCAGCCAATTCGATTCACTCCCTGTGATATCAAGGAAAAGTTGGAGACACTGGATACTGTAAAGGCTATGGGTTCTGACAACATTCCGGCAATAGTACTGGAGACTTGTAATTCAGAATTTGTTGTACCCTGGCCAAGCTGTTTCATAACATGTAAAACACTGACATCTATCCAACAACTTAGAAAATTGACCAATTATCCGGTACACAGAAAGCAGGAAAAATCCAAACTGGCCAATTATTGCCTCACCAACTCACTCTCGATCATGAGGAAAGAGATGGTAGATGTCATCAACAGTGCTATCCAAGTGCTCGGCTATAACCTGCTCAGTGACACCTTGGTTCAAATGTAGACAAAATCATTACATTCCAGAGGCAAAGTGAGAGTGACAGGCCTTGACATTAACCTAGTATGGCATCAAGGAGCCCTAGCAAGACTGTAGTCAATGAGAATCAGTGGGATAATTCTCCATTGGCTGGAGTAATACCTGGAAGAATCGGAAGAGGTTGTGTTTGTTGGAGGTCAGATATATCAGCTCCAAGACAGCTTCCCCAGGGCAGTGTCCAAGGACCAAAAATCTTCAACTGCTTCATCAATGACTTACCTTCTTCATAAGAGCAGAAGTGGGGATGTTTGCCAATGATTACATAATATTCAGTACCATTCACAACTTCTTGGATACTGAAGTAGTCTTTGTCCAAATGCAGCAAGACCTGGACAATATCCAGCATTGGGCATAAAAATGGCAAGTAACACAGACCAAGGAGTCTAACACGTGTGCAAGTCAAAGGGTGTTCACAAAACCTCATCGTGCAACATTCAATGGCATTGCCATCACTGAATCTCCCGTTATCAACATCTTGGGGGTTACAATTAACCCAAATCCAAACTGGACTAGTCATATGAATGCAGTTTTAAAATAGCATATCAGTGGCTAGGACCCCTGCAACAGTAACTGTTAGGGCTGCCCACAACTGAGCAGCACAAAATGGTCAACGGCTGCCCATGACTAATGTAGCAAAGAATGGTTAACAGTAGTTAGAGCACTTGGGAAAATATTTGCTCAATGTAGTCTTCACAGGTAGAACTATGGCAGCTCTGTAGACGGAGGTTTACTGGCTGAGATAGAATGTGGAGCTACAGCTGCTTCAGTATAAGACAGAGATAAGCACATTTCACACTAATTAGTTGTTTCTCTTGAATTATCTAATCAACCTGTTACAGTACTAAGATTGATTGATTCATTGATAGTCGCATGTACCGGAGCACAGTGAAAACTTTATTTTCAAGCAGTGCAGGCAGTTCATAGTAAGCAAGGGTATAGAGATCAACGGTTGTAAAAAAACTTAGATAGAGACATACATGTCACATTGCATAGAATGTGCGCTAGGTGAGATCAATGATAGCAAGATCAGCATTATTTGAGACTAGAGAGTCCGTTCATCAGCTTAATAATAGCCAGAAAGAAGCTATTCCTGAACCTGTTGGTGCATGCGTTCAAGCTTCTGTATCTTCTGCCTGATAGAAGAGGTTGTAGGAGATCATTACCAGGGTGAAATGGGTCTACCTAAGAGTAGGTTCTAGTTAAGACTCTTTAAATAATTGTAAATGTAGATTCCAAAGTAGATTCCACCTATATACAAAACATCACTAAAAGCATTAGTGGAAAAGATTCAAACCAGTTTCAGACAGTAAAACAGCCCCCATATCATTACAGGGAGAAATGAATCATAGGTACAGAAATTAACCAACATTGGAATGTGGATTGAATGAACACATTAAGACACCATTTGTAAGTTCAAGAATTCTAATATTAGGTGTAACCGCATAACTTTGTTAGAACTGATCAAAAATCAATATTCTTTTATGTAATGAGGAATGTAAAAGGTGCTGAAGTGATAAGCAAGTATCAAATTAATTGACAGTTAACATGGTGTAGCTGGCAAATGTTATCTGAATATGGTATCCATTGTGAAAAGCCCCAAGAGGAAAATAAGAAAGTCTGGGAAACATCATGAAGGACCGGGGTGGAACACAAGCCTGTTCTTCTTTTTATAGTTCAGTGATATGATTAGCTTAATGGGATGCTGTACCAGAGAGGCAATTACAAAGGAGAACTTGGTGCTGCTGACCCATAGTAATCAAAAGAGGGCATGTGCACTCTAAGTTTAAACTGTATAAGTTATGACATTCTGAAACATTTGGTGTGCCTTATTTCTCTGGAGAAATGAAACTGTCAATCATAATAAAAATTACATGACACCATCCTGCTGGGAAGGTGAGCTTTTAAAAGGCTTACCTCGTGGAGTCGACGGCCTCCAATTGTTCAGCGGCAGGAGTCGAGAGAGTGAGAGGGGACTGCTGCCTTTCACTTTGAGGGACTTGCCTCGTGGAGTCGGCAGCCTCCGTTTGTTCAGCGGCGGGAGCAGGGAGAGAGTCTGAGGGGACTGCTGGGAAGGTTTAGTAGGAACGGATGCGGGACCGCTGAGTAAGTGAGGTAATATATTTGGACAGTTGCTTTACACAAAACACTACTTAGGTAGTGTCTCCCACCCATCCTCCTCCTCTAACCAAAAAAAAAGGTTCTGAGCCCCGATTTGGTAGGTTACTAGTTTTTTTTTCTTTCTCAATAGTCTGTTTGGGAATTCAGAATAGTGGGAATGGATGTTAGGGCAGTTGCATGCTCCTTCTGTAGAATGTGGGAGGTAAGGGTCACCACTAGTGTCCCCACTGACTTCATCTGCGAGAAGTGCACACAACTCCAGCTCCTTGGAAACCACTTTAGGGAACTGGAGCTGGAGCTGGAGCTGGAGCTGGATGAACTTCGGATCATTCGGGAGGCCAAGGGGGTAATTATGAGGAGATACAGGGAGGTAGTCACGCCTCAGGTACAGGGAAAAGGTAGATGGGTTATAGACAGAAAGGGAGCAGGCAGACAGTGCAGGGATCCCCTGTGGCCGTTCACCTCAATAACAAGTATACCGTTTTGGATACTGTTGTGGGGGACGACTTAACATGGTAAGCTATGGGGTACAGGTCTCTGGCACAGAGTTTGTCTCTGTTGCTCAGAAGGGAAGTGGGGAGAGGAGGAGAGCGTTAGTCATTGGGGACTCCATAGTTAGGGGGACAGATAGGAGATTCTGTGGGAATGAGAGAGACTCGCGGTTGGTGTGTTGCCTCCCCAGTACCAGGATCCGTGATGTCTTGGATCGTGTTTTCAGGATCCTTAAAGGGAAGGGGGAGCAGCCCCAACTTGTGGTCCACATAGGCACCAACGACATAAGTAAGAAAAGGGATGGGGATGTAAGGCAGAAATTCAAGGAGCTGGGGTGGAAGCTTAGAGCTAGAACAAGTAGAGTTGTTATCTCCGGTTTGTAACCCATGCCACGTGCTAGCGAGGCGAGGAATAGGGAGAGAGAGCAGTTGAACACGTGGCTACACGGATGGTGCAGGAGGGAGGGATTCAGATACCTGGATAATTGGAGCTCATTCTGGGGTAGGTGGGACCTCTACAAACGGGATGGTCTACACCTGAACCAGAGGGGTACCAATATCCTGGGGAGGACATTTGCTAATGCTCTTCCTGAGGGTTTAAACTAATTCAGCAGAGGGGTGGGAACCTGAATTGTAGCTCCAGTGAACAGGAGGTTGAGAGTAGTGAAGTCATGAATAAGGTTTCAGGGTTGCAGGAGTGTACCCAGCAGGCAGGAAGGTTGTTTGAAGTGTGTCTACTTCAATGCCAGGAGCATCCAGAATAAGGTGGGTGAGCTTGCAGCATGGGTTGGTACCTGGGACTTTAATGTTGTGGCCATTTCGGAGACATGGATAGAGCAGAGACAGGAATGGTTATTGCAGGTTCCGGGGTTTAGGTGTTTCAGTAAGATCAGGGAAGGTGGTAAAAGAGGGAGAGGTGTGGCATTGTTAGTCAAGGACAGTATTACAGTGGCAGAAAGGACGTTTGATGAGGACTTGTCTACTGAGGTAGTATGGGCTGAGGTTAGAAACAGGAAAGGAGAGGTCACCCTGTTGGGAGTTTTCAACAGGCCTCCAAAAAGTTCCAGAGATGTAGAGGAAAGGATTGCAAAGATGATTCTGGATAGGAGCAAAAATAACAGGGTAATTGTTATGGGGGACTTTAACTTTCCCAATATTGACTGGAAACGCTATAGTTTGAGTACTTTAGATGGGCCAGTTTTTGTCCAATGTGTGCAGGAGGGTTTTCTGACACAGTATGTAGATAGTCCAACAAGAGGCGAGGCAACATTGGATTTGGTACTGGGTAATGAACCAGGCCAGGTGTTAGAATGAGAGGTAGGTGAGCACTTCGGTGATAGTGATCACAAGTCGGTTACGTTTACTTTAGCGATGGAAAGGGATAGGTATATATCGCAGGGCAAGAGTTATAGCTGGGGGAAAGGCAATTATGAGGCGATTAGGCAAGATTTATGATGCATAGGATGGGGAAGGAAACTGCAGGGGCTGGGCACAATTGAAACGTGGAGCTTGTTCAAGGAACAGCTACTGCGTGTCCTTGATAAATATGTACCTGTCAGGCAGGGAAGAAGTGGTCGAATGAGGGAACCGTGGTTTACTAAAGAAGTTGAATCTCTTGTCAAGAGGAAGAAGGAGGCTTATGTAAAGATGAGGCGTGAAAGCTCAGTTAGGGCGCTTGAGAGTTACAAGTTAGCCAGGAAGAACCTAAAGAGAGAGCTAAGAATAGCCAGGAGGGGACATGAGAAGTCTTTGGCAGGGAGGATCAAGGAAAACCCTAAAGCTTTCTATAGGTATATCAGGAACAAAAGAATGACTAGAGCAAGATTAGGCCCTGTCAAGGACAGGAGTGGGAAGTTGTGCGTGGAGTCCGAAGAGATAGGAGAGGCTCTAAATGAGTATTTTTCATCAGTATTCACACACGAAAAAGACAATGTTGTATAGGAGAATGCTGAGATACAGGCTATTAGATCAGATGGGATTGAGGTTCATAAGGAGGAGGTATTAGCAATTCTGGAAAGTGTGAAAATAGATAAGTCCCCTGGGCTGGATGGGATTTATCCTAGGATTCCCTGGGAAGCTAGGCAGGAGATTGTAGAGCCTTTGGCTTTGATCTTTATGTCATCATTGTCTACAGGAATAGTGCCAGAAGACTGGAGAATAGCAAATGTTGTCCCCTTGTTCAAGAAGGGGAGTCGAGACAACCCTGGTGATTATAGACCAGTGAGCCTTACTTCGGTTGTGGGTAAAGTGTTGGAAAGGATTATAAGAGATAGGATTTATAATCATCTAGAAAGGAATAATTTGATTAGGGATAGTCAACACGGTTTTGTGAAGGATAGGTCGTGCCTCACAAACCTTACTGAGTTCTTTGAGAAGGTGACCAAACAGGTGGATGATTGTAAAGCAGTTGATGTGGTGTATATGGATTTCAGTAAAGCGTTTGATAACGTTCCCCACGGTAGGCTATTGCAGAAAATATGGAGGCATGGGATTGAGGGTGATTTAGTGGTTTGGATCAGAAATTGGCTAGCTGTAAGAAGACAGAGGGTGGTGGTTGATGGGAAATGTTCATCCTGGAGTTCAGTTACTAGTGGTGTACCGGAAGGATCTGTTTTGGGGCCACTGCTGTTTGTCATTTTTATAAATGACCTAGATGAGGGCGTAGAAGGACGGGTTAGTAAATTTGCGGATGACACTAAAGTCGGTAGAGTTGTGGATAGTGCGGAAGGATGTTGCAGGTTACAGAGGGACATAGATAAGCTGCAGAGCTGGGCTGGGAGGTGGCAAATGGAGTTTAATGCGGAAAATTGTGAAGTGATTCACTTTGGAAGGAGTAACAGGAATACAGAGTACAGGGCTAATGGTAAGGTTCTTGGTAGTGTGGATGAGCATCTTGGTGTCCATGTGCATAGATCCTCGAAAGTTGCCACCCAGGTTGATAGGGTTGTTAGGAAGGCATACGGTGTGTTAGGTTTAATTGGTATTGGGATTGAGTTTTGGAGCTGTGAGGTCATGTTGCAGCTGTACAAAACTCTGGTGCGGCCGCACTTGGAGTATTGCGTGCAGTTCTGGTCGCCGCAATATAGGAAGAATGTGGAGGTATTGGATGGGTGCAGAGGAGATTTACCAGAATGTTGCTTGGTATGGAGGAAAGGTCTTATGAGGAAAGGCTGAGGGACTTGAGGCTGTTTTCTTTAGAGAGATGAAGGTTAAGAGGTGACTTAATAGAGACATACAAGATGATCAGAGGATTAGATAGGGCGGACAGTGAGAGCCTTTTTCCTCGGATGGTGATGGCTAGCAAGAGGGGACATAGCTTTAAATTGAGGGGTGATAGATATAGGACAAATGTCAGAGGTAGGTTCTTTACTCAGAGAGTAGTAAAGGTGTGGAATGCCCTGCCTGCAACAGTAGTAGACTCGCCAACTTTAAGGGCATTTAAATGGTCATTGGATAAACATATGGATGGTGAGGGAATAGTGTAGGTTAGATGGGCTTCAGATTGGTTTCACAGGTCGGCGCAACATCGAGGGCCAAAGGGCCTGTACTGCGCTGTAATGTTCTATGTTCTATTCTATGTTCTAACTCAGACTCTCATTGGAAACTATGAGATCTAACAGTAACTCACCTCCTGACTCACCGAAGTAAAATAAAAGCAATGGACTGTGTGTGTGGGAGATCTGAAATCAGAACAGAAAATGCTAGAGAAACTCAACAGGTCTGGCAGCATCTCTGAAGAGAAAACCTATGTTAATATTTCAAGTCTAATGCAACTCTTCCTTGTACTCAAAACATGAACCTCCCTTGGCCAGAACCCAGTCCAATCCCAGATTTCTCCAAACCTGCTCCGAGCAGATATCCTGAACTGAACCAATATAACACCCCACTACTTGAACCTCGACCCCAGATCTAGCAAAACTTCCAAAATGCTGCATCTGAAAGCAACACCAACCATGCCCCTCAATGCCTCCCGTGGTGGATCTAATAACCGCGACCCTTAACCTATCTTAAGCACTTACTCACTATCTGGCACTCTAGCATCTCACTACCACCACCCTATTCTCCTGGTCCACTTGTCACCCCACCCACTTGGCATGCTGTTAGCTCTACCCATCTGTCATGAGGAGTGTTGGATCAACCAGAATCCTATTGAATGGAGGAACAGGTTTTAGGGCCCGGACAGTCTACTCCTGTTTCTTTTGTTCTGGTCTTATGGTTTGTCGTCTTGCCTAACCTATTTGGCACATTAACAACTCAACTGACAGCCCACCAGTTCACCTAACCTCATATTTACTGTGTGTACTTACCCTTCAGCAAAGTTACATGACATATGAATCTCAGAACATTGACTGTTCAAAAAGGGGCATGGTTTCAACGAAGATTTTGTTCACTGCTGGAATCCTGGACAGGTTCAAACTGGACACCCCTGACCAGGAGTAAATGGCGGCAGAGTTGTTATTATTGGAGCAGGAATCCAGGACAAGGCTAATTAGGTAAGCCTGCAGCAATCCTCACTAGTTGACCATTTCAGCAAGGCCTTGAGAAAATTTGCTGAATGGGAGGCCCAGAGAGAGCCTGGTGAGGACATAAATTGGAAAGGGGGAGGGGATTAAGGTTGGAATGGATGAAGCAAGGCAGGAAAGGGGAAGGAGAAGCTGTGTGTGGGTTTGGTGACACTGAGAAAGGAATTTGCATTAATGCCACTGTCTAAGTGGTAAGATGTGAATGTTAGATAAAACAGAGACACTTATCTTATCCTGTACTGCATTCCAAAAATGGTGGGGTAAGTTGGTTTTTACCTATGAAAACTAAATCAATAAGCACACATCCAAATGAACTAGAGACTGAGTTTCGACAATAACACATCAATAACTCAGCATGAAATATTAATCCAGCTAGAAATCTTCTGTTTCACCACCACATGGCCATGCGTAGATACAAGTTGATGAAATATACCAAGAAATTCAATTACCTGAATCTATTAAAAAGGTATTACAAAATTAAAAGAAAGTAATGAAACAATTTAATTGCTATTTGTCATTCTGCAAACAGAATTTTTCAAAAGTTACAGCCTAGATTTTGAATTGGTATAATTTCTACCAGTAGGTATACTCTCTGTATGTCCAACTTCATAAGTGTTGAGCCTACTCTAGTTTCTTGTGTCAGGTTTATTTAAATTATATGGGTGTTCTTAGTGGAGTAAAGGATCAATTAGACATTTAGGTTTAGAATAGTCATGAAATGAGCTGCGTCATAGTGATATCAGATCAGATGGACTGTAACCTAAACATATAGGGTTCCAGGAGATGACCTCAATTACCATGCCTTGTCAAAAGTCATGTTTACAAAACTTGATCATTTTCATTCTGATGAGCATAGGCCTCATCTTACGACATGATGTCAGAACTTGACCAGACTCAGGAAACTAGAGGCCAGCAGCGCAAAGCTCTGAGATGAAGCCCAGAGACAGCAGGATAATGTGGAAAGGCATGATAACTAACTGATTCTGGGTGGAAAGGGAGACCAGGGAGGCACTAATCCTGAACTATTTCATGGGCCCTGAGAAGCCTGGCATTGTGAGGGAGTTGTACCTGGCAACAAGGGCATCCATTGCATTATGGCACATGAGGCACTGGTAAAGGGTATTGGTAAAGGGTTGCAGGAGAAGACATTAACATCAGGAGTTCCCTGAAAGAAGCTCTATGCCACTTTTCATCAATCTGAGGTTCATTGGCTGCATGAGCTGATCTAAGACGATCCAGAACCATTTTGGGACACTAAGCACCTTGTCCATCTCAAACTGGCACTGGTGGTCACAGATTGTGTGTTGAAGTGAAAGTTGCATATTTTTATTAATTGTATTCAGAACATCATATTTTGTACCTCAAAAATAGTATGCATTATGGAGCCATTTTTTAGTTATTGAATATGTGCAACTTTTGACAAGTTGAAAAACGCTAATCTTTGATTACCCAGTTTTCATCAAGTGATAAACACTGTGAAAGTACTCAGATGACAAATTAAACTTGTTATTAATCACATTCTTCTGGCTCTTGTGTCTAACTGCGGTGGACAAAGATAAAGGGAGAAAGTGAAAGGAAGTAATGTACTGAATACTGAACCATTATCAGCATATCCATTAGAATTGGACACATTCATACTGGAAATCAAAATGTCTAATCTCACATTAATGTGAATAAGAATCAGGAATCCATCAAATGTCACTTGAAATTATACAAATTTACCTCAATCACCCATATAAATGAATCACTTGACCTGTGAAAAATGACTTGATTTATTACGCTGGTACAATTATGCGCAGAAAATGGCAGGCCAAAACTACTGTAGGAAGTTATGCTTCAGCCAGAAAGAACTCTTGCCAGTCAGACTACATTATCAACATCTCACGGTACTTGGTTTGCTTCCTTAATTGAGTAAATTGGTTGTCTAGGACATTGGTGAGTCTTCTTCTAGAATACTGTATCCAGTTCTGATTGCCCAGTTGTAGGAAGGATATTATTAAGCTGGAGAGGATTCAGAGAGATTTATCAGGATGTTGCCGGGTATGGAAGGTTTGAGTTATAAAGAAAGGCTGGATAGGCTGGAACCTTTTTCCATTGGCAATCTGATACAAGTTTATAAAATAATGAGGGCTATTGATAGTGTTAATGGTAGTTGTCTTTTCCCTAGGATGGGGGATTTCAAGACTAGGGGACACATTTTTAAGGTGAGAAGAGAAAGATTTGAAAAAGACATTGGGGAAATTTTTTTTACATAGAGGGTGGTTCGCATGTGGAATGAACTTCCTGACGAAGTGGTGGATGTCGGTACAATTACAGCAATTAAAAGACATTTGGATAAGTACATGAAAAGGAGAGGTTTGGAGGGATATGGGCCAGGAGCAGGCAGATGGGACGAGTTTAGTTTGCGATTATGTTTGGCATGGACTGGTTGGACTGAAGGGTCTGTTTCTGTGCTGTATGACGCTATGACTCTATGTGTAAATGGCCGTGGTTGACATATTTGCTGGAATGACCTGGAAAGAGCAGCAAAGTGTAAACTAGAAAACAGAAAAATTAGAGAAGTTACCCATTCCTGATAAAATAAAATTGAGAAAATCATCCAAAAAATGTTGGGAAGATAGCTGTGTAAGATTCTAATTTATGGAGTAATTTGAACCCTGTGTAATTTCCTGTGACCATTCTGGACATATCTGGCATGGTAAAATCTCTTGCAGTGTTGGGTAAATAGTTATGTCTGCGCTAATAATGAACAATAAGTTGTAAACTTCCATCCTGTGACTTTTTAAACCGGGGAACTTCCATGCATTAAATTGATTTTAAAAAAAATGTTGACTTAGTATGGCCAGAGTGATCATCTGGCCAGGTTGAAACAAGTCCATGACAGCAACAGTAAATGAGACCCAGTCCAAACTGAAAATAATGTAATATATAGCGTAATAAATGTTATAAATAATATAAAATAATATAATACAAAATAACCAGTTACTCAGACATGCATTTTCTGCTTGATTTACAAATTTTTGGAACTTTTAACATGTTAGGATGAAACTGGCTTGCTGATTTGAAGAAAATAAAAGATGAGACCAGACATGGGAACACATAAATTAACTGCATTTCATGTAACAGCCTTAAGGTAGAGGAGAGAGAGAAGAATGAAGGATTCATATGTTTCAGGTTTTCAGAAGATAATGTCATATGAAAAGCAAATCCAGAAGATAGTAATTCCAAGAATTCAAAGGTATCTACAAATTTCACTACAGTAGAGGAAACATGCCATCAATTAACAGCCATGATATCAACTCAAACCAACATCTCAAGGATTTTAAACATTTGAAATTTGTTTATCTTTCACCTTCATTTTTGTACAAGACATTGTCATCTTTTTAAACTTCATTCCTCTGTTTTTATGCATCATTAATGTTGTGTTTTACTATTTTTCTTAGGGTTAATTTATCAAGAAAATACTCTTTTCTTTCACTCAAGAGAATTTTGTAATTGGCTTTTTCACTTTTTGCATTTTAACTGATGTGTGAGCTGGCTGCATGCTAAAATCTTAAGTATCTCTATTGCAGCCAATCATGAAACATAGGAAGAGGCAGCCACTTCACCCCTCCACACCCCATTGTAACATGTTGTTTTCTGGTAGTGACTGCAATATTAGATTTTTGATACTTAGTTTGGCAACAGTTTTTCTTTTGACACCATTTTTGATTTCTGAATTCTTTTGGCAGCGATAGTTTTGGCTGCAACGATGAAAACGGTGGATATTGTAATTGTTTGGCATTATGAAAAGTTTTTTTTAATGGGATACAGATATCATTGGGTAGGTCAGCCAGCTAATTGCCCAGAAAATAGTTAAGAGTCAAGCGCATTAAAAATGTGACTAAAAATCTGTCTATCTCAACCTTGAACATGTTTAATGACTCAGCCTTACCAGCCCTCTGAATTCTACAGATTCTCTACCCTCTGAGAGAAGAAATTCCTCCTTATCTCAGTCTTAAATGTGCGATTAATTATTCTGAGATTATGCACTGTAGTCCTAGACTCTGCCACAAGAGGCAACAACCTCTTTGCTTCTACCCTGTCATGTCCTCTAAGAGTGTTATAGCTTTCAATAAGGCCCTCTCGCAATCCTCTATATTCCAATGAGTACAGGCAGAACCTACACAAGCTGTTCTCATAAAGCTGTTTCCCTTTATCAGGTATCAATCTGGGGGTGACCCTTCTTTGAACTGCCTTCAATGTAGTACATCTTTCCTTAGATAAGGACCTAAACCTGTTTATAGTATTCCAACTATGGTCTGATTAATGCCTTAGTTTTGGCAAAACCTCCCTACCTTTTGATTCCATTCCATTTGAAATAAAGGGAACGATTCCATTTAGCTCCCTTATTATCCACTGAATTGGATGCTAGCTTTTTGTGATTCATGGATGAGGACTCTTAAATCACTCTGTTCTGCAGCTTGCTGCACGCTTTCTCCATTTGAATAACAATTCAACACCTCTATTCTTCCTGCCGAAAGGAATAACCTGACGTTTCTCCACAACGTATTCCATCTGTCAAGTTCTTTTTCCCACTGTCTCAGTCTGTCTATATGCCTGTGCAGACTCTTTGTATCATCCTCATCATTTGTCTTCCTACTTATTTTTGTGTCATTCCCCTGTACAACCTGAATCTTATCAATGATAATAGAGTCATGGATGTTGAAGAAGTTAAAAATGTTCTTGAGCTGAATGAGATGTTGTATATGAGGATCACTGTTCTGAAGAACCTCTCCAAGGCCTTGCAGTCTTTTTTGTGTGCAAAATTATTGAGTCTCCAATTAGTAACATTCTGGATTTTTTTTGTTAGTACTTTCCAATGAATTAATTTAGCCACTGTCTCATTTTCTCCATTTTTTGTTACTGCAGTGTACAGGTCAGCAGTTCATCCAGAGTTTACAGTCTAACTGTGTAAACTGCCTATTCTATCTTTGTGGATGAGTTCACCCCAACAACAACCGAGTTGATTATTTATTTATTTATAGAGTCATACAGCAAGTAAGCAGACCCTTCAGTCCAACTAGTCTACGCCGACCATATTCCCAAACTAAGCTAATCCCACCTTCCTGTGTTTGGTGCATATCCCTCTTTCTATTTTTCTATTCACGTTCACATCCAAATGTCTTTTACACTGTAGCTGTACCTGCATCTACCACTTCCCCTGGCAGTTCATTCCACACCTAACCACTCTTTGTGTAAAAAAAGTTGCTCCTCGCCTTTTTAAATCTTTCTCCTCTCACCTTAAAAATATGCCACCGAGTTTTGAATTTCCCCACCTTAGACAAAACACTTTGCTATCTATGTCTCTCATGATTTTATAAACCCCTATAAAAGATTAGTTTAATATGATTTCAGATGTTAATATCTTGCATTAGAAAAAGGGACCGTTGCAAATTCAAAGTTATTGCTTTGCGATTCAGAACGTCTGGTAGTACCGGATTATTTTGATAGTGAAAATAAACTAAAATTAATTGGGAAATAATTGAGAAAATTGTTGCTGATTGTTAATTCAGCATTTTATTCAACTTGATGGTTTAATATTGGTTACAGCTTTGGCACCTGAAGGGTTAGCAAGTGTTATTTCACTATTGTTATGCTCTGTAATGACTTGAAATCTTAACCAAACA
This sequence comes from Ginglymostoma cirratum, assembly GCA_024137785.1. Lineage (NCBI taxonomy): Eukaryota > Metazoa > Chordata > Chondrichthyes > Orectolobiformes > Ginglymostomatidae > Ginglymostoma > Ginglymostoma cirratum. Next base: position 33,798,540 of record JAHRHZ010000013.1, read on the forward strand.
TACGCACAATACAGCAAAAGTGGACAGTCTGTTTTTACAACAAGCCAGTATCTATGGCAATTATGAGTCACATATCTTTTACACTTATCAGTGAAAGATGGTTAGAGAAATAGTCTAATAGGTCTGTTGAACATAAAAATAATTCATTAACTAGTATATAAAACCTGCAATGTAATTCCACAAGCTTCAAGTCTTACGTCACTGTCAGCTTTCCCTTCCTAATTTTAAGTTGCCTCTTCTATGCTCAGCAAAGCTATCAAAGGTCAAAAAGAAAACCAATTAAAAAAAAACAAAAGAAACTGGCTTGTACTGAGTAACAAATAGCTGGCTATCGGTTTATAGCTGTAATTCAGTCTTGAGATTCTATTGACATTCATAAACTGCTTAAACTTCACTCCTGATTTATGAGGTCATCAGGCTGCTTGATTGAATTGCAGCCTTGCAACAGACTACCAGCAATTTATTATCCTACATTTGCTAGTCATTTAGTTTCAAGAACATGTGCAGAAAAAGTACATTAAATTATACTGCTGATGTTACTTTTCTCAGTCGTCATAGCAGGCTAGCAATTCAGAAATATGTTGCACATATAAATTCTGGCAGTGAAGTTGGGCCCTGCAGCAGTGCTACTGCTGGTGTTGGAAAGGCCTTTAGAAACATTAGCTTCATGCTGTGAAGGTTGCTCATGATACTGCATATGATCATACCAGAATCAAAAGAGGTGCTGTCAAGTCAACTGTTTTGGCTGATTTTACTCGAACAAACCTGTCCTGCATTTATGCACTGGTCACTAGGGTAACCACTTCCAGTTTAACAATGATTTCAGGAGCATGAGATGACACCATACCAGTACTGTTTAGAGGACAAGGCGTCAAATTGCAGGTGAATTTTTTTTTACTTTTCTTAGGCCAAGTTAATGGAAATACTGTGCAGTATTTTTGGGATGTTCTGGAGAGCTGCTATCTAAATTCGAGTAGACAACAAGATTTGGTGACCAAGGTATGTGATTGCAATGTCTCTGGAACTGCAACATGACCAATGTGGAACAGAAGGGAAACTCTGTGAAGATGAAAGCAGAGGAGGGCTCTGTACTTTTCCTAGCTCTGGAATCTTTCACTATGGCAAGGATTATGTTGCTGGAGGCCAGCAAATTCTCAATGATATTGAACTCGTATGTGCAACCTTTACATGCTGGAGCAGGAGATATTTCTAACCTTTCTTAGTCAGCCATCATTCAGCATTACATTGATTGTCATGAATGAAGGTAATCCATGTCAGAAGCATCAAATACATTTATATTTTTCCTCAACCAGACGTAGCAGATAAGCAAGTACATGGTTCTTTCAGGTTAGTAAAGTTCCTGATTGTTTGAAAAAAAAATCAGAATATTCTTAAATGTTGAGAGGTTAGGAAATGCAGGTGTCAAAAGTGATAAGGGTGACATTGTTTATGAGTGACTAAAAGTTAGCAAGCAGGTGCAGCAAGCAAAGACGAAGGCAACTTGTATGTTGGCCTTCTTCACAAGGAGATTTGAGTACAGGAGTAAAGATATCTTGCTGCACTTATATACAGCCTTGATGAGATTTCATTTGGAGTACTGTGTGCAGTTTTGATCCCTTTACATAAGGAGCGTTAGATTTGCCTAGCACAATGGAGATTCACTAGATTAAGAACTGAAGAACTGTGGATGCTGTAAATCAGAAACAAAAATATAAATTGCTGGAAAAGCAATCAGTTCTGAGGAAGGGTCACTCGACCCAAAATGTTAATTTTGATTTCTCTCTACAGATGCTGCCAGACCTTCTGATGTTTTCCAGCAATTTATTTTTGTTTCATTAGAATAGGACCTGGGATAGCAAGATTACCTGAAGAGGAGTGAATGAACAAACTGTGTCTGCATTCCAGAGAGTTTTGCAAGATGAGGGGTGAGCTCATTAAACCATACAAAATTCTCATAGGATATGACCGCGCAGATGTAGATACGACATTTCCCCAGGCTGATAGGTTTAAAACCAGGGAATAGAATTTCAGGTTAAAGAGACAGTCCATTTAAAACTGAGATAAGGAAGAATTTCATCACCCAGAGGGTGGTGAACCTTTGGAATTCTTGACCCCCGAAGCCTGTTGAAATTCAATCATTGAGCATGTTCAAGACAGAAATTGTTAGATTTCTTGGGACAAATGATGTCAAGGGAAATGGAGACAATGTAGGAAAACAGATGATCAGCCATGATCTAATTGAATGGCAGAATAGGCTTTTAAGACTGATGGCCTTGAGCTATTCCTCTGTTCCTACCATCCTATTAAACTGCATTGTGTCAGTGAAAACGTGTGATCCTGGCATCAGCCACAATGCATTCCATTCAAAGTTCCTGCCAGGTTTGGGTTTCCAGAGAACAAAAAAGTGGCTGTTCAAGCGTGAGAAATGCCCTCATAAAGTGACAGATACATGTATATGGGTGTGCACAATGACATCTAATGAGTATCATGTAGCCACCAGTAACACAGTGGAGCAGACCATCTGTTGAAGAAGCCCTTCCAATGCCTGGTTTGCTGAGGTGAGGGGGAAGTCCCACCATATACATTCAAACAAGTATCTAAATTTATGGTGATCTGCTATTCCCTCCACAACATTGCCATTGTGGTGGAATTGTCATTGTCACCACTCTCTTTGAGACCACCGAAGGAGGAGGATGAACAGAAGAAACAAATGGAGAAGGAGGAATCAAGGAGGCATTACTGGCTGAGGCTAATAAAAACCAGGCACAGACCCTGACCCTAACCCCCTAACTCCCACTTGTGAAAATAGGTTTTATCCAGTTACTAGTAGATGGGCATCATCATTACACACACATAGAAGTAGTAATAAAATTGTTATATGTGAATGAATGGACAGTTTGATCAGACAATATTTATTAATGTCTCTTGTCAGATTATATCATGCAAATAGCAAAGCCTTTTTCCGTATAGTGGGGAAGTTCAAAACTAGGGGGTATATATTTAAGGTGAGAAAGATCTAAAAGAGGCCTGAGGGACAATGTTTGCACGCAGAGGGTGATTTGTATGTGCAATAAACTGCCAGAGGAAGTGATAGCTGCAGGTACAATTTCAACATTTAAAAGATGTTTGGACAGGTACACGAATAGGAAAAGTTTAGAGACATTTGGGCAAATGCAGGTAAGTGGGACTAGTTTAGTTTGGGAAACCTGCTCAGCATGGATGAGTTGGACTGAAAGGTCTGTTTCCATGCTGTATGACTCTATGACTCTCTAACACATTGAATTACACAGTTTGATAAAAAAAAACCCAGAACAAAAACTTCTGGAAAAATACATATATGCTAAAATGTGCTCGTTAAGTGAGGATATCTGTCAAGTAAATGATGATAGTTTGCCTTATTCTCTAAAGAATAATAAAAATACCATCTATTGGCTCCCTTGGATTCTGATATCTTCTATTAAATCTTGGTCATCCAATAACTCGACTTGTTCTGAGATTAAGATAATTCTTAGTGGATTTTGGTACCTCTTCAAAAGTATCTGTAATTTCTTTTACACATTCAGTTAATAACATCACACCCTAATCCCCACTGGCATACAAAGGTGTGTTACATAGTTTGAAAGCTATTCTGTGTCTTAAGAATTGTTTTCTGTAAGATGTCTAATTCTGAGGTGTATTTAGTCCAACACAGAAATTAGATCTTTCTGTTACTGATATTTATGGTGCCATGTCTCCTTTAAATGATAATTTATTTTCCTTGTTTTAAAGCTTTTATTTTGCAGTGATCACAGTGCTGCCACTCTGCAGTGCTAAATTGGAGGTTGCCCATGTTTCGTGGCTAAATTTTGGGATTTTTGTCATTTATGGTTAAACTTGAAGATTTGCACTTCATCTAGCTAATGTTGAAAATTCTGACCTTTCACAGCTTAATTAAATAATGCCCACCATATTTTGCAGATTCACTGAAGGAATCCCACTGTTCATGACCTTAATAAATTATTCCTTCCTTCCATAATGCTTTTATTGAATGAATCCCCATGCCTTTGACTCTAATAAGCAAAGCCTGCTTCAATCACAGTTTTACTAAATGATTGCAAAAATCATGGCTTTATGAGATGATTCCTGCTTCTTTAACATTTTCCCCTCTGGGTGATTTCCACTGTTGGCAGCTCTAATAATGATTCCTATTTCTTTCACAATTTTTTTGTCCTGAACATTCACACTTCCCGCTTTTCTGCGGTCTTTGTAAATTTTCCCAGCTTCCTTTTCTGATAGACCAGCGTATTTAGATTTATAATCTGCTTCTTTGATGCTTTGATTGTGGCTTCACAATGTCCCAGACTCTGTGAGCTCAGTATAAGTTGCTTTTGTGACCCTTGATTTCCCTCACTGTAGCTGTGCCTCATGGTTCTCAAATGCCATGGCGGCAGTGTTTGATCTGAGCTGTAAGTATGTCCCTTATTCTCCCCTTATCCAGTCTGCAATACTACGCTGTATTCTAAGAAGAAATTCCATGCTTATCAGACATTTTGGCCTTATTCGTGGAGCCTCCGATGTTTGTTTACTCTACAGCTGAACCCAGAAATTGGACTGTTCCTACAAGCCATCGCCATGTGTGCAGTGTACTCCTGCTTTGGAGTAACTATTCTCCTTCTCCACAAAATTCCTAATTCTCCTGCTGCAGTGCATGCTTAGAAGTGTTTTTTTTACTGAGCTCAGTTGTCTGGATGGCTGGTTTATGATGCAGAATGATACTAACAGCATAAGTTCAGTTCCTGGACCAGATGAGGTTAGCATTCAGGTCCCACATTCTTAACCTTGCCCTTCACCTGAGGCATGGTAACCATCAGGTTAAACACCACCAGTTTTCTCTCTCTGATGAAAGAAGGACTCTATGGTCCTCTGGGACAATGACTAGTTTACCAGAGAGTACAGATCCTTCCTTGTTGAATTTTCCCATGAGTGTTTTTTTTCTGTAATGTTCTTAAATGTTCAGCTCTTCTCCGCTGCTGACTTTTTGCAGGAGCGGGTGACTTAAAATGGAGTCTAAAGATATTTTAAAAATCTTCAGACTTCCACTGCTGTCAGCATGTTACATAGAGTCATAGATTTATGGAGATATACAGCACAGAAACAGACCCTTCGATCCAACTCTTCCATGCCGACAAGATATCCTAAATAAATCTAGTCCCATTTGCCAGCATATGGCCCATATCCCTCTAAACCCTTCGTATTCATATACCCATCCAGATACTTTTAAATGTTGTAATTTTGCCAGCCTCCATCACTTGTTCTGGCAGCTCATTCCAAACACACACCATCCTCTGTTTGAAAAAGCTATCCTTTAGATCCCTTTTAAATATCTCCCCTCTCACCTTAAACCTATGCCCTCTAGTCTTGGACACCCCACCCCAGGGAAAAAGACCTTGTCTATTTACCCTATTCATGACCTTCATGCTTTTAGAAACCTCTATAAGGTTACCCCTCAGCCTCTGACACCTATTCAGCCTCCTCCAATAGCTCAAACCCACCAACTTTGGCGAAATTCTCAAAATCTTTTCTGAACCATTTCAAGTTTCACAACATTCTTCATATAGCAGGGAGACCAGAATTGAACACAATATTCCAATAGTGGCCAAACCAATGTCCTGTACAGCCACAACATGACCTCCCAACTCCTATACTCAATGCACTGACCAATAAAGACAAGCATCCCAACACCTTCTTCGCTATCCTATCTACCTTTGACTCCACTTAAAAGGAACTATGAACTTGCACTCCAAAGTCTCTTTGTTCAGCAACACTCCCCAGGACCTGACCATCAGGTGTATGAGTCCTGTCCTGGTTTGCCTTTCCAAAGTGCAGCAGCTCACATTTATCGAAATTAGAATCCATCTGCCACACTTTGGCCCAATGGCCCATCTGATCAAGACCCCATTCTACTCTGAAGTAACCTACTTTACCGTATACTATGTCTTCAATTTTGATGTCATCTGCAAACTTACTAACCATATCACCAGTATTCTCATCCAAATCATTTATATAAATGATAAAAAAACAGCAGACCCAGCAGTGATCATTATGGCACACCATTGGTCACAAGCCTCCAGTCTGAAAAGCAATGCTCCACCACCACCCTCTGTCTTCTACATTCAAGCCAGTTCTGCATTCAAATGGCTAGTTCTCCTGTACTCCCTGTAAATAGTCTGCCATGAAGAACCTTGTTGAATGCCTTACGGAAGTCCATGTAGATTATGTTCACCGCTCTGCCCTTGTCAATGCTCTTTGTTACTACTTCAAAAAACTCAATCAGGTTAGTGAGACATGATTTCCCATGCACAAAGCCATGTTGGCTATCACCAATAAGTCCTTACCTTTCCAAATACATGTAAGGCTTGTCCCTCTGGATTCCCTCTAACAACTTGCCCACCACCGATGTCAGGCTGACTGGTCTATAGTTCCCTAACTTTTCCATACCACCTTTCTTCAACAGTGGCACCATGTGAGCCAACTTCCAGTCTTCCAGCGCCTCACCAGTGGCTGGTAGTGATATAAATATCTCTGTAAGGGGCCCAGCAATCACTTCCCTAGCTTCCCACAGAGTTCTAAGGTACATCTGATCAGGTTCCCGGGATTATTTCCACCTTTATGCATTTTAGGACATGAGGCAGCTAAATGAAATCTGTACCTCTGCTCACCATGTTGTTCTGTCTCACTCCTCGATCCTAAATTGTTCAGCCCACAATGACATCATAATAGTGACTGATTCTTCAGGTATTCCTCATGATTGACCTTTTCAGACTTTTATAGACTGACAAAATATTCCTCTTCCTCTCAATCCTGGGAGACTGTATTGCACAGCAGTGTCTCAGATCCCACAGCAAGACCTCTAAGTAACAGTGAAACACCTGGGGATGAGCTTTCCCAGTTCTTCTCTTCATTCTTTGCTGGATGCAACCTCCAGTTTCCATGTTGATGCATTGTAATGGATGCCATGGTCCCTTCAATCAGACTTATTTCCTTGGCAGATCCAGTGTGTCATGCCACTCAAATACAATAAAGAGTTGTGGATGCTGCGATCTGATGAAGAGTCACCAGACTTGAAACACTGACTCTGCTTTCCCCCCATTAATGCTACAAAACCTGCTCAGTTTCTCTAGGAATTTCTGTTTTGTTTCAGATCTCCAGCATCTGCAGTTCTTCGTATTAATTCACTCACCAGATCTCTTCAGGAATGGCCACCTTTAAGAAGTTCTGTTCCTTTCTCCAAAAGTTTTTCCATTTTAATCTTTCTCCTTGTTCACCATCATTACCTTCATGTTAACTCCTAGTATTCAACAATCCAGAGGTACAACTCCTGAATTCAGGGAATTCTGAAAGATTATAATTAGACCATTGGCAGTGTGTTCTCTTATGTCCTTTAACACCCGTGGATTGAAACCATCAGGTCCTAGGGATTTGTTCCATTAATTCCATTAATTTCCATTAATTATTGATAATCTGCTTCAGCAAATTTTATTTGAACCATGTTGCTGATCCCGTATTAATTTCTTTGGGACTTCTAGCAAGCTATCTGGCAAATTACGGACACAGATAGGAAATTGTTTGAGTGGCAGGAAACAGAGAGTTGGAATAATCGGTAAGTACTCAAATTGGTAGGACATGACCAGTAGTATCCCACAGGAATCTGTGTTGGGGCCTCAAGTATACACAATATTCATTAACAAATAGGATAATGACATAAAGAGTCAAATATCCAGATTTGCTGATGACTCAAAATTGGGTAACATTGTAGATAGTGTTGACGACAGCATAAAATTACAACAGGATATTGATAGATTAGGTGAATGTGCAAAGCTGTGGCAGATGGATTTAAATATCTGTAAGTGTGATGTTATCCGTTTCAGACCAAAATAGGATAGATCAGGAGTGAAGGCACAAAGTTAAATATAGTGGATGTCTAATGGGATTTGGGGTTTTAGGTGTTTAGCTCTTTAAAATGCCACAAACAGGTGCAGAAAATAGTCAAGAAGGCTGATGAAATGCTGGCCTGCATACGTAAAGGACTAGACTGTCAGAATGAAGATATTACGCTGCAGTTATACTTGCTGGACCCCACTCAGAGTACTTTGAGGAGATCTGGGTAGCACAAGAAAGGAAGGATGATTTCACCCGGGAGGGAGTTCAACACAGGATTTCAAGGATGAGACCTGGACTTCAGGATTTAAGTTGTGAGGAGAGATCAGACAAATTAGGCCTTTTTTCTCTCGTATTTAAAAAGTTAAGGAGTGATCTAATCTGGGTTTTCAGGATATTAACAGAGAAAGACAGGGTAGATAATGATAAACTAATTCCGCTCGTTGAAGATTCTAGAACTAGGGGACAGAGTCTAAGAATTAGGACCAGACCATTCAGGAGAGATGTCCTGAACACCGACATGCGAAGAGCAGTGGAGTTTGGAACTCTTATCCTCAAATGACAATCAATGTGAATTCAATTGTTAAATTTAAATTTGAGACAGGTAAATTTTTACTTATCAAGGGATATGGACCTAAGGCAAGCATATGGTGTTAGGTCATCATATTATTGAATGGCAGTGCAGGTTCAAGGGGCTGAATGGCCTACTCCTGTTCCTGCGTGTTTTTACATTTATTCATGGATGAGAGCACAGCTGGTGAAGCCAGCATTTATTGCCCATCCCAAATTGCCCAGAGGGAAGTTAAGAGTCAAACACATTGCTGTTGGTCTGGAGTCATTTGTAGGCCGGATGAGATGAAGATGGCAGTTTCTTTCCCAAAAGGACATTAATGAACCATAAGGGCTTTTCCCCAACAATCAAGAATGGATTCACAGTCATCATTAGCCTCCTAATTCCAGATTTTTATTGAATTCAAATTCTACCATCTGCTGTGGCAGGATTTGAACCTGGGTCCTCAGAACATTACCATGGCTTCTGGATTAACAGTCCAGTAATAATACCACTTGGCCATTGCCTCTCACTTCCTATGACAAAAATCTTTGCCAAGAATTGCTTCCCCGGCCTTATTTTCTTCCTTAGTGACTGGCTGTGGCTCGGATTCAACCTACACGGATTCCGACCGAAGCTTCAATTTCTTTCTTTTGAATCAATCAGAATCACAGGTGATGTGCAATCCCCCTCAGACAGCTGATCTCGCAACAACAATATTATGAGATCCCACTCAGTGCCATGTGCTGCCATAAGCACTCGGTCGACCTTTCTCTTCATCAGCACCACCTCACCAATTCTGATGTAGAATTACTGGACTTGAAATGTTAACTTTGCTTTCTGTCCCCATATGCTCCTCGACCTGCGCAGTTTCTTTATCAGTTTCTATTTTTGTATCATCACACCTCCCACCTACCCTTTCTGATTGGTTGGGTATGCCAGAGGCGTGATGGTAGTGGCACAGTTAAATAACCCCCTAGTTAATCTGACACGTATTTTACCAGCTGATATTACTATGGTTTTGGTAGAAACTAGGTCCATGAAATTCCAGTCATTTGTTCTGTTTGACTCCATAAATGCTACTCAATTTGCTGAGTAGTTCCTGCATTTTCTGCTTTTATGTCATTGCAAGTTGTTTCTTTCTCCTTCAAGATATTGTTAGAGTTCTATTAGATCTCACTACAGTACTGCTAGTTTTTGTTGATAATGCTATCCTCTACAATGAAAGACTATAGTAATTTGATCAAAGGTGATACCAATAAAAATAGGTGGACTTGAACTGATGAATCTTTAGAGGGCCCAAAATTTTGGTGAATCATATTTACTCTATAATCGCTGCAGCACCTCTGGTCACAAATGTTTGGTTTGCCAATTTATAATCCCAGCTGATTGACGTTAAGAATAGCCATGTAGACAGAAAAGTAATGCATGATCTTCGATGCCAAGTATAATAAGTGAAAGGTTGGGAAATTTAATAGTGCCAGAAAATGGTTGTGCATGTTTGTGATGGCATATAATCAACGCCACTCATAGTAAACATTGAATGCATATCTATTTTTGAGTTTTGGGATTGGAGCTTCATTGATATGATTTTGGATGGCTAGTTTCCTTCTAAAAGGAAAGTGCAACAGCAGGAGAGCTTCAAGGAAAGTTCATAAGAGATAAAATACCAGTGAGACGTCCAGAGTGGGTATATCGGTACTCTGATCATAGGCTTGTAACCTCTGGCATTTGGAAAGTAAGAGGCAAATTAATTGAAACCTGTAAGATCCAGAGGGGTCTTGGTAATGTAGATGTGGAGAAGATGTTTTCTCTTATGTGAGAATTTAGAATTAGGGATCACTGTTTAAAAATAAAAGGTCACCCATTTTAAATAGAGACAAGGGCATCTTTTTTCTCAGAGGTTGTAAGTATTTGGAATTCTGTGAAAAGGCAGTGCTCGCACAGTGTTGTATATTTTTAAAGCACAGGTGGTTGGTAAACAAGGAGGTGAATGGTTATCAGGACTAGGTGGCGATGTGGATTTGATGCTACAGTCAGATTACCTGCAATTCTTATTGAATGCCAGAGCTGGCTTGCTGGGTTTAATGTCCTGCTCCTTGTTTGCATGATCATACGACACATTGTTGAAGACCCTGTTGCAAATGGTGAGCAAGAGGATGCAATTCATAATCCTTTTGGAAGGAGGTGAGAGGCATAAATTTAGATCTGGGATAGAAATCATCAACAATGCTGAGAAGTGTTGACGGGGTTAAAGTAGAAGCTGAGGTTCTAGGACATTATTGTGATATAGGAAAAGTCCAATGACCTCAATAGTGCCGTCAATTTAAGAATACTGCCTTCTTACTCCCCAGTCATAACTCCAGCCTTATCATTCACTTTAGTACCAGCCTTCACATCCCTTTACTGTCCAAAATCAACATAAAACACTTCACTCCACCACCATTACCACCAGTTTTTCTGCTCTGCACTTCCCACTCTCACCCTTTCAAAATCAACTTCATTAGAAATATAGATCATGCTTCTATCCTTTTATTCTTCCCATAATGCATTTTCAATTTGCATATTGACCACTAAAATGCAGGATCTCTGAAGGCTGAGAATGTGTAAAGAATGCATTCCACTGCAAGAATAGCCCTAAACTATGCCATAGCAAACCCCAGTACAAGGCTGGGATCAGGTATATCAGAGACTCCAGAATGCTGAAAGGATGGTGAAAGAAACTTTTTTTTTTGTTTTTTTCCAGTGTGACTATGTTATAGCATGTGTTGACATTATGAATAAGAACGTTTGAGCCTGAAATGGAAGTCAGATGTTGCATCATTTATAGGAGCAGTGTGATTTGCAGCATTTTTGAGAAGCATTTATGTTCTTTCTTTTTTACTATTTTCATTTCTTCTAGTGTCCAGAACCTGTCTGAATCTATTCATTTATTCAGTCAATGAACTTATTCATGTTTACAAACACAAAAACATAAGAACTAGAAGCAGGAGTAGACAATTCAACCCCTCAAGCCTGCTCCACAATTTAATATAATCATGGCTGATCTCATCTCAGCCCCAATTCCATTTTCCTGCCAGCTCCCCGTAACCTTCAACCTATTACTAATGAAAAATCTCTAACTAAATTAATTTAAATGGTGCCTTAACTTTTTTCACTTCCTTCTCATTTTTGAAAATATTTATGCAGTTATGAGATTTTCTACTGAAATTAGCTATCATGAGCAGTCAGCATAGATCAACATTTCAAATCTTAGTTCAAAATTCCACTCATGTCATTCCTGATAATTCTTCAGCCTCCATTTGATGTTGTGTGCAATGCTGAGAGATTGCAATATTATGCAGACATTCTCAGCACAAATAATGTTAAATAAAATAAAATAATTGTGGAAAAAAATTACAGAGAAAACATAGTTTCTAGGACTTAGGAATATTTTGCATCAATTATTGCCCAAGGGTCCAGGAGACTGCTTGCAGTATTAAAATTACACTGCGTAAAAGAAAACACAAATGAGAAAAGGACATTCAGCCTGAGGGAAATAATCTCCTTGGTATCCAACTTCTTCCATTATGACACCCAGCTGAATTTCAGATCACCTGTATTATCTTGTCACTGCACCTTGTCTGTATATGTAAAGTAAGGATAGAAGATGAAGATATGTGGGTGCAAAAGGTTTCCAAAAAGTCCTTGGAAGCTAAGTGAATCTGAATGCCACATGGTTCACACACTTAGGATTCTGTTCCTTCAGTGAGAAGCAACATCAGCGATAGAGATAGTTACACGATCACTACATGGGGCAGCATCAACCAGGGGGCAGCAGGATTGCCAGTCTGAGGTGGAGGGGTAGGAGGGTGGGTGGTGTGGATTGGAGGAGAGGGCACATGGACACTGAATCAGCCTTATGTGTAGAGAAGAGGTTACTCACCAGAGGTGGTCTATAGATTGCAGCACAGCTACTTTCAGAGGTGGGAGTTGGAGGGTTCCCTTCATACCATCTCACCAGGGAAGGTATGGCTGGCACAAAAACAGAAATTGCTGGAGAAACTCAGCAGCATCTGTGGGAAAAAAAGCAGAGTTAACATTTAGAGCCTCGTAACTGTTCCGACAGATACTGTCGGACCTGCTGAGTTTCTCCAGCATTTTCTCTTTTGTTTCAGATCTGCAGCATCTTTTATGTTGGGTATGGCCAACCCTGTGTGTCCTGAAAAGTGAGTGAGATGAACCCAATGGGAAGTGGTGGTCATCCAATGCCAGTGGCACTAAATTTCTACATCTTGTTATCATAGAATCTCTACAGTGAAGAAAGAGGCCATTCAGCCTGCACTACCATCTGAAAAGCATCCCACCCAGACCCAGCCCCAGCCCCCAACTCCATCTCCAGAACCCCACATTTCCCATTGCTAGCCCACCAGCTTACACATCCCTGGACACTATGGGGCAATTTAACATGGTCAATTCACCTAACCTGCACATCTTTGAACTGTGGACAGAGACTACAGCACTGGAGAAAACCTGCTGAGACATGGGGAGAATGTACAACCTCCACACAGACAGACATCCAAGGCTGGAATTGAACCCCAGTCCCTGGAGCTATGAAGCAGCAGTGCTAACCACTGTACCACTGTACTATCCAATCATTCCAAGGACTCACTGGAATGTGGGATTGTTGAGTTTCCAGCTCATTGCTGCATCAAAATGATCATCAATACCATTTCCAAAATGACCAGTTAATGTGTGCTATTCTGCATCAATTCAAACTCTCATGTTGAGAGGATTATAGGCTTTGGGAGTTTCTGGATTTGCCTGATGCAGTGTGTCATTGGCTTTAAGCATATGGCTGACAATGCTGTCACAGGCTGGCCAGTAGCATTATTAATATTAATTGTTTCCACCCAGTATAAAACAGGTCTGCAACTACCAAGAAAACATTTCTGAGTTTTGTGCTTGATTTGTGGGAAGCAGCTATAATTTCTGCATAATTCAGCAGTTTTGGGTACTTGAGCTTTTCAGTTTCCCCTACCTCTCCCCATACCAGGTGCAGAGTGGTGAAGAGACCCAGGATTAACAGGTCAGCTTCACTCAAGGGATGCTAGAGACATATTAATAGAGGCACGGTTCGCGCAGCCCTTTCTAACAGATACGTGCAATTTCATATATTTTCAACATTCTGCAACCTGGTGGCTACCTCTTCCACTGACCTTGCCATTTATCTGCACCCGGTTGGGACATGACAAAGTGCCAAGCAAATTGCCTCAGCCTTAAGTGGTATCATTTGATGAGTTGAACCCTTTAACGGAGCCAATGAACCCTTTGATTTTCCTGAACACCCAGGAACCCACAAGAAATGCAAAGAGACCTCACACCTTATCACATCAGTCACTTAATGTTGGAACAAAATAACTGCATAGTTCCAGTAATTACATACTGAAAAACCAGTAATCTTTGAGTGCAGTTACACCCTCTTCTTTAATCTCTTAAATTCTCACATGTGGTCCTCTTCCCACACCCATCATCTGAGGTGGAGGAAAACTGCTGACTTTGCTGTTCCATAGCGTGTGATAACCTTGCCTGTTGTCCTCTGGATACCTGAGGCCTGAAGGGTACTCACACATGTGTAGGCACCTCCACTGAGCGAGGCACTGGCATCACGGATCAATGATCCAAGTCACCCTGAAAAGAATCTTTACATCCATTCACTGGTCATTCCTTTGCCCTATTAAGGCAAACCAATACCTTTCTGCTCAACTGAGAGGCGTAAGGACATGGAGGTGACTCTGTGTCATGCATCCCTCTCATTAAATCATTACTGATAGAGTTGGTCATGGTTTGAGCAGTTCGTAGGATATGGATCTCCAAGAAGCTGGTCAGTCTATCAGAAACCACTCATGCGTATGCCAGATAGAAGATGGCACCCATGGATTGTGTGCACTCTTCTACTGTCTATCTAAGACATAGCATTGCTGATTCCTTCAACACTACTCTGTTTCTCAGTGGCCTTGGTTGTCACAACCATCAGCTGCTTATGTGTATCAGTGATAATGGCCACCAAGCTTCAATCCCAGGCTACTCAGGAACCCAGCAATGTTGATAATGATGAGATATATTGGGAAACAATGGGAGAAGACTTGTTGAGCTGATGTGAGTCCTACCTATTGGCAAGAACCAGTGAGAGACCTACTTTACCTCCTTTTGGGAAAGACCATAAACAATGACCCAATCAAGCAATGGAAATGTCAACAAAAGGTCTTTAACTAGGGATCAAGATTCTGGAGCCAAAGGTCCTTCCAGACATTCATCTTTCATACAGCATTGTCACAGGGAGGGTGGTAGCCTTTTCAGGAAAGATATTTAACAGACGCCCATTGAGGTTAAGATATGACTAAGGCCACAAGTTTGTCATGGTGGTGGTAGGGGATCAGTGGGAAGCAGGTTCACAAGGTGAGTGTCATAGGTAGAGGGTGTATGGGGATTTGCAGAGAGTACAGTAAAGAAATTCTCACTGAGAGATGCCTTTTGCAGATGTTGGGACCCTCAATCAGGCACTTCTTGTGTGCTTTTGAAGGAGGCACCCTTCTGTTGGGAGATAGTGAATCCTCAGACGTAGACTTATTTTCTGCCTGCTCTTTAATCTTTTCCTTTATTCAGGTTAATTCAAGGATAACGCACATCCCAACATGTCCTTCCATGTACTGCTTCTGTGGATCTCTATGTGACCTGTGGTTAAACACTTGATCTCTGTGCTGTGTTCACCAGAGGTTCTCTCATTAGAAAGGCTTTCATTCAGTAGGCCATTCACTCTCTTGGGTATCTATTCTTGTCTCACCATCTGCAACAGAAGGCCAGCCATGCAATCCCCCACATTCCAGTACCTTCTCCTCCATGGCAGTCTGGATTGAAAATTATGAGATGCCACCATTTGACTTTATCCTTGTATTCACATCATGGATAGTCTTTTCCTGCAATTGGTAACTATTGTTAATCACTTGCTTGCAGCCACTCAGAAATAGCAGTCTACTCTATCATCAATACAATGATGGAAGGTGTCATCAACAGTGCTATTAAGCTATATCTGCTCAGCAATAATTTGCTTACTGATGCCTAGTTTGTGTTCTGCAAGGGTCACTCAGCTCCTGACTATATTACAGGTACAAACATGGACAAAAGAGCTGAATTCCAGAGGTGAGGTGAGAGTGACAGCTGTTGACGTCAAGGCCATATTTGACCAAGTGAACTTTAGGAAAATTGGAATCAATGGGAGTTAGGAGTAGACTCTCTGCTGGTTAGGTAAAATCTGGCACATAGAAAGATGGTTGTGTTTTTTGGATGTCAGTCATCTTAGTTGCAGGACATGTCTGCAGGAGGTCCTCAGGGTAGTGTTACTGGACCAACCATTTTCAGCTGATTCACCTATGACCTTCCCTCCATTGTAAGATCAAAAATGGGAATGTTCACTGATGATTACCTAAATTTCAGTTTCATTCATGTGTCCTTAGATACTGAAATATCCATGTTCAAATGCAGTAAGACCTAGACAATATCCAGGCTTGGGTTGACAAGTACCAGGCAATGATCTTTTCTAACAAGAGAGAATTTAACCATTGCTGCTTGATATCCAATGGTGTTACTATCACTGCATCCCCCACTATCAACAGCCTAGGGGTTACAATTGACCAGAAACTGAACTGGAATGGCCATATAAATGATGTGCCTACAAGATCAGGTCAGAAGCTAGGAATCCTGTAGTGACTAACTCACCTGCTGACTCTCTGAAGCCTGCCTACCATCTATAAATTACAAGTCAGGAGTGTGGCGGAATATTCCTCATTTGTCTAGATGGGTGCAGCTCCAACAACACTCAAGAAGCTTGACACCGTCTAGGACAAAGCAGGTCCTCGATTGGCACCACATCAACAAACATTCATCCCCATCACCATCAACATCTGTAGCAACAGTATGTACCAGCTAATTAACACATTGCAGAAGATCACCAAGGCTCCTTAGACAGCACCTTCCAAACACCGACCACTAAACACGTAAAGAGAAAAGGACAGCTGATACTAGGGAACACTGTCAACTTGCAAGTTCCTCTCCAAGACACACCTTCTTGACTTGAAAGCATATTGTCGTTCCTTCAGTGTTGCTGGAACAAAATCCTGGAATTCTGTTCAAAGAGTACGGAGTCTTGCCCCTACACCAAATGAACTGCTGTTATTTCGATTCAGCATCATCTTCTCAAGGGCAAACGGGGATGGATGATAAATTGTGGCACAGATAATGGTGCCTGTATCCCTTAATGAACAAAAAAAAATACTGTCCACTGCAGTCAGTAAGCAGCAAAGTCAGATCAGAAACTTCACTCCAAATTTCCTGCTCTAAGCATTCAGTGCTTTTTTGCATATTACCTTAGGTTTTTTTGCCTTTTAAGGAGAAAGATTTTTTTGGCTTTTATTAATTGTGTTCTTTCCCCTCATCATTTTAGTTGCACCTATGCAGCAGTCGGTTTGAGCATAGCTGGCCTGGTGCTAACGGAAGTTTTGGGAATGATGAAAAAGAACATGGCAACTTGTATTAACGTGCTGTGATTACCTCTAAACTGAAGGCTGTGAGGTTGATCCCACAAGTTTAATATTGCATAATGGAAGCTAATCTTAGAATTTATTCAGCCATTCTTCCCATTTTACATCAACAGCATGAGGTTGACAAGCCCTGTTGGCAGAAGTCAGGATGCATCAAACAATGTGCAATAATTAGCATTCAAGGTTAATAGAGAAAGCCATGGATGCTGCCAATTTGAAGTTGAAAGCAGAAAACGATATTAAAAGTTTTGTGAAATTAAAATCCAGCCAACCAATTGTCTTTCAATTTGCCTGTTTACAAAGCTTAACACTCACCTTGTAATAACTGTCCCATAGCCAAAAAGACACTCTACAGGGGTGATTGTTTACTTGCTTAGCTGAAGACCCACCACTGAACTCAAAATCAGGATTCAACTCCCGTCTTCAGCCTACAGCAAAACCCGGGAGGACGGCGGGGAGGTGAGGGTGGAATTCCTGGTCATGGCCAGTCATCTGGCTGTTGCCAAGGGCTGACAGCTCAGGAACCTTAGCAACACTGCTGGTGGTTCTGATCATTGCTGCGGCTGCAACTTCAAAGAGACAGCTCAGCAATGGCTGAGCACCATAGAAGACAGGTTGGGGGAGTGTTGAGGCCAGTCAGGCAGTCCCTGAAGATCAGGGAGGGATTATGCTGGGCAGGTGGTGTCATTGCCACCCCTGGCAAAATGGCATGGCAGCAGGAAAACATTGGCATGACCGTGTGCTTTTCCACATTGTTTAGCCAGCTCTTCCACCTCTCTATCTATTCCTAAAAGCCTAGTAAAATTCCAGTCTGCATTGCTGAAATGGAGTATATTGAAATGAAAATGACTTTGTGCCCTAAATTAATTCACCCATTTCTCAAGTAAATTTTCACTTTAAGCACCTTTTGTACTAATTACCTGGTAAGCTCCCTGGCATGCAGATGAATGTAGAACTGATTTTGTTTGAATTGGCACCCGAGGAGATTTATGTTTTTTAATGATTCTGCCTGATTGTCGCTGAACTTCCTGAGGTCAGTAAATGTGCTGCCGTGGCAACAACGGTGAGCATTGCTGGTGATGCCCCTGTACACCATCAAGACATTGTCATTCATGCAGTTATCGTTTCTGCGTTTAAGTCATGCATCAATATTCTGTAGCTCTGCAAGTTATACATATTGAAATGGCTAATGGGGGAAAACAGACAGTGCAGGGTTCCCCTGTGACCATTCCCCTCAATAATAGGCATACCACTTTGGATACTGTTGTGGGGGTTGACCTTGCAGGGGCTAGCAGCAGCAGTCAGGTAAGTGGCACTGAGACCTCTTCTGGGGCTCAGGGGGAAAGGGTGCAGTCAGACAGAGTGATACCGATGGGAGACTCAGTTGTGAGGGGGACAGACAGGAGATTCTGTGGCTGCAGAAGAGACACCAGGATGGTGTGTTGCCTCCTGGATGTTAGAGTCAAGGTTGTTTCTGAGCAGTTGCAGAACGTTCTGAAGGGGGGAGGGCGAATAGCTAGGAGTCATCATGCACATTGGTACAAATGACATAGGCAGACAAAGGAATGGGGCCCTATGAAATGAGCACAGAGGGTTAAGTAAGAATTTTAAATGCAGGACCTCAAGGGTAGCGATCTCTGGATTACTCCCAGTGCCACACGCCAGTGAGTATAGAAAAAGAAAGATAGGCCAGATGAATGCATGTCTAGGGAGCTGGTGTAGGGAGCAGGGTTTTCAGTTCAGGGATCATTGGGATCTGTTCTGGGATACAAGAGGGATGGGTTGCACTTGAACTGGAGGGGGTCCAATAGCCTCCTGGGGAGATTTGCTGTTACCTGGGAGGGTTTAAACTAGTTTGGCAGGGGGTTGGGACTCTGAATTAGAGGGGGGTCATCAAGAAGTCAGGGGAAAATACATTTGCCATTAAGCGCAAGTTTACTATTCAGGATAACCAGAGGCTCAGTAAAGAGAGGGAAAAGATGTCTGGTTTAAAGTGCATTTATTTCAACGCATGAGGCCTGACTGGTAAGGCAGATGAGCTCAGAGCATGGAAAGGCTCTGGAGACGGGGATATCACAGCCAAAACTGAAACATGGCTGAGAGAAGGACTGGATTGGCAGCTCAATGTTCCAGGATACAGAAGCTAAGGCGTGACAGAAGTACACGTAAGCGAGGAAGGGGAGTTGCCCTTTTGATAAGGAGGACATAACAAAATGCTTAGAGAGGACATTCTTAAGGTGCCATCAAATGAGGCCATATGGTCAGAACTTAGAAACAAGAAGGGGATGGTCGCACTGTTGAGACGGTATTATAGGTCCACGAATAGCCAGCGGGTACTAGAGGAACAGATGTGTGGAGAGATTGCAGATACTTGTAGGAATAATAGGGTAGTATTGGATGGAGGTTTTAATTTTTCCTGTATTGACTGGGCCACCCAGAGTGTAAAAAGGCCCGGATGGGGTGGAATTTGTCAAATGTGCGCAAGAAAGTTTCCCAAATCGATATGTAGGGGAGCTTACTTGGGAAGGTGCAACACTGGACCTCCTCTGAGGAAACGAGGTTGGGCTGAAGTGTCAGTTGGAGAACACTTTGGGTCCAGTGACCATAAATCTCTTAGTTTTAACATAGTTGTGGAAAAAGATAAGACAGGTCCACAGGTTAGGGTGCTGAACTAGAGCAGGGCCGATTTTGGGGCCATTAGGCAGGATTGAGCAGAGGTCCATTGGGTGAGTCTATTTGAAGGAAAGAGAATAACTGGCAAATGGAGGCTTTTAGAAGAGTGACATCAAGAGTCCAGGGACACTATATTTCTGTTAAGGTGAAGGGAAAAGCTGGCAGGTTTAGGGATCCTTGACTGTTGAGGGATATTGAGGCTCTGTTCAGGAAAAAGAAGCAGGCATACATTGGGTTTAAGCTATTGAGGTCAAGTGAATTCCTGGATGACTATACAAAGTGTAGGAGAATACTGAAGAGGCAAATCAGAAGAGCAAAAAGAGGGTATGAGATGGATCTGGTAGATAAGATGAAGGATAATCCCAAGATGTCTACACCTATATTAAGAGTAAAACGGTGTCTTGGGAGAGAAGAGGTCCTGTTAAGGACCAGCATGGCCGTCTACTTGTGGAGCCAGAGGAGATGGGGGAGATTTTTAATGATTCTAATGATCATGGATTCTTAGAAATAAAAGAAACAAGTGGGGATGTTTTGGACTGCATACACATTACCAGAGAAGAGGTTTTTGCAGCCTTAAAGCGCATTAAGGTGGATAAATCCTCTGGGCCAGATCAAATCCACCTTCAGACATTGTGGGAGGCTAGGGAAGAAATTGCAGAGGCCCTTGCAGAGATTTTGCTTCATCTTTAGCCACTGGTGAAGTTCCAGAAGACTGGAAGGTGGCAAACATTATTCTATTGTTGAAGAAAGGTAGCAAAGACAAGCCAGGGAACTACAGGCCAGTGAGCCTGACATCAGTGATAGGCAAGTTATTGGAGACGATACTGAGCGACAGGATAAATCAACATTTGGATAGTCAAGGTCTGATTAGGGATAGTCAGCATGGATTTGTGCGCAGAAGTCATGTCTGACAAATCTTTTAGAGTTTTTCAAAGAGGTAGCCAAGAGGATGGATGAGGGTAGGGCAGTGGGTGTTGTCTAAATGGACTTTAGTGAGGCCTTTGACAATGTCCCACATGACAGTCTAGTCATGAAAGTTAGGTCACATGGGATCCAGGGAGAGCTAGCGAATTGGATTCAAAATTGGTTCGATGGTACGAAGCAGAGGATAATGGTTGAAAGTTGTTTCTTGGATTGGAGGCTTGTGACTAGTGGTGTGCTACAGGGGTCGGTGCTGGGAACTTTGTTATTTGTTATTTACGCACATGATCTGAATGTGAATGTACAAGGCATGATTAGTTTGTTTGCAGATAATACAAAATTAGGAGGTATTGCTGATAGCAAGGAAGGTTATCAAAAATTACAGAGGGATCTTGGTCAGATGGGGAAGTGGGCTGAGGATTGGCAAATGCAATTCAATGCAGATTAGTGTAAAGTATTGCGCTTTGGAAAGTCAAACCACGGTAAGTAAATGGTAAGATCCCGAGGAGTGCTATGGAACAGAGGGACCTAGGACTACAAGTACATGGTTAGTTGAAAGCAGCATCACAGGTAGACAGGGTGGTGAAGAAGGCATTTAGCATGTTGGCCATCATTGGTCAAGGCATCGAGTATAGGAGTTGAGACGTTATGTTACATTTGTATATGTTGTAGGTGAGGCCGCACTTGGAGTATTGTGTACAGTTTTGGTCACCCTGTTATAGGAAGTACATAGTTAAACTGGAAAGTGTGCAAAAAAGATTTACAAGGATGTTGCCAGAACTAGTAGGCCTGAGATATAGGATGATGTTGGCCAGGATAGGACTTTAAAACCTTGGAACGTAGGAGATTGAAGGATGACCTTATTGAGTTATATAAAATCATGAGGGGGGCATAGATAGGATGAATGCATATAGTCTTTATCCCAGGGATGGGGAATTGATGGGAGGACATAAGTTTAAGGTGAGAGGGGGAAGATTTAAGAAGAACCTGAGGGGGAACTTCTTTATGCAGAGAGTGGTGCGTAAATGGAATGTGCTGCCAGGGAAAGTGGTTGAGGCAGGTACAATAGCAACATTTAAGAAACATTTGGATGGGTACATGGATGCCAGGGGTTTAGAAGGATATGGACTAAATGCGGGCAATTGGAACTAGCTGAGTGGGCACCATGGTCAGCATGGACCAATTTGGGCCGAAGGGCCTGTTTCGCTGCAGTATTACTCTATGACTCTAAATAAGCTTGTAGGATACGGATGTCATGCGGGAGAATGAAATGTTTAGTTTTCAGAGCTGAGTTACAACGTGAAAACAGCTTTAGTGACGCTTGATTCCAAAACAATTCTTTACAATTATGTACCATACAATAATAGAAATTATACCCTTTAATTAGCAGTTATTTTTTGCATAATAAAGGACTTATGAAATTCACCAACATAGCAATAATCTTCCCTCTTTACAAACAGTGCCAGAAATTGTCACCAGAAGCTTCGAGGTCAATTGGTTCAAGCTTCTGTTTTGACACTTCAGGTTCACGGAACTGTGCTAGGCATAGTCTTTTATTGATGCATGTGTTTAGAAGGAGATGTTCCTTGCATAATACAACTGACCTCAAACTAGGAGACGGGCAAGGGGAGAGGTAACTATCATGTTGCTTGTGCACTGGCCCTGTGCCCTATGGCTAAAAGGACTTAAATGACTTTTCTAGCAATTTCTGTTTTTGATTCAAATGAGTGTTTGACATAGAGTAAGCTATCAGCTCCTAAAAATAGGGCACATCAAAAGTGTTCATGGTCAGAGGGCAATTGTCATCAGGCAATGGTCTTCATCAGCTTTAAATCTGAGATAGATCACTTTTTACTCAGCAAAGGTAACAAAGGATATGGGCCAAAGGCAGGATTATGGAGTTAAGCCACAGATCAGCCATGATCTCATTGAATGCTGGAAGTCTTGAAGGGCTGAATGGCCTACTTTTGCACTTATGTTCCTATCAGTGAGTAGCGCTCAAGAGGCAGCTGCCTACTTCAGATGGAACATAGGCCAAGAGATGGGGAAGAATACCCAAAGCGTACTTCAGTGTAAGACAAAGATGTTGCATCCACTTCTTCAATCTGTTCAATCTATTGCACATTGCAATATGGATCATTACTAGCTACTGTTCACTTCACTCCCTGTCCTGTGCTCCACCGCTCCCCTTCCCCTGCATAGGGGATTATATATAATTAATGAGTTCAAAAACAATAAAATGTGGAATGATGTCAAAGTAAAACAAGTTGGTGACTTTTCTCTCTTTAAATTTGAGTTTCGCTGAAAAATCTAAATGTTAATCTAGTAGCCAGAGGCATGGCAGGACACCTGAGGCTTATTGAATACACATCGTGTGCCATGTAAGAACTCCAGGATATTCTTGTGTCCTGTGAAATGATACTGTGTTATCTAAATGTAGCACAAATAAGGCACATAGATGCACCTGAGTGTTGCTTATCTCTGACAATTGGAAGTTTGGAGAAGTAAGTGGTGATGATGATTGAGTAATCTCTATTCATAGTAAATAGATTAGTGATGATTTTGGACCAAGGGTGTGATGGAAGCTTGTGTGGGTATAAAAGCTTGCTACGTTGCAGTAGCTAATGGCTCTGCTATGCTTTGCGCATCCTCACTAGCTTTTGATGTCACTGTTAATCCCTGATCAATAGGCCATGCCATGCGCTAGTGATCTCGTTCGCTGTGCATCCATATGACCTTGATGTGTTGTGATAATATGACCTGATGGAAGCTTCAGTGTCAAGTGCTTGTTTTTCTTTGAAAATAAAGCCTTTTGAGATACCGAGCTGATCTTTCTAAGGTCAATAGCATCTGAGAGGATCTGTCACTTTTTTTTATCATATCAGGTCATCCTTTGATGATAATTTTCTGCAGTGCCTTCAGTTTTGGGTTATTAGCTGTTTCTGTTTGAAGCTAATCACATTTATCCTGAACAAAATGCAGTAGATCAATTTTGAGCACATCTTTCATCTCAATATCCATGTTGTCTACGTGAAAATCCAATGGAACATCTGCATCCTTTTTGGAGTTTGACAATCTGCTTAGTGTATTTCAAGTGACCATTTTGCTACCAGGTTTCAAACGGATGTTAAAATCATACCGCTGTATTATTACCAGACATTACTAGATATTAGGGGGTGCACTTAGAATCATAGAATCCTTACAGTGTGGAAGTAGGCCATTCAGTGTATCAAGTCCATACTGACCCTCTGAAGAGCATCCCACCCAGATCCACCACCGCCTACCATACCCCTGTAACCCTGCAGTTCCCATGGCTAATCCACCTAGACTGTACATCTTGAAACTAGGGCACATGGAAGAAATGGGGAGAATGTACAAACTCCACACAGACAATTGCCCAAGGATGGGATGGAACCCAGGTTCCTGGTGCTGTGAGGCGGCAGTACTAATCACCGTGCTAGCGTGCCACACTTGTCAATGGTTTGTGATCGGTTTCCACAGTGAACCGCTTCGTAAAAGTTCATATGGAATTTTGAGAAGCACTAGAGCAACTGTTTCATGCTCTAAGTTAGATCCAGTGGATTACATGTGCAAAAGACTTCTGGATTCAAATACAATTTGTTCATGACTATGTATAAAGGATGCTTCTGACTCTTTCTGTGAGTGCTGCCTTCCAGGATTGTCTTCTTCTTTGGATTGTAGTACTGAAGAACGCAGCTGTTTGATGACAATTCTTGTTTGAGAAATTCAATGTTGATTGCCTTCCTGCATACATAAGGGCTGTCATTTTTATGATGGTCTCATTGGCTGTCAAAAATATTTAGAATGTATGGTGCCAAGAAACTGAATCCAAGACACCTTTGTAGGTCATAGAGTCATTTTCATAGAGGTCTACAGCTGAGAAAATAGCCCTTTGGTTCAACAAATCTGTGCCACTCAAAACAAGTACTTAGATATTCTAAACCTATTTTCCAGCATTTGGCCCATAGCCTCATTTACTCTGGCATCGCAAGTGTACATCTAATTATTTCTTAAATGTTGAGAGGATTTCTGCCTCTCCCTCCTTGACAGGCACTGAGTTTCAAGTTCCCACCACCCTCTGCGTGAAAAAAAAATTCCTCACATTCCCTCTAAACCTCCTGCCCCACACTTTATCCACCAAGTGGATAGGTTTCTTCCAGTCTACTCTATCATCCCCCCCCCCCATAATTTTACATACCTCAATTACGAGCACCCCCACCTCAGTCTCCTCTGCTCGAAGGAAAACATCTTCAGTCTAACCAATCTCTTTTCATATCTAAAACTCTCCAGCCCAGGCAATTTCCTGGTAAATCTCCTTTGCACCCTCTCCTGTGCAATAACATCCCACCTATAATTTTAGTCAAGGAAGAGAAGTGTGAAATATTGGAGGAGATAAATTTACCAAGAGGAAATATTACCAAGTTTGGCAGCTTTGAATATGGATACATCACAACGCCCAAATGAAATCTATCCCAAGCTGCCAAAAGAAGCACAGAAGGAAGCAATAAAGTCTCTGATTGTCATTTTGCAAACTTCCCCAGCTACAAGTATTGTGCTGTAAGACTGGGAAACTGCAAGCATTGTACCACTGCTTGAAACAGCAGGGAGGGATAGTCAAAATAATGACAGGCCAGTCAACCTAAAGTCAGTATGAGAACATTTCTGAAGGACGGTAGAAATTGTTATTTAGAAAGTCACAAATTGTCAAGAACACTGAATGTGGATCTGATAAAGGAAATTTGCATTTGACCACATTGAATATATTCTCAAACCATGTAACAAACATGATTGGTCAGGGAAGATCATTTGATGTAGACTATATGGATATTAGCGAGGGTTTTGATAGGTCTCATGTAATAGTCTGGTCAGGACATTAAGAGTCCATGGGATCCAAGAGCAGTTCTAGGTGACTATGTGGCAGGAAGGAAAGGTTAATGGCGTATCAGGTTACTTGCTTTATGTGGTACATCTTAATGATTTAGACTTAGCTGTAGGGTAAAATTACGAAGTTTGCAGATAACATTTTGTACCTTGAGTCTGCACTACCATTTAGTAAGATCATGACTGATCAGATTGTAACCACAAATTCACAATCCGACTTAGCCCTGATGAACTTTTCAGCCCCTTGCTTATCAAGAAGTCTGCCTTAAAGATATTCAAAGATTCTGCTTCTACCATGTCTTTAAGAAGAGAGTTCCAAGGACTCATGACCTTCTGTGATAAATAATTTTGCCTCATCTCTGTTTTAAATGAGTGACCCCTTATTTCTAAAAAATAACTAGTTCTAGATTATCTCGTAAGAGGAAACATTCTCTCCATATCCATCCTGTCAAGACCCCTCAGGATCTAATGTGTTTCAGTACATTAATGGTCACTGTATTGTAGGAAGACTATAATTGCATTAAAGATTTACAAGAATGTTGTCAGGACTGAAAATGTTTAACTATGAAGAAAGATAGAGATAACAAGGTGTAGAACTGGATAAACACAGCAGGCCAAGCAGCAACTTAGGAGCAGGAAAGCTGATGTTTCGGGCCTAGTCCCTTCTTCAGAAATGGGGGAGGGGAAGGAGGTTCTGAAGTAAATAGGGAGAGGGGGGAGGCGGATAGAAGATGGATAGAGGAGGAGATAGGTGGAGAGGAGACAGACCGGTCAAAGACTTGGGGATGGAGCCAATAAAGGTGAGTGTAGGTGGGGAGGTAGGGAGGAGATAGGTAAGTCCAGGGAGGATGGACAGGTCAAGGGGGGCGGGATGAGGATAGTAGGGAGGAGATGCGGGTGGGGCTTGAGGTTGGAGGAGGGGATAGGTGGGAGGAAGGGCAGGCTAGGGAGGCGGGGACAAGCTGGGCTGGTTTTGGGATGTGGTAGGTGGAGGGGAGATTTTGAAGCTTGTGAAGTCCACATTGATATCATTGGGCTGCAGGGTACCCAAGCGGAATATGAGTTGCTGTTCCTGCAACCATCAGGTGGCATCACTGTGGCACTGCAGGAGGCCCAGGATGGACATGTCGTCTGAGGAATGGGAGGGGGAGTTGAAATGGTTTGCGACTGGGAGGTGCAGTTGCTTAATGCGAACCGAGCGTAGGTGTTCTGCAAAGCGGTCCCCAAGCCTCCGCTTGGTTTCCCCGATGTAGAGGAGGCCACAACGGGAACAGCGGAGGCAGTATACCACATCAAGCAGATGTTCA
>JAHRHZ010000013.1:33825485-33855944 GCA_024137785.1 Ginglymostoma cirratum
AAGTGCCAGGTGTGGTGGGGCTGGAGGGGAGTGTGGAGCAGACAAGGGAGTCATGGAGAGAGTGGTCCCTCCTGAAAGCAGATAAGGGTGGGGAGGGAAAAATGACTTTGCTGGTGGGGTCGGATTGCAGATGGCGGAAGTGTCGGAACATGGTTACCATGGTGTAATGGTGAGCGCGCTGGTTTCTGAGCACTGTGATCCGAGTTCAAATCTGGCTGCAGCCTTTAAAAGCCGAAGCAACTCCTAGCTATGAAGAAGAACTGGATTGGCTGGTGTTGTTTTCTCTTGTGTCAGAAGAGGCTGAGAGAAGATTTGATTTAGGCGTATAAGATCATATAGGGCCTACTTTGAGTGGAAAGACCTATAGGTGAGAAAACAGGGGCATAGGATGTAACATTATGATATGTGGAATCTGGAAAGATTAGAGGAGTGATAAGTTTTATTTTCCCCAGAGTGGTGAGGTAGAACTGTCTGGCTGAAAGGGTGATGGTAGCAGAAACCCTCATCACATTCAAATATAGACCTTGATACTCAGTTCAAGTAACCTATAGGACCAAGGGCACAGGCATAATGGGTGAAATGGCCAAGATAGGAGTGTAAATTTTCAATGTTTGTATGTTTCCTGCCTCCTTAGGTACATGTGGTATGACCTGCTGCGATCCAATTTTCCACGTTCATTAAATTGGAACTGGATAAATATTTGGAAAAGATTAATTTCAAAAGATTTGAAAATTGAGCTGTTTCTATGAAAGGTAAATAATGAGCAACATTATGCATACGTGCTGAAATACACTCGCACTCAAACACCCTTCTTTGCAAAACGTATAAACATTCAAACACATACATTTGCGCACACACATGCAAACACGTTCACATTTCTTAACAAACAGACGCAAAATAACGCAAACGCAAACACACACAAATATACTTGAAACATAAATTAATTTGCTTTTGTCTGTTCCTTATGTTCCAACATAAGAAGCTCTGTGATCCTTTGCTTCCTGTAGAATGATTTCTCTGGAATATTGTAGATAAAATGATTGCGGAAATCAGTTGCATGTACCAACTGAAAAATCAGCTTTAATTTATTTAACACTAAGCCTCCTCCTTTGAGAATCCTGATAATTATTCTTGTTTTTAATTTGATTCATGCAGACTGGTTGGCAGCTTTTAATCCACTCCATTTACCGCAGACATTCTCTGTTTGTCTTCAGGAGCTGCCGATATGTAACAAAAGATCACGTTATAGCAAGTTGTGCAGACATGGTTCATTAATTATTCATTCTATTAATAAGGGACCCATAAAAACATGTTCTATCAAAGATGTTGCAATACAAAGCAATGTTTGCTGATGGGCTGCTTCCTTTGAGGTTTAGTTTACCAGCTCTGTATTCAGGGGATACGTAATGAAACACTGCAAACACAATTTTCTGCAATCAGGAATGGGTCAGCTAACAAAAAATGCTGCAGTAGTCAAGGTGCCATATCTAATTTCAGCTGCTTTGTCAGTGCAAGTGTAGAAGTGTAAATGTACTGTAAAGGTACTCACATCAGCTGCGCATTTATTGCCTCAAGTAAATTCTACAAACAAACCAAAGTTTCACATCACCAGATTTCCAACTGTAACATTGGCAGGAAGTTAGTGCCAACCCACTGTGAAAAGAGAGAGACATAGTTACATCAGACTTTCACTGACCCTAGTGCCGTTGTTGGTCTTTGCAGAAGTGGAACCTTCGAAAGACTTTTACAGGAGCAATGATGTCAAGGAAGAGGAGCCAGAGATAAGGACTGCTCAGGCTGGGGCTTCACACTGCCCAATTCAGCAGCTCCTCTATATGCAACAAACACAGAGAATGTTGGAAAAAAACTAAACAGGGCTGAGAGTATCCGTGGTGCAAGAATTAGAATTAACTGCTTGAGCTTGTTATGGCTCTTCAGAAAAGGAAAAATACTTCTAACAATAACAGCTCACTATTGTTCAAAGTGGGAGTAAGGATCAAGAGAATTTATGAGCTCAGTGAGGTTCAAGGCTACCTCACTAATTGATTGTGGAAAGATGGTGGACTTTCTTGCTGCATGGAGCAGGTGGGAACATTCTGCTCATTGTGGCATGAATGTCCACTGATTCTAAAGAATTGGGAACCGAGTTCAAAGGAAGGGTCACCGGACCCGAAAGGTTAACTTTGTTTTTTCCTTCACAGATGCTGCCAGACCTGCTGAGCTTTTCCAGCAACTTTGTTTCTGTTTCTAAAGAAATGCGATTCTGTTGCTCAGACGCAACCAATACTACAAAAACATCAACCAAAATCATGGAATCAATGGCACACTTCAAGTAAAAAGTTACACACCAAAGTGCTTCGTGGATGTGTAATCAGAAAAAGAATGGTGCCAGGCCAAGAATGGATGACCAATACCCTTGACAAGAAAGTGAGCTTTAAATATTCAACAAGAGTTGATGCCAGAAAGGATTGACAGGCCCAATACTGATATAATCAATAACATAAAAGCCTGTGAATATGCAGAATTCAATTTTTAATGATTTCACAATGCTATGAATAACAGCTTGTCAATGTTCAAAATGAAATTAGTTCTTTGTTTAGTACACAGTAATAATGAACAACTCATACACATTAACAGAGAAACTGAGAAACTGACATAGCAGTACATATCTACATTACATGTTCTGTACATTTTTTAATTTATTAAGAGTTTACTAGCAATCCCTAGTGCGTTGTTCATAATTTTCATAGTATTCCACTTGCAGGTTCCTTAAATATTACACACACTTCTGTTTTATGAAAGGATGACATCAATGACAAAGGAAGGATAAAGGATAAGCTACTGGGACAAAACAATATTAAATTAAACCAAATTTGGAATGCATAGTAATTAGTTTTGTGCACAACAGAGGAGAATCATAAGCTCATTTGCTTTGGACCTGAAAAACAAATGATGAGGAGTTGAAATTTGAAGAGGTTGCAGGGGTAGTGAGGGATTTTCTTGCAGCATCAATGCAGAATGTCTAATAGATGCTATATTTAGGAAGGCATGTAGAGAGGTTCTAGTCCATGTATAGGCCTTCTCCGTCCAAACTGAAACCAACTACATCTACGATTACATGTCTTTGGCAAGTCACAGTACACAGCCTACATGTGCATTTCTCCTAATACCCTCCTATTTATAAAAAAGAGTATATATTATCAACAGTTGCAACTGCAAGTTACTTAATATAAGTGGTCCACAAAAAAGTGCATCACTTATGAACAAAGCCTGTCTATTCCAGTCTATCTCACTTTCATCAGTCTCTGCAGATGGATCAAATTCATAATATATAAGGCATTCAGAACTTCGGATGTTATCTGTGAGTTGACTTTGGCTGTTTGATGCAAGAGAAACTAGTCTTGTTCTCTGGTCCAATTTCACTGAATGTTACTTGGAGTAGGTTTGACTAGAGACTCATTTTCTAATAGCAAAGTAGGCATGAAATTTGTTATATGATTTGTTAAGCATATATTACAAATTCACTTGGTGCACTGCTTTCACATCTGTGTTTCTATTACAACTCTCACTTTATCAGGACTGGGACAAACATTCACTTCTAGTCCATAATCTATTCACTTGAATTCAGTTGTATTCTACAGCATCTTTTTCTCCTTCAGCTCCAGCTTCATCTGGAATGCTTTCTCTAGCAATCTGACTAGATTCTGATTGTGATCTGTAATGCTTTTTCCATCATATCTCCACGTCCGCAGACTTTCATGATTGCTTCCTTTCTGAAAAGATCATTGTTTATCACATACTGTTTGTGCTGGCATTCCTCTGGAGTAGCAGAAATACCAAATGCTTGTCCAACCATCTGTACCTCCCAAATAACATTCAGAATGTTGTCACAAAATTGCCGCTTTCATCTGACTTCACCTGAAATCAGGTATAGTGTTACTGGACCTCATGGCTGTCTGTCATACAGTGTGGCATATTGGTCTGCTCCTTAAGTTGTCCAGAGGTCTTCCAAATTAGGTTGTGGCTGTTGTTGAAACATTCTTTTGCAAAAGAGAAATTAGATCCATTTTAGACAAGGTTGCAGTGCGTGAGAACTGTCTAATAACCTACCACAGTGTTCATTGAGGACTCCTATGCATATTTATAGATAAATGACCTGCCAATCAACACATCTCACAAGTTTACCTATGCTGATAACATATTTTATGTCAATCAAGCTCCATGCTTTTGCACACTGGACCAGATCCTTAATTGGTTGATAGATGACTGCAGCACATAGTGTCTCAAATTGAATCCCTCCAAAACCATATCAATTGTAGCCCACCTCCACAATGTCAGTGCCAAGCAAGGATTGCTTATCTACATGGATTGTCAAAGAATGAAGCATGATCCCAACCCAACTTATGAGTGACTCCGGAAACATTGGAAGAAAACATCAACAAAAGACAAATCTAGAAACCACCTATTAAACAAATTTGCTGCATCTAAATGGGTTGAGCTGTCCTAACATTCCAGACCTCAATAATTGCCCGACCATATTCCACAGTAGAATACTGTACACCTATTGACACAGGTCATCATAAACATATCTTGTTAACATTCAATTGAAAACATCACAACTGGATTCCTGTGCTGAACAGTTCTCCATGCCTTCCTTTCCTCCTCCACACATCAGCATTCTGGTGAAAACCGAATGGTTGCTTGGAACCATTCATTCTGTGTCTCATTTACCACTCCATGATGACCTGTTCGGTCCATCTATTTCACCCCTTCCATCGTGGCACTCCACGTGGAACAACCTTCCTGAGCACAATCTAACAGGAAATATCCTTTTGATCGAGGAACTCAAAATTTGAGAAGCCATTAACAAGTTTCTAAGTAACAAACTCCTCTGTTGACTGGGAGGCTTTGAACGAGCACAGTGAGAGTGGTCCTCACGAAGTAAATTGAGGACAAGCCAGGATTCCCACTGCTGGAGGATCCATACAAAGCTCTTATACACTTATGGACAGACACAAACAGGGCAACACAATACAAAAGAATGTCCGCTCCACAGACAAAGTTATGGAATTAACTCAAACGCAGCAAATGAAAAAGCTACATTTGGCTTCAGGTATTTTTATCTGCTAAATAAATAATAAATATGGTCGGTGTCTATAATTCGCATCTAAAGCAGCAAAGACCTTTGCCCTGGCTGGTAGCACAAACATCTCTTCAATGGTTGGCATGGGACAGTGAGATTTTCAAAGTTTTCTTGAGATCATTTAGATTCACGCATACTCTCAGCTCTCTAGGTTGTTTTTTTTACTGTGATCCTGTTGCAAATCCAGCCGGGGGAGTGTCATTTACTTCTTTTTAAGCTCCTCTATTTTGTCTTTCGGGCTGCATATGAAGGCATTGCTCCTTGGGAGATGTTGGCTTGGTTTTACAATCTCATCTACTTTGATATAATATTCAGCAGACACATATTCCATTTTTCAGGATCTGTTCAGACATCAATAACTCTATGGCCTGTGAAACGTTAAAGGGTTACCTGTTCAAGCTTTAGACTTGTTCCAGCTGGAATGAGCAAATTGTACTTGAGGTTAGATTTTCGAAAGATTGGCATTCACACTCAGATTGTCACTCTGCTCCTATTTTTGTACATTAAGAAAGAGTTCTGCACTTCTAACAAGAGATTCAGTTCAGAACTTCTCCAGAAATGTGGAGTAGATATTAAATCTGATGGGTTCCTTGAAGAGCAGGAAAGTTGGGCGAAGTCAAACTCACCTGCTTTTTTACAGCTGTAATTGCCATATTCTGTGAATTGAAGGTCAAGCGTCAACAATAGGCACTTTCAACTGATCCTGTGAAAGGGTAATATATTTGGTGAGTGTGAGGTTAGTGTTCCAGGAACACTAAGGTAGAGTGTCAGGTACCAGGTGGGTAGGGGATAGGGTGCTATGGTACCAGCCAACATTCCCTCTAAACTGCAGAGTTGCTGGAAAGTTTAGTACATGCTGAACTTACTGTGCATGCATAGCTTCAGCTTCCAGAAGCTGCTGCCACACAAGGACCCTGGAGGTCCACGCAATGGCAAAAAAATTAAAGGGAGCATTGGTACAAAATAAATAGGGTGCCAGGCTGGAACAGTACTAGCTAAGCAGGGCCAGGTGGGTACAGTGTCAGGGCACAAGTTGAGAAGGGGGCCAGGGAAGTGATGGGTTCTTAAGGGTTGGTTGGTGTAGGTGGTGTGAATGGGGCCGGCATGATGCGGGTGTTAGGTTTGGGGGCTGTTGGAGCTGGGTGTTGGAGGGGAGAGTGGGTTTCAGTTTTGGCAGTGGCACAATGATTCCTGTTCTAGGGGAGAGTAGGACATGCCAGCTTTGGTGGCCAAAGGGGATGCAATGTTTTGTTAAGGTCTGAAATGTTTTTTGGGGTCTGGAAGCAAAATTAGTTGGGTGTGTGTGTGTTACGTTAAGAGATTCAGTGACTAGCTCTTGATAGGCTAACACTTCCTGAGTAACTGTGCACTTATATGTAGCTGAACTCTCTCAGTTTTTTGATTTAAATGGATACTTTCAAAGGGTTCTAGGCATTGGTGCAAACTTCAATTTCCTCAGCAATTCCTTTGCAGTCCAGAGTCTGCTACACCAGTGATTCCATGGGGTTTTGATATGCAATCCCACCTATGCTGCACAAATGATAATCTGGCCATTGTAGGATCTGAGCCTAATGTCTACCATCTAGAACTGGAGGATGTGGTCTTTCCCATTGCATTGAATTCTCAGCTTACCTTGTCATCTTGGGATAAACATCATTGCATTATATAGCCTCAATGTTACCTTTGATAGTTTAAGTTTTGGATTACCACCTGATTCATTTCTTATAGTTCTGTGAAATCCACAATGTTGCATGGCCCACCAGTGTCCCTTTGATGCTTCACTGTCAATGGATGTCCTGCTTCTGCAGTTGCAAGCCATACATCACTTCGATGTGCGTGTAAAGCTAGACAGTGGGCAGGACTAAACTGTAGGGGTTGGAGTCGTAGTTCGACGTGGTGGGTGGAATCATCTGGGTGTTCAGTAATGGCAGGCTGCCAGGAAGTGCCAGGTAAAAAGCAACAAGGGCATGGTGGGTTAGAAGACCAAGCTGAACCTAGTACTCGCGATATTCAGTGCAACCTGCATTACTTCCCATGAATCGCAGCTCCTGATAGTTATCTTGAAAGAAAAATGCATGCAACCTCATCCAGGCTCCAATTGTGAGCAACAACAGGTTTTTTAAAGGGCAATTGCATCAATGAGGGAATTACAGACTTCAGGTTGAAGTTATCTGTAATCATATAAGCATATATCTGAAATGTATTTAGCGCACAACTATGTGGGCTGCACCCTACTTACCAAACACCCTGCTTACTTGGTCCCCTACATAACCAGCACCCTACCTACTTGACACCCTTCCAATTGTCACCTTAACCCCTCAATCACCAGCGATCCTGACACCACATTTACCTTTCACAGAAGCAAACAAAGTGGCTCGCTGTGTTGCTGGACGTTTAAACATGGCCACTGACTCGTAAAAGAGAGTAGTTTTTTTCTTATGAAGATTTTCCTTGCTACTTGATTTGTGAATTTCAGGGAAGGATCATAACAGGAGGGCCCTGTCCAAGCATCTCCAGCAAAGAAGACATCTGAAGTAGATACCTTTAATCCAAACTGGGCTGGAAATAAGGCTTCTGATCCTGATCAGAACATCTAGATCAATATTTTGAATTTCTCTGATTGTTAAAGCCACAAAACTAGCTTCAAATTAGAGTAGCATTTTAGCTTATTAATTTTGGATCAAACGTTGTGGGGTCCTTTTTCAATGAGAACTTCATAATTTAAAACAAAGTATTTATAGTGTACCTTTCATTGACACTCTTTGATCTACTTTTAGTGGGAAGGAGGACTAACCTGGTCAATGCTAAAAGTGAATTGCCTAGGCCGCTAATTCTCTTTCTGAATTCTACCACCCTTATGTCTACTTTTTTGTACGGCAAGTTACAAATGCAGAAATTCAGCTTTGTGTGTTTCTATTACTGTTCAGAAATTTCATAGACGTGGAGTAGACAGATTGCAATTTCAGGAAAACATAGTTTTTAAAAATGATTACAACAAAGGTACTGATAACATACTTTAGTCCATAGCAGACAGCGGTAAAGACGGAATAGTGAACTACATGATGATAAGAATAGAAATTCTAGATGTTGATATCCAAGAGGATGAAAGGTGAATGATGATAATTTTCTCTCCTGAAGGCTGATTGGCAGCTAGGATTCAGTTGGGAAAGTTACACTGACTTTTACTGTCTGTTGCTTATAAATACAGGAAACCTCAGCTTGTACAGTGCTTTAATAGGAAGCAGATCATTGCGTTGTTATCTCAAATAAAATGTAAGTCAATCTTTATTCAAGCTGGTGGAGATGTTCTACAAGAATATCTATCAAGTAAATATATTCAAAATGTCAGCACCCACTAGCTGCATGACAGCCTGTCACCAAAAAGAATACGTCAACATAAGGGAAGTAATGGACAACAGTACAAGACATATGACAACAGGGGGTGAACATGCCTCTATGTTGAATGCTTGTTTTCTGCCAGCAACCTTTCTGTTAATGTGACCTTCATGCAGCAGAGAACTGAGAAATACATTTAAATTCAGCGTTGAAGCTCTTAAGCTCCATGGGCTCTGCTATTACTTTGAATGGAAAGCCATTTAAAACTTTTTTACACTTCTTTGTGACTCTATCTGACTGACATTTCTAAGTCTGTAATCATGTCTAATTATTGTATTTTCCACTGTTGAAAATGATTAAACCCTTTCTGCCCATTGTGGACAATGGACACTTTAAAAATTTGTGACTCAAGAGTTTTTTTTCAAATATGCATTTGCTTCACAAATGGTCCCTGTGGAGCTATTTTCAAAAGGTTAATCTGTGGATTTTTGAAAGCTTTATGGATTTTGCTAGTCATGAGTTTGGAATAAGGATAAATGTCAAGGGAGAAGTATTCTTGCACCCTTCGGCTGATGCCTTAGAGAAGCTGGTGTGAGTGAACCAGATTAAATTATACTGCTTTACTTGTCCAGCAGGGTTATTTTTATCCACGGTGACAGCACAACAGCTTGCTCTGACTCTTCCACTGCCTGCTCACAAATATGCATTCTGGCAGCCTGCGTTTCTGAGGTGTGTAGAATGTCTGCTCATACTGCCCACTTCACACATATACTGACATTTACTTACAGTGGCTATGCATTGTGGCTCGAGGTAGTTTAAATACGTACTGATAACACTTCAATGTTGCTGATCTTTAAATTATGACGTGAGTCAGATTCAGGACTGCCAGGCTGGAGTTAATATATTGGGGTAAGCATAGTGACATTGCAACATTTATGTAGGTCTTGCTAGAGTTGGACTTTATATACTTTATTTACTCAGAATTGTAATTACAATGAATTCTATTCCAAACTCATGCTTGTGATGGTATAGATTCAAAGCCTAATTCATTCAGTTACGATGGAAATGGCATTCTGCCCCCTTGACCATATTACATTTTCTGTACAGAGAGAATTACTTAACCAAGATGTTAAAATTTAAAAGGCTCATGGTTGTATCTTGCAAAAAAAAATTTCTAAAGAACACCTCTTGATCTTAAATGATGTCTTTGCTTTAGAATAATAGCAATCTTTTTTCGTCGTAGTCAGTTTATGAAAGAAGTTGGATAACCATATTAAGCTCTTTATGCCTAATGAAAGCTGAAAGCTACCATTTAACACCAAGCCGGAGTGAGGAATTGCCTTTATTACAACAGAATGTTCTATAAATAGATCAGGATGTGAAGAACTGTGCATCTGTTTGTAGTATTCATGAATACTCAGTATTCATGGATGTTTATCCATGTCTCAAAGAGTGATTCCTAATTAACTTTAATCACTATTACTAACAACAATGTGTTTTTGTGACTTTTGATTAACTATATTAATTCATGGCAGAGGGCAGGACAAGTTTGAATTTGGTCATCCCAGAAGAGATGGTTTGTACATGCCATTTGTTTTCAGTTCCTACAAGAATGTCATGTAAAGGTGTTCCATTTCATAAGTGACATGTTTTAACTACTGGGAATCACTGCATGTTATTGTACATGAAAACTGCATTGTTCAGCTGAAAAAAAATTTATTTTTGTAACATAGCTATAATTCAGGATGTCAGTCATAAGATTTGTTGTTTGTAAAACAGTAAATGGAACTCTACTTAATTGTGCAATAAATGATTGGAAACTTTAATCAATTAATTCAACATGAAATTGTGGTAATATAAGGGGAAAGTTTATTGACAAAAAAGTGTATCTTCCTATTTAAGGATAAATAAGAGATGGCTCTCAGCTGGCTTTGTAAAGCAGCAGGATGATGCACTTTGATTTTAATTATTATAATATTACGACGCACATCTTTGAACTGATTCTTCATGTCTATCATCACAAAACAGAAACTCACAGGAGGGAGCCCAATTAAAATGTCTGCAAGTTAATCAATGATGATGGAAAATAACTGACTTTTAAAAAAAATGATTGACAAAACAAGGCATCGTTTCTGTAGACAACAGCTCTTTCCCAATTATCAGATATAAGATTGTTCCACAGCTCAGGACTGACTTTGTTGAAGACAAAAATTTAATCCCCAAAATTATGAATTTAAGAGTAAGTAGGACACAATTTGTGTCACTGTACAATTGCAAAGGCAGGCTAAAATGCACAAACAACAGGTATTAAAGGAAGCACAGTGTTGATCAGTTAACATTTGTATACAAAATAGTATAATTAGACTTTTAAATTTAGTTTGGAATTTTTGCATATGGTGATTTTTGTTTCATCATTGAAGTTCAAAAGAGCACTATAATAGCCAATGACAGAGAGCCGTTACATTATGGAAATAGGTTTCATTTACCGTTCACACTGTAAGATAAGTCTTTGGAGGATGGACAGGCCAAAAAGGTTCTGCACTTGTTTTGTCCATCCTCTTCTTGCTCTTCCACTGGTCCTCATCCTTTTCAGTCACTTGCCCTTTAACTATTCACTATACAGTTGGTGACAAGAACTACGTCCTCTTGATGGTGAGGTTGTGCACTATGTATTGTGGTAGTTACTCTCCTGAGCAGGACTGGGGTCCTCTAGACCTGTCCACGTAGCAGAGACATTGGGCAAACTTTAATAGCGTCTAAGCCACGTGGATCATGGCAAGATTTTGCAAAATCAGACAATGGGTTTGTTAGGGCCATTAGGAATGACTTGCTCCACCTTTTATGCTTTTGACAAGGGGTGTTTTTTTAAAACCTATTTTTTGAATCAACCTGTGATGTTATTACTCACCTCTGTAGTAGTTGGGATTTGAACCTGGACTTCTTAGTCCAGGGTTAGGCACCACGGTGCCGCAAGAGGGCCCTTTAGGACGGCAGCACGGTGGCTCAGTGGTTAGCACTGCTGCCTCACAATGCATGAAATCCACCCTTGGGCAACTGTGTAGAGTCTCCCCGTGTTCTCTGGGTGCTCCAGTTTCCTCCCACAGCCTAAAGATGCACAGGTTAGGTGGACTGGCCATGTTAAATTGCCCATTGTGTTCTGGGATGTGTGGTTATGTGAGTTAGTCATGAGAAATGCAGGGTTACAGGGATAGGTGGAGGTGGGTGGGTCTGGTTAGGATGCTCTTCAGGGAGTTGGTGTGGACTAATGGCTGATGCCCACCAGTAGGGATTCCATAATTCTATGACAAAGTGTGTGCTGAGTTCTTGATAGGCAGCAATGAGTTATCAATTAGGATGATTATTCATCAACACGTGCCTTCTTAACTGGCCAACTTGTGTGATTTTGCATTCAGCATCCAATCTGACCAAGAAAACAAGTTAGACATCAAGAACATTGAACATGGAAACCAGACTGGGTAGCTGAGGGATCCAGTAAAGAAAATAAAACAAAATGCTGTGAATGCTGGAGATCTGAAACAAAACCAGAAGTTTCTGGAGAAACTTAGCAGATCTGGCAGCATCTGTTAATATTTCAAGTCCAGTGGCTCTTTATCAGAACTGCTAGCTGCTAGGAAAATATGGTATTTATGCTGAAGGTGGGAGTGTGAGGGTGATGAGCACTGTCTGGAAGTATTGTGGAGGCAGGTTCAATTCAGGCATTCAAGAGGGTTTTGGATGATTATTTAGATAAAAATAATATATAAGGGTAGGGGGAAAGTGCAAGAAATTGGCTTGAGGTAATGATGCTCATTTAACAAGTCAACGCAGGCGTATTGGGTCAAATTGCCCCCACATGTGATTCTGTGGATTCAGAGTGGTGAGTGTCTTGGAGGGAAACTTGCAGATAGTTGTTTTTCTGATGTATTTTCTGCCCTTGTTCTTCTAGATATTTGGAAGGTGCTGTCTGAGGAGCTTTAGTGTATTGTGCAGTGCATTTATATGTTGCTAAGCATCAGTGGTGAAGAGAGTGGATGTTCATGAATGCGATGCCAATCAAATGGGTTCGTTTGTCTTGTATGGCATCAAGCTTCTTGAATGCTTTTAGAGCTGCACTCATTGAGGCCAATGGGGAGTATTCCATCACACTTCTGACCTGTACCTTGTAGATGATGAGCAGGCTTTGGGAAGTCAGGAGGTGAGTTACTTGCCACTGTATTCCCAACTGCTGACCTGTTCTGAAAGCCACTGTGTTTTATGTGGCCAGTTATGTGGTAGTTTCTGATCAATGGAAATCCTCAGGATGTTGATAGCAGGGAACTCATAGCCGACAATGTTATTGACTGGTATTTGTGTGGTGCAAATGTTACTTACCACTTGTTAGCCCAAAACTGGAAATTGTTTGGGTCTTGCTGCATTTGGACATGGACTGTTTCAGGATCTGAGGAGCTGTGAATGGTGCTGAAGATCAAGTGATCATCAGCAAACATCCCCTTTTGACATTTGGATGTTTGACCCTTGGAAATGATCCTGAGAAACTCCTGCAGAGATGTCCTGGAGTTGAGATGTCAGACTTTCAAATGCCACAGGCACCTTTTTTTGAGATCTGTATAACTCTAATCAGCAGACAGTTTCCCCTTACCTCCCATTGACTCTATTTTGCCAGGGCTTCTTGATGCCACTCTTGGTTAGATGTGGCCTTGATGTTAAGAGTTGTCGCTCTCACCTCACCTCTGGAATTCAGCATTTTTGTCCATATCTGAACCAAGGCTGTAATGAGGTCAGGAGCTGAGTAGCCCTGGCAGAACCCAATATCAAACTTGATATCAATGAACATATCATTGCCAAGCAAGTTTTGCTTAATAGCACTGTTAATGACATCTTCCATCACTTTACCTCTGATCAAGAGGAATCTGATGGGTTGGTAATTAGCAGGGTTGTATTTGTTCTGCTTTTTGTGTACAGGATATACATGGACAATATTTCACATTGTCGATAGATACCTCAAATTCTCAGGGGAATAGCTGTCGTCAGAGTCCATGGAGGTCCCATCCAACAGGTTGTCATGGCTCAGTCAGTTGAGAGAAGCATCCTAGACCAGTCCAGGGAATTGACCACACTCTTGCATTTGTTCAGGTGATCTTGGTCAGGGGTCTCTGCCCCTGCAGTTTGGAGAGTGGGTCAAGATCAGTCTTATTGCACTGTAGTGGGTGGTTCTGTTGCTACGGCTAATGTGGTTGGGGAAATGAATAGCCGCCAGTCAGGGATCTGGGCATTTCTTGTTCAGGCCTATTTGCTATGTTGCTCGAGAGTGTGAGAAGTAATCAGTCAATTCAGTCCAACCAAAGTGATGAATGGGAAAGCAGGGATCAAGGGGAATCAGCAAGTCATATTTCAGAACTGAAGGAGGCAGGATTGGGTGAAGGGAGATGACAATTGTGAAGGGCACAACAGTATCTGCAAGGGGTGGGGTGGATACAGTAAAGCATGGATTGGAAGAGGGTCATGTGGGAGGAGTGTTCACATGGTCAGGGGCACCTCGGCTTCTGAGGGGTTGGCAGTCTATGATTACAGTATGCATGGTCACCTCATAATTTGACGCGTGGGGGTGAGGGGGAAGGTGGACATGTACAGGCTCATGTAGATGGGCTGTTGGGTAGAGAACTGGGAAGGTGCATAGCTTATGGCGTTAACAGGAAGCACCACCAGGAAGGGAATTTGGATGTGTAAGGGCTACCCGCTACATTGAGGTGGAGACTGGAAGCCACTGGTTGAGGACTGCTCTTTGAAACCTTCATCGTGCGGGAAGTGGAAAGTGCATGTAGGAGAAGAAAATGGTTGTGACCACACTCAAAGTGGGTGGGGCAAATGACCCGACCAGTAATGGACGGAGTTTTAGGAATCACTGTTGTCAGTGCTTTTAAAGGGAAAGACCAATGCACACAGACCCACACACTGTACAGGACACAAACCCTCATGGGTCCCGAATCCCTAGCCATCGTAATCATTGGGCCCCTGTTTGTGTTGTACTTCCCTGACCCAAACATTGCTGACCAACTCATCCACACCAACACTTTGGATACTTATGGCAACAAAATTGAGATGTTCTAGGAGGAGGGCCAAAGGTGACAGGTAGCGCCCATTGATCTTTATATGCCTTGCTCCTCTTACCTTTAGATGCTGCAGCAGGCTCTCACCACAGCCATCGGAGGTTCTGTGTGGATAAGAAATTAGACATCGTGCTCACACAGTTACATTCAGGGCTGCAAAGTGACTCAAGCAACCAGCTGTAAGGTCAAACCTGTGACATTTATAAAAGAGTGTCAAATAAGAGTGTCACCTGCACGAATAAAGTCTACTCACAAAATTATACTTTTTGATTCCCTTTCCACAATGTCTTGGTGTACTCGTTGGCTCTGCAGTCCGAGTGCTAGGAGCTTACTTGGCGTTGGAGCCTGTTGGTGTCAGAGGTTTGTTTGGGTGACCCCGGGAGTACATAACAGAGACTTGTTGTCAGAGGCAAGTTGATCTTCATCCTTATGCGTGAACTTCCAAAGGTCAGGGGGACAGGGCAGGGTGAAAGTGGAGGGCCTAGCCATCTTTGGAGTATCCTGAGGAGAAACTATCAAAGGCCCTGTATGTAGTTCCTCCTCTGGCTGAGTGCCTCCTGGCACTGCCCTGCCTCCTCGAGGAAGGGCATTTGGAATGTGCGCCATGTTCCTCATCCCTTGGTGTCGCCATGACTTAGGTCCTGAGGACTAATAGCCCGGGTGATGGAGCTGGTGATTGTGCCTCTCTAGAAGACCTTGAGACTTCAATGCCTGGCTCTCCATGGCACCCGCCAACTTGTCCATGGAGGCAGATAGATGGCCACTATTGTAGCATCAGGGCAGTAAGGCTCATTGTGTCCCACACTCCTGTCTGTTTCTCCTATTCCTACCTGTGAATATGGACAAAGTCTCTGATCACTGACACCACAGGGTTCTCTCCTGTCTGGAGTTGTGCGGGGGTGTGGTCTCCAGTTGTCCTCCGAGTGCCCGTGGCCTGGGTTATCTCTTCCTTGGTCAGCTGTGGAGCTGTCACAGTGAAGTGCTCACCAGAATGTGTTCCAAAACTTTCTCAGTATAACATTCCCACTGCACTGTCATTATCTGGGCTGTTGGGGATTTGCATGAGACAACGTTGTCAACACTTCCTCTGAGGCCTCGGAATTCTCATGCTCTGAGGTCATGCAGATGGCTTCTGGTAGATCCAGCTATTTCATGGCAGAGGTGGTGGCGATGTTGGCTGGACATGCAAAACTAAAGACAGACAGAAGGCGTCATGGCCAATGGTTAGTGTACAATGAATAACACTGATAGCGAGGTTACTGTGAGAGTCGGTACTTAGAGATACTTACTCTATTGGCAGGACATAGATGTCATGACATCTCAGCCGGAATGGACCCAGTTTTTTTCCTATGAGAGACAGGATTCCCTCCTTGTATGGGCTGCGGAAACAAATGTTGGGCACCCCTCCACACGCAAGAGCTCACTTTGCCCTATTTTATGCTGTCTTTTTCTGTAATAAGGGGAAGGGAGGGATTGAGTGAGATGAAAGTGCATGCCATGCTGTTATTGTTGATCCAGATGTGTGAAAGTTGGCAGGATGTTCTGAGGGAGTGAGGAGGCAGTGCAGAGGCCACACAAGGTTAGTGATGTGGGAGGATTTGGCAGGGGGGAATGGTGTTGGTGAGAGGTAGGGGAAGTATTGCATTAATATTGTGAGTGGCAGAGCATGAACCTTGGTAGAAGGTGAGCACAGTAGCAGAGATAGAATGAGTAGGAGATAGCAGAGAGAAGAATGCAGAACTTATCTCAGTGAAATGGACGTTCCTGCAGCATGGCTGGCCATTCCTCCCCACCGCACTGACCCAGGTGATGACCTGGGGCCAGGATGCCAGTTCTGCTGTCGAGGCCGGTCCTCTGGGAAGAGGTCACCCCTCTTTTACATCACCCTACCCAACAGGATCTCTAGATCCCTGTTGGACGATCACGGCACCATCTTCCTCGTCTCTGATATGTTCAGATTCTGTCCCTCATTGAATAGCACAGTTTTGGAATGCCAAAACCTGTCGAGATGCACAACAGCCTTTAAAAGATATTGTGGGTGCCAGGAACGCCAATCTTTCAGCAATAATCACTGAGGAACTAGTTGTTCTGGAAATGGTGTATAGTAAGATAGGGGCAAAATTGGACATGAAGGAGGCCATAAGGTCAGGGTTGGTAGTTAATGAGAAAAGTTTGGTAAGATACCATGTGAGAACCCTCCAAAGCCTGAGGCACTTAAGCAAGCAAAGTAAAATTCAACCACTGTTTAGTTTTCCATGGTGGCTCAAATGCAGTTGACATAATTGCAGTAGATCAGAAGACATTGCGACTGCTGCCAGGATTTTGGTTATTGAAAAATAAATAAAAGAACTGCAGATGCTGTAAATGAGGAACAAAACCAGAAGTTGCTGGAAAAGCTCAGCAGGTCTGGCAGCATCTGTGAAGAGAAAATCAGAGTTAATGTTTCGGGTCTGGTGACCCTCGGAACTGTTCTGAGGAAGGGTCACCGGACCCGAAATGTTAACTCTGATTTCTCTCCACAGATGCTGCCAGACCTGCTGAGGTTTTCCAGCAACTTCTGAATTTGTTTTGGGCACTGATCCTGTCTAATTCATTGCCTACAGTCAGACACCAGCAAAACTTTGAGGGCATGGATCTTTTGCATTGCAGAGCATCTCAGAACTGATATGCAGATTTTGTGGTGATCAGAAAAAGCTACTGCATTGCCACTGACTTCAAAGAAAGCTATTCACCAAGATGTAACAATTTCCGGTGTTGGTTCCACCTACTTGTCATCATTATGAAAGTAGTCCCAAGTGCCTTTTCTCTGAGTTGGGAGTCATACCTTCTTTGAGCTGAATCTCAGTGTCTGTCCCCTTTGCCGTGTGAAGGGTCAGGTGGTGAAGAGACTGGGTGCGGCTCTTGTCCATTAATGTAATGTCTTGAGAACGCCAGGGAAATAGCACCATCAGTTTAGTATTTGTTCCACAATGATGCATTACCTCTCTTCAACTGCATTAGCTAGTCCCAAAATATACATGCTCATGTCTTTCAAGATGCTACAGCTCATCATCAGATTTCTCTTTATTTTCCTTGTTAGAGTATGCCTCAGGTTCCAATATAACCGTGCTGGTCAGGTTCTCCCTCTCTGCAGCACCAGGTTGCAAAGATTACCCAAGGACATCATGATTTGAGAACCTCTTCCTGGGGAATATTAAGGAGTGATTCAGGCTTAGGTCATTGCAT
This sequence comes from Ginglymostoma cirratum, assembly GCA_024137785.1. Taxonomy (NCBI): domain Eukaryota; kingdom Metazoa; phylum Chordata; class Chondrichthyes; order Orectolobiformes; family Ginglymostomatidae; genus Ginglymostoma; species Ginglymostoma cirratum. Next base: position 33,843,297 of record JAHRHZ010000013.1, read on the forward strand.
TGCTGGTGTTCTATTTCCCTGTTGTTTCTGTCCTAGGCCTCCTCACTGGGTTTAATCACTACCTCCTTGTGTCACAAATCCAAGCTTGAAGACCCATGTTGGCACATGAAAACCTCAGGAACCTGAAACTTCCAGATCATGTGGGAGTCCTAGCCACTTCCAGAATTATGTGCACACATCTGAGGGATCTATTGGAGGTGGTCACAGACCAGTTGCATATAGATGGAATTAAATCCTTTTCTTTTGTCGAAAATTGCCACAATGGACATGTGTGCAATGTACCTCGCTATCACCCTGGGGAATACAGCAATGGCACCAAATTCGCTGTCTCTCCTAGACTGGATCAGTACTCCCTCACTGTCTGTCTGGATCACTGTGATAATGGATATATTGATTTGTCATTGGTCAGTGGTTATCATTTTGAGGCAGTGATGTGCAATTGTTTGGCATTTGCAGATGATGCAAAAATTGGAGGGAAAGCGAATAGTGAGGGTGATACAAGAAGTCTACAAAGATATTATAAACAGGTTAAGTGAGCAGGCAAAAACTTAGTAAATGGAATATAATGGGGGAAAATATGAGGTTATGCACTGTGACAGGAAAGCTGAACGTTATTTCAGTGGAGAAAGACTGCAGAAAGCTACAGTGTAAAGTGATTTTGGGTCCTACTGCATGCATCACAAAAGCCAACATTCAAGCTCAGTGGTTAATAGGGAATGCAAATGGAATGTTGGCCTTTATTTCAAAGGGAATAGAGTACAAAATAAAGAGGTCTTGTGCAAACTATACTAAACATAATTCAGAGCGTAGCTGACATAATGTTAACAGTTTTGATCTAAGTCCAAAACTTTTGATCTAATGAAAGATGTACTGACACTGGAGGCAGTCCAAAGAAAGTTCACTAGATTGGTTCTGAGTATGTAGGGATTTTCTTATGAGTTGAGGTTGAAAGCATGTGCTTGTAATCATTGCATTTAAAAGAATGAGGAGATGCCTAATTGAAATGTATAAAGTTCTTAAGGTATTTGGTTGTGTAGCTTTAGAAAAAATTGTTTCCCTTTGTGGAGAAGTCTAGGACCAGAGGGCATAACCTCAGAATAAGGAGTCACTTGTTTAAGGCACAGATGAGGAGGACCTTCTTTCTCTCAGAGTGTTGGGAATCTATAGAATTCTTTTATTTAGAGAGCCGCTGAGGCTGTGTTATTGAATATATTCAAGATGAGATAGACAGATTTCTGGTCTTTAAGGGAATCAAGGGTTATGTGTATAAGGTAGGAAAGTGGAGTTGAAGATTACAGATCAATCATGGCCACATTGAATAGTGCAATAAACACAACAGACCAAATTTCCTAATTTGATGTCTTATGTTCTTATGGGAAATGCCACTTGGGTCTCCAGTGGGCCCCTGGAATGAAATGAACGTGAAAGAGTTAAAGGTCACATTGAGTTTTACTGGAAATGGCAATGATGACCACCAATGTCAATCGGGTTCAGCTCAACCATCATTATGGCACAAAGATCTGCGATGGCTTCAAAGGGGAGGCCAGTCTTTGGTGCAACATCTGGAGGTAGTTTATCCTCTATCAGTACGTATCTCCTGCAGGATACCTTGTCCCCTGTGCTAGTGTCAATTATGGTTACTTTGCTGCTTCTGATGCTTCCCCACCTCAAGTTTGCCCCTCAGGTAACCTTTACACACTGCTGTTTGTGTCCCTGTGGCTGCACCTTCCTGCTTCTTAGGTACTTCTCCCTGGAGTATTCACCCTGCATTGGTTGATGCCTATTGTGGATTATATATATCACACATTTTGAGCTAATGCTGAAGATAAGGTTTTATATTGCATTATAACCAACTTTTATTGTCTAATTTCTTTCTATGGGTTAGTAATCACAAAATCAAACGGCCTGCTCCTTTAAATATTTATCAGATTTGCCTTTAGATTTGTCCATTCTAGCTGCCTTTCTGTCCATTCCAAATGTTCAACACTGTGTGAAAAGCAATTAGATTTAAAATGTGTGCTTTGCCTTTATAAAGCTAGAGAAGTATTATCAGGTTGTACTGCTTATCTGCACTATTTTAAGTGGTACAAAAAGGTACCACTAATCTAAAGTACAAAATGCACTTGTGAGGCTTTTAGACTTTAATGTTTTCAACAATAGTTATCAGGCAATACAGAGACTGTCTGCACCTCCTGAATTGAACACATGAGCTTGCAAAAGAATTTGAAAAATCATTTTAGCTACAGTGAATAACTTGAATATGATTAAATATGACCTGAACAGAAAAGGGTATTATACAGAGAACAATGAAAATTTAAAAAATGAAGAATAGTGAGTGAGATGAGGGTAAATTAGACAGAGTATGAAAGATAATTGATGAACAGCCAAAAGGAAATTATTAAGAGATTAGATAAGTACATTGAGATGATGGGAACATCTTTTGATCAAAAAGAAGAAAAGCAGCATATTTACGAAAATTATTTCAGTTTGTGTGGAGAAAAGTAAAATGGGGCAATACTTCATAAGGGTATAGAAGAACCACAAATGAAGATAAATATTCAAAAGGAACCTGTGTTACAAATGTTAAAGTACTAAACGTAGAGTCATTAAGCGCTTTTGTCTTACAGCACGTGAAAACATTAAGCAATGGTAATGATTGGATTCATTTTGTTCAATATAATATTACATTCACTATAATTTGTCTTTGATTCATGATCCATTAGGAGATCTTCAGGGGGTGAAATTTTGGTACTGAGGGACAGAACAGTAGGGGTCTAAAATTGGAGTGGTTGGAATTTTTATAAAAGCTTGGGAGGCGCTCTACTTCAGATTGCAATTTGGGGTGCTGCTTCCATCTAAAGAGAATATTTAACCAGTAGTCTCAAAACACACATCCCCTTCAGATGATACAGAAGAGTTCTTTGAGTACAGATTCTGATGATGCTGAATCCAATATTCTCAGCAGCAGGATGCACTGCCACCTGGGAGAACAGTGAAACATTTTCCATTTTGTTTTAGCTCAAAAGAAGTTCCCTTCATCTCAAAGGAATTATCTAATCTCTTAATATTTTCCTTTTGGCTCTCAATCAATTATCCTTCATACTCCTTCTATATTATCCTTATCTCTCTCACTAGTCCATTTTTTAAAAAGATTTCGTTGTTTTCTGTAACGAGCCCTTTCCTGTTCAGATAGGTAAAGAATGTAGGTTCTTGATTACTGTCAAAAGAATGAGGAGGGAAGAAATGTTTTCACTTACTGAGCTATTAGAACATGTAACCTTTTTTCCATGAGGAATAACTGAGATAAACTACATATTTAAAAGAGGGAATTAGATCAGAATCTGAAAAGGAAGAATCTGCAAGGATGTGGAGAAGAAGAGTTTATTTAAGAATCTTGAGTGCTTGCATTTGTTGCATAGTGGCCTGTTTAAAAAAATGCAAAATTACATACAAGAGAAAATATTTTTCTTTACAAAAAGCAATTTGGGTATCATTTATTTTTAGGACGTTTCAACATTTTGCAGTAATATTTGAGATCTTCAATCATTTCATATTACAGCTAATGTTTCACTTGAAATTCTGCTCAGGTCCTATTATCACTTTTTCAGTCATATGTTACCGATTCTAAATATAAAAATTAATGCCTTTGTTTTCCTGAATGTGTTCAAGTATTCGTATTAACTTGGTGCCTGAAATTTCAGCTGCATTGTCGTCCGTTTTCACTATTGGATTCTATTTCAGAGACCAGAACACACTTCTGTTAGAGATATAAAATTCTAGCTCAATTTCTACTGAGAATACAACATCAATTTCCAGCAAGTAGTTTATGGTAAATTTTAATAATTGACTTTTTTTTGTTTGTTTGACTGTGAGCATGTGATTTCATGGAAACTCCAGATATACAAGAACTCTTCTACTTCCAAAAGTTTTTGACCATTGCTCCTGTTATGCCTAAAGATTAATTTCCATGTAAAAGCTGATTGATTGGCCACTAAGTAGGACCGCGTGCAATGGCAATTCAATCTGAGAATTCTTGTCCTAATCCACAGTTCTGACTCAAAGTTAATGTTGTGGCCATTGAATGGAACTAGGTGAGTCTCCACAGGATCACATTTGGAACCTACCAGAATCATAGAATGATGCAGCACTTAAAGAGACATTTAGCCTATCAGGTCTGTGCTGGCTCTTTCAAAGGGATATCTAGTTAAATTCACTCCCCTGTTCTTTCCCCATAGTGTGAGCAGCGATCAGGTCTGATGAGCCTCGAAAGAGCACCACAAGTTGTTTGATTTCAAAGAAAAGGAATTGGAAAGCAACCAGAGAGGAAAACTTCCAGAGTAAGCTGATGGATCTGGGCACCTTTTCTAATGGAGGAGAGCATCTGTGGAATTAGGAGGTTGCCAAAATCCACCCAAGACACGCATTGCATTTGCTTTCCAATGTTAATTTTATATCGTCCTCTAAGTGTGGTATAACAACTGAGTTCAGAAGCAGGAGTATTTTGGCCCCTAAAATTGTTGTTCCTCATATATTAGCTATACAACTGAACTAGAACTGATTGAGATAACTGCTTGCAAATTCATAGTTTATAGAAAAAATATTTAGTAATCACCATTAGCAGGAATAAAAGATGAACAGTTAATTTGGCTAATTGCATAAAATAGCAGGAACATATTGGCATCATAGTTGTACTCTGAAAGACGTTGAGACAGCAGGAGGCCTTTCAGCCCTCCAAGCCTGTTTTGCCATTTACTGAGATCATGGCTGATCTGTATTCTCACTTATCCTCCTGCCTTGGGTCTCTAACATTTCAGATGCATGTCAAACAGAACTTCGAGCAATCTCCGAATATAAAAGTGTCAATTGAGCCAACATTCTGCGTTGATATTGTTTACAGTCATTTTGGGTTAGACCATCTTCTGTACAGTGAAACATTGCTTTGCTAAAAGGTTTACCTTAATTTTCAATTTACATCATTGTGTTGAAAGCATCATTTTAAATTTATGTTAGCCGTAACAAAATTCTCTTTGAATTTTTACTGTTAGCATTAGAAGTCTAACTTCTACTTGTCTTTCTCTCATGTTATTTATTGCACAATGCATTGCCTAAATACCAGTTGCTTTTTCTCAGTGAAACATTATGCAGATATCCAAACCTCAATTAATTAAAATAACACAGAGCACAGTAACAAGTCCATATAATTATTGTGACACATACAATGCCAATCTCGTCAAAACACATTTTGATAGCTTTTTATTTGTAAGGCAGAGGGATATTTGAGGTTTTGCTAGAAATTAAAAAAAAAGGTGTCTCATTATTTAAATCAGTGGCTGGAAGAATGTAGGAGCAGATCCGTGACTTGACTGCAGTAAGAGATAATGATGTTGGCAATCTCACACTGTTACAATAAGCTTTCTTTGATTTTCTTTGCTTTGTTTTCTATCATATAGAGACCCAGCACTGGGTGGAATAAAGAGATAAATGCTGCAAATAAATAACAGGATCATCAGTATCTGAAAGATCAAGATTTTGACAGTGTCCTCAACCTCAAATATTAACCTGTCCTTTCTCATTTCAGATGTTTTTACATTTTTTAGAAATTACATTTGATGTGCCACTGAACATTGGCAAACAATCCTGGAAATGGGCACCAGGCTCTGTATTTGGAATGTACCATTAGCATGTATTTATGTATGCGATGTATAAGAAAACCTATGGAATATATGGTGACCATATTAAAGAAAGGACTCTAGAAACAGTACAGAGGAGATTTACCAGGATGCTGCCTGGACTTGAGAATCTAAATTATAAGGAAAGATTTGATTAGTTAGGGTTGTTTTCCTTGGAGAAACAACAATTGAAAAATAAAGGTGTATAATATTAAGAGGGGCACAGATGGGATGGATCAGAAGACACTTCTCCCATTAGTGGAGGGATCAATGACCATGGGAACATAGCTTTAAAGTAAGACTTGAAGACTAAAGGGAAGTTAAGAAATAGTTGCTTAACCCAGAGAGTGTGGAAGTCTGGAATTCACTGCCTGAAAGGGTGTTTGAGTTAGAACTCTCATAACATTTAAACAGTATTTAGATAATCATCACCTTCAGGGCTACGTGTCAAAAGCTGGAAAATGGGGTTAGTGTTATCAGATCTTTGTTGAGCAGTGTGGAAATAATGGGCCAAATGGCCTCCTTCTATGCCATAAATGTCTTTGAGTCTATATCCAAGACTCTTCCGTATGCACACAGGCAAAAGAAGCAGAGGTGTGCCACTACTCAATTCTCCGCCGCTTTGAGTGATGAATTCATCATATCAGATTGAGAGTCAAGATATAGATGTTTTTTTCTAATCAACCTGCTTAAAGATGTTATTGTGCACCTCTGGAGTAGGTGGGATTTGAACCAAGGTCTCCTGGCTTAGAAGTAGGGGCACTACCACTGCAATACTAGAGTCCTGCAAATGGTCACTATATAAACCAATAGGCATGTTGTTTCAGTAAAGCAGGCCAAGTGTGAGTTATTTTGATAAAGTAAATAATAAGAAATAATCTTCACTGGCAAGAAGGTCAGTCACCTGAGGACATATATTGAAACTACTTGGCAACAGATCCAAAAAGGAGAGAATTCAGATAGTGATTTGCAAGAATACCTCTTCCTATGTTTACCTGCACAAATCTGTCCGAAATAAGTGGTGAAACGAAGAAACAATCAGCATTTGGATTAATGCTTTAACATATATTTATCATAGTAGTAATCTTCTGTATTGATAAATTACAAATAACATGTGCACTAATTAATGGTCTGGGAGTTGTGATAACAATGAAGTCTAGCTGCAAAATAGTTTAGCAATGTATTATTCTGACATTGAAACAATGATGTAAATTATACTTCAAATAAAACCAGCAAGGCAAAATGGTCTTAGTTTAAGAAGGCCATCATAATAATTATGCCAATAGTGGAAGCTGTTAGATTACTAGTGGTGAAATATGATGAAAGAGAGTCTCAGAAATATTTTCAGAAGTTAACCAGGAAAAGATTTTAACGTCTTTGGAGATTTGATATTTCCATTTGTCAATTTAAATCTTTAAGGGAAACTTTGTATGCAGAGTTTCAGGCTCACAAGAGAAAGTTGTTAAAGGAGTTAAAAGACAACATAAAGGGTAAATCAATAGTTTTAGATCGAATCACCAGGAAGAGGTTTGTTTGACATTAGACAAGGTACCACGCTTGCTTGTATTCAAGAGTTAACAAATATACTGTTCTAGGAAACTGACAGGTTCATCCATTTCAACAAGACTACAGGAAAACAATTGGAAAACATAACAAAACTTTGATGCCATTGTAGACACTCATAGAGTCTAAGTGATTGTACAATGTGCTGACATGAAAATAGCCACTAGCGGATACCTCAGTGGCATTGATGAAGCCTGAAGAACAGGTGGCTACAATACTGAAATAGGACAACCCACAGTGAATGTGACATAGCAATGGCTTGACACAGCACTATCTTTCTTGGTCAATCATTTTTGCTTCATTTGCTTGTAAGTTAAAGCATTAATGTAACATTTTATCACATGCTCAATGTCAGAACCAATATCTTTATTTTGAAGTGAGGTCATTCTTCTTATATAGAAAAACACAGTCCTCAGTTTCTATACAGAAAGATTCCAGAGGTAATAAATAAATAAACAAATAATTAATTTGTTTATTTATTGAAGACATCACCAAAACAATGTCCTGGTCTTCTGTAAATACTACCGCGTAAACTATTAAATCAAATCAGACAGGTAGACACAGCCTTCGTTTACCATTGATCCAGAGGTTGCAGTTGGGATCTTGTGACCTCTTCTGTGGTAACGTTAGTGGCAGGGCAATTGACCATAAGGAAGGCCTTTGGATGGGCCCCTGTCACCCAACCTCTCTGCCTCAATTAAATCTGTGGGAGGAAGACACACAGAGAGCTGCACCACTTCACTGCCAACTGAGGTGCTTTAGTTAGCAACTAACCCTGGACCAGGCAAGCGTCTGCCATGCTATGAGCATAACAAGCAAGCCCTTGCATGTTGGGCTCATGGCCTCTGGAGTGGAATGGAGTTTCCTCCTCAATGACACTCAGTGAAGATTGAGGGACCTGGCATTGGGATAGGCAACGCCCACACTCTTCTCTCGCACGATCTCCATCCTGTGCCACATACCAATCGTCACTCACCTGTGACCTGAGTATCTCCTTGAATCCAAAGCCTCAGGTAACTGCTTTAATAGTAGCAGGCACAGCTACCATGATGGTGCTGCTGAATGCAGAAGAGTTGTCAGCTTCTGATTGGCCAGCAGCTTTCAGCGGGTAAGATCTTCACCCCAACCTCCCAGTGCATTTAGACCTGGGAGAGACCTGCCAATGGCCTGCCAAGATGGAGTGGACCTAGCTGAAAAGAAGTGAGGAATGACTCTTGCCTGCTCTCCAGCCAGCAGCCAAGATCCCCATCACGTCCATCAAATTCTCAAGAGGGTTGGAATATAAAAGCAGCGATGTGCTTCTGAGACTTTATAAAGCTCTAGTTAGGCCCCATTTAGAATACTGCGTCCAATTTTGGACCCCACACCTCAGGAAGGACATACTGGCACTGGAGCGTGTCCAGCGGAGATTCACATGGATGATCCCTGGAATGGTAGGCCTAACATACGATGAACGGCTGAGGATCCTGGGATTGTATTCATTAGAGTTTAGAAGGTTGAGGGGAGATCTAATAGAAACTTACAAGATAATGCATGGCTTAGAAAGGGTGGACGCTGGGAAGTTGTTTCCGTTAGGTGGGGTTACTAGGACCCGTGGGCCCAGCCTTAGAATTAGAGGGGGTCAATTTAGAACGGAAATGAGGAGACATTTCTTCAGCCAGAGAGTGGTGGGCCTGTGGAATTCATTGCCACGGAGCGCAGTGGAGGTGGGGACGTTGAATGTCTTCAAGGCAGAGATTGATAAATTCTTGATCTCGCAAGGAATCAAGGGCTACGGGGAGAGTGCGGGTAAGTGGAGTTAAATGCCCATCAGCCATGATTAAATGGCAGAGTGGACTAGATGGGCCGAATGGCCTTACTTCCACTCCTATGTCTTTTGGTCTTATGGTCTTAAATTCCAAGCAGTATTTGCAGCAATGCTGTGTAGTACTGAACATTCAGCCTGGATTATAGTGTCAAGTCCTGGAGTTGAACTCATAAACTACTGATGCAGAGGCTAAAGGAGGTTTGACTGAGTGAAGTTAAAACTTGATTGGGTATGTGGCTACCTGTTAAGAATCACTGCTTTCATCCGAAATGATGGCTTAGCTTACCTGATCAAATATCAGAAAGTCCATGCTACAACCTGACACTGATACAAAGTGGCGTGATCTATCATACAAACAAAAATTTGGAGTTCTCTTACGTCAAATTGCCATAGTCTTACCAGGCCACAGGGCTGCCCTCTCAATAGAGAGAGAGAGGTTGAGAAGGAGACTCCTTCACGGTAACTCTAGCTGGTGCAGGGATTAAACCCATGTTGTTGGCATCACACTGCTTTGCAAATAAACCATCCAGTCAATTAAATATTTCAGTCACTTAGAGCTGGCAAGTCCTGATGAAGGGTGTAAACCCAAAATGTCGACTTTCCTGCTCCTCTAATGTTACCTGACCTGCTGTATTCCTCAAGCTCCACATTATATTGACTGAATATTTCAGTCTCCTGTTCAGGTCACTGTTGCTTCATTCAGCCAGTTATATATAATACAATTAAATCTTAAATCTTTCAGATTCCAATCCAGTCTCAGGGACCGTGCATATGATTTTGACTGACACTTCAGAGCAGTACTGAGACAGTACTAAATTGTTAGATCACTGTTTTTCAGCAATAATATTATCTTGCATTTATAAATCACCTCTACTGCAGAAACACATGCCAAATTGTTAAGTAGAAACTTGTTCAGCTGGACATAAAAGATTCAGGAAATATTTTAAGAGTAAAGACCTCTTAATATCCTTCCCAATGGAAATGTTTCAACCAATGGCACTAAAAAAGGATAAGACTATAATTCTTTTGTAGGTTCTCTTTGTATACAAATTGGCCACCGTATTTCCTCATGGAGCATATGTAAATTATAGTTCAGAAGTGTCTGTAGTTTGTAACATGTTTTTAGGATGCTTTGAAAGTGTGGAAGGAGCAATGTAAATAATAGTCTTCTTTCTTAGTTTGAAAGGAGTTTTGTATGAGCTATGAAATATGCAATTTCTATGGAAGATCTCCAGCTAGTGGAAAATAAATTAAGATCGGTATAGGGTGGTTTGAAAAAATCTCATACATATTTTTCTGGTGCTGCTTTGAAGTTATCTATTGTGTTTTAAGCAGGTAATAAGCCACTTTCAATGTTCGCATAACAAAATAAAATGGATGTAAAATGGGCTTATAAATCTGGTATAAAGTAGGTAATCTGATGCTTGAATGTTCTAAATCCAATAGGTAATCTTACATGATTTATTGACTGTGTGGACTATCCATGTTTTAAATTTTCCATCTCATCCGTGAGTGTTTAACCTTAATGTGGTTGGTTATAATATTGACAGCCAGAGCCACCAGCACATTACTATAATATTATTTCCTAACACAAGAAATGAAGCAACCAGCAAGTGGAGCTCTGTGCTCGTGTTCCTGCGTGAAGTTCCTTCCTACATGGTGCAGCCACCAACATAACTGGGAGTGGTGGCCTTTCATGCATTCTACAGGTAGTGGTTTAAGAAAAAGGACAGCGTCATTCATATTCTTCATCGTCAAAGCAACCAGCTCATAGTTCCATCTGGCTGATTAGTATAATTTATAATATCATTTATGGCCTATGTAAATCAAATACTTTGAGGCAAAGTGTGCTAATGTGGGAACAGGACATTTTAAATCAGTCATGACATAAAATTAACATTCCATTGTACAACATTGTTTGCTGGAGTGTCATATATAAATCATTAAAAAGAGAATTAACAAAATTATTTAATTGGAAGAAAAACATTTTATGCCTATTAGAAATCTTTTATTTTTACATGGGTAGTCCAAATGTGAGAATAGTAGTCAGCTTTCATTGATGATAGAATTACAAATTGGATTATTTGTATTGTAAACTAATCATTTATTTATGGAGGTTGTAACTTCTTTCACATGACCTTATATCTAGTAACCGTGCATCTGCAACAGATGAGGAGATAATAAACTCAGGTTTTAGGTCTGGATATCCAATAACATGATCACTTAACCTTTTTTGCTTAGATCTTTATTCAATATTTAATGGTACTTAAAACTAATTTGTAGAAATCGTTTTTTATAATTGACATGTTACTAAAATAAAGAGTTGTATTTGTTGAGTTGATATGATGTTTGCAGACACAAATTAATTTGGGATTAATTTTAACAACAAATCTCATTCCTATGTGATTATACTGTTTTTCCCTTACAGGTAAATATACTCTTGTATATTGTTTAGTATTTATTCCACATGATTTTACATTTTTTTTGATAAATACTTATTGTTTCTGTAGGTGAAGTGTTTGAACTAACGATCTTTTATGTTAATTACTTTAATACTCTCCAAAGATCATTTGTTTTTTTTATTTTTGATTAAGGAGAAGGAGCCTGAATAAATTACTGTGTTGGCAGAAAATTGTGGTCATATGTTTCTAGTGTGTTGTCGACAGATAAATATTTATATATTGAAGCTATTACAAATGGACGTGAATTAGTTTTTATTTTGGCATAATTTGAATTAATTTTCTGCATTCAATCAACCATTCTGCCGGTTAATTGTCTAAATTAACAGATACTAAGCACATGACTATTTCACAAGCTTTGCAGTTCTCTTGTGAAGCTTTTGTGCTTCTTTATTTGTCTCCAATTCCTCTTTTCTCGTTGGTAGATTAAATGTACTAACATTTGATGTTCATGAAAGAAGCATTTTAGCATTCTTTCTGTTATTGATAGATTTTAATGGGAAACTTGAAGAATTCAAATTTAGAAATTAACTTTGAAGTAAATATCAAAGTATTCAACTTAAAAAAGCAGAAAAAAGGGCTAACATTCCCTATTTTTTGGCAAAGTGCTTTTTTAAGTGAAATTCTTGGCAGCCATTGTGCCATAGCCCATGTCGACTTGCAGATGTGATTTCATTAACTTTTATTTCATTAATTGTTCAATTGGCTCTTCAGTTCCAAGCTCATGGACTTGTGCAACAAGACAGGTGGAAGTGCTCGCCTCTGTCAGGACTTTGCTATGTTCACCCTACTGGAATCATAAGTAAACCCCAGCTCCGCAGCATGTCAGGAAATATCACTCAGGAACTGGTAGGTACACTGCAGTGTTCTGGCATTATTCCTTAGGAAATGGCCCAGAAAACCTCCCTGCTTTGTAGACAGGGACCTTGCGGTACTGGTAGAGAGGAGGGCCAAAATATGTATTTAATTGGTGTGTTGTCTCTTTGTACCCTTTAACCGGTGATACTACCCTACCTCTTTCTCTTCTTTGCCTGTCCTTTGTAAAAACTGACTACCCCTGGATATTAAATAAAAACCAAAAGAACTGCAGATGATGTAAATCAGGAACAAAAACAAAGTTGCTGGAAAAGCTCAGCAGGTCTGGCAGCAT
>JAHRHZ010000013.1:33856344-33923566 GCA_024137785.1 Ginglymostoma cirratum
ATGCTGCCAGACCTGCTGAGCTTTTCCAGCAACTTTGTTTTTTTACCCCTGTATATTCATCTCCCATCTCAGCTCACCCTGTAGTCATGGTTCTAGTCCTGCCCAGGTGCAACCTGTCCATCCTGTCATGGTTCCACGTTCCCCCAGAACTGGTCTTAATGCCCTAGAAATCTGAAACCCACCCCTTTTCACCATCTCTCCAGCCACATATTTATCTGATATATCCTACTATTTCTATGCATGTTGTATGCAATCCTGAGACTGCTACCTTTGAGGTCCTACTTCTTAATTTGCCTCCTAACTCCCTGTATTCTGCTTTTAGGATCTCCTCCCTTTTTTAAACTATGTCATTTGTATCAAAATATACCACAACCACTGGCTGTTCCTCCTCCCAGTCCAGAATGTCCAGTAGCCGCTTCAAGACATCGTTGATCCTTGTACCTGGGAGGCAACCTACCATCCTGGAGTCTTGTTTGTGGCTACAGGAAAGCCTATCTCTTCCCCTTACTGTTGAATCCCGTGTTACTATGGCAATACCACACTATACCTCTCTCTCATGCAGCAGAACCAATTATGGTGTGACAAATTTAGCTGCTGCTACTTTCCTCTGAGAGACCATTCTCCTAACAATATCCAAAGCCATATATCTGGTTAGCAGGGGAATGGCCACAGACTACACCTGTACTGCTTACGTAGTCCTCTTGGTGGTCATCCATTCTCTCTCTGTCTGTGGAGTCTTAGCCTGCAGAGGGATTACCTCTTTGTAAGTGCTATTCATGGTGCTCTCAGCCTTGTGGATACTCTACATTGTCCCCAGTTTGCTGCTCCAGCTCTGAAACCTGAGCTTTTAGGAACTGTAGCTAGAGACACTTGATGCACTCTTTCTCGTCCAGACCATTGAAACTGTACCTGACTTCCGACATAGAGCAAGAGTACACCACTGAATTGAACTCTCTTTCTATGACTTTCAATTAAACCCCTTAGATTGCCCTTAAAACCAAGTAGTGTTATTTGGTCTTGAGCCCTACTTTTCTGGACCTCTGCACTATTGCCGTTAGAAACTATAAACCCAAAATAAAGACCTTACAAATTATAATGGATACAATAACATACATACTCTTTCAATCAGCTGCTTCATCCTGCTCTCTTTTGACTCCCAGGGAACTTCATTGTGATGCTGCTGCAGGACAATCTTCAAATGTTAACCCTTTGAATGTAGAATTTTTTTGAAGCTTTCAGAATATGAGGCATTTTGTGTCGGATAACAATCTAAATAATTGATTTCCTATAATAATGTGTTAAAGAAATTTATGTAACCATAGACAATTCTTCGATTTTTTTTCTTGTCTTTTGTGCATATCACTGTTTTTCAGATTTTCATTTGGAAATGTGACTGCGATATTCAGAAGGGTAACATAAATCAATAGGAAATGGTATAATACATGATTTCTTTGAATTGAATTGGACATATACTTAGATTAAATATTTAACAGAACATAAATAGGTATAAAATGTTTAAAAAGTTTATTCCCCTAAATAAGTCTATTTGATAGATTTTTAATTTATTTTTCTCAATCTGTACTGTGATATTGACTTGTTTTCCTATCGTGCTGTTTTAAAAATAGAGGCATAGATCAGTACAACACAGAAGGAGGCTATTTGGTCCACGATGCCTCTTTCAGTTCTTTCATTTCCCATTGCTCAGCAAAGAACTTACATTTAAAAAGCATCTTCCACATCCTCAGAAATTGAAGAAACATCATCAAATGTAAAAGGTGCAGTGAATTTTAACTATTTAAAATGGTTTTAAAGTAAAAGAGAATTACATTTATTTTAGAAACGACCAGTTAAGAGTTGTGATTTCATGTCTCAGGATCAGAAGGGACCTGACCCCTGACCTACTGACTTAGGTATATGGACACTACCACTGCACCACAAGAGCCCTGAAAAGGAATTATACCTACACTCAGTAGAGCTACTGACCACGTGAGAAAGGAGTTATGTAATATTGATATCAGATCACATGGACCTGGAGCCCAGGTGTATAGGGCTTCAGATAAGATCTTCTCCCCTGCTATCCTATGTACATATTCATGTTCCATAAGGCCTCTTCCTTTTCATTCATCAGAATGTAGGTCTCTTCTCATTACCTGGTGGCAAGGGTGACCAGTCCCATTGAACAGGAGGCAAGTGAAATCTAGCAATGTACAGTAATACAGGAAGAAATTCACCAGGCCAAGCCAGTAATCTGGACCTAGAGGTGAGGCAAATATCTGAAGTGTAGCTTAGATGTGGTAGGTGCTCATGAGCAATGACTTATAGGCACATATAGGCAATGAACTGCAGAATGGGAGAGCTTGCACAGAAAACCCAAGTGGAGAAACCATGAGAGAAGGTACACATTAGTATAAGTAATGAGCAACAGGGAAAATTAATTGACCACAATGAGTAAAACATTACAGAAATCAAAACCTGTGGAGAAAAAATGCATAAACCTGACGATGAAGGAACACCACCTTTAGGAACCCAACCCAGCCAACTTTGTACAGGGTCACAAATGCAAAGAGAGAGACCAGAGCATGGCTGCAGACACAGCACAGAGAAATCAGCACACACCACAGGAAGCTGCAGGAGTCCCAGCAGCATTGAATGCGGAGGAGCAAGATGAAATTTTCCTGGGGGGCATTTGGCAGGCTATATCAAGTATTTAACTCCGCTGATGACACGGAATCTGAGAATGAATTCTGATGCAGAGTTTAAGGTAAATGGCAGCAAAACTAACTTTAAATTGAAAGTTGGTAAAGACATTGAGTAACAATTGTGACCAAGATACCTAAGACTATTTAAATTCAACATTATGGCTCAGGAAGTTCTAGGGTCTGAAGGAGGGTCCAGATGCACACTCTACAGGATGTTTTAATGGAAGACGGTTTAGGAACATAGCAATTA
Source organism: Ginglymostoma cirratum (assembly GCA_024137785.1). Classification (NCBI taxonomy): domain Eukaryota; kingdom Metazoa; phylum Chordata; class Chondrichthyes; order Orectolobiformes; family Ginglymostomatidae; genus Ginglymostoma; species Ginglymostoma cirratum. The sequence goes on from JAHRHZ010000013.1 coordinate 33,859,294, forward strand.
GGAGTGGGAATAAGTCATTCAGTCCTTCGAGTCCTCTTCGCTATTTAACATGATTTTATCCGAGTCTCAACTCCACTTTCCTGCCTGGTTCCCATAGCCCATTATTCCACATTTCAGTATAAACATATCTATTTCGTTGTTGAATCTGGAGACTGATTCTGCCTCAATTACACTCTGTGGCAGTGAGAACCACAGATTCACAACACTCTGAGAGAAGTAATTTCTCATCAACTCAGTTTTGAACTACCTCCTCTCACTCCCTACATCTATGAACTCTTGTTTGAGACTGCCCTACAAGGGGGAGCATCTGTTCGACGTCTACCTTATCAATCACCTTTAGCATTTTACATACCTCAGTCAGATCCCCCGTCATTCTTCTGAATTCCAGTGAGTACAAATCCAAGCTATTCAACCACTTCTCATACGGCAGTCCTTTCATCTCTGGAATCAACCTGGTGAACCGCCTCTGAACTGCATCCAGTGCCACCACAGCCTTCTTCAAACATGGAGACCAACATTGAAGACACAAGATGCCAGGTGCGGTCTCCACCAATGCTTTATATAATTGTAACAACACTTCTTTACTTTTATAATCCAGCCCTTTCGTACTTAGTGCCAGGATTCCATTTGCCTTTCTTATTATACACTACACCTGCATACCCACTTTCTGTGATTCATGCACAAAGGCGCCCAGATACTCTACACTGATGCACTTTGAATCTGCTTCCCATCGAAATAGTAAGTTGCAGTTTTATTTCCCCAGCCAAAATGGACAACCTCGCACTTATCTACATTAAACTCCATCTGCTAGATTCTGGCCCATTCTCCTCATTTATCAATATTCATCACAGCCTGCTTTCCCACATATTTTAGTATCATGTGAATTTTGTTACATTACACTCTGTCTGTGGCTTGTCATCTATTTATATAGATTGTAAATAGTTGAGATCCAAGAACTGAACTCTGTGGCACCCCACTAGTTACAGTTCACCATCTAGAGAAGGACCCATGTTATTCTGACCCTCTGCTTTCTGTCAGTCAGCTAATCATCTATCCAAAATGATACTTTACCCTTAACTCCCTGGGATCTAACCTCCTGAATCAGTCTTTTATGCGGCACCTTGTCAAATGCCATCTGGAAGACTAAATATACTACATCCAATGGACCCCCATTTTTCACCTTGCTGGTTACATTCTCAAAGAACTTCAGCAGGTTTGTCAAGCATGATTTGCCCCTCATGAAACCATGCTTACACTGGTGAAAGTTCCAAGTTCTCAGTTATCTCCTCCATTATGAGTGACTTCAGCAACTTCCACATTGCAGAGAGCAAACTAACTGGTCTAAAGTATTATAGAATGTGCATTTTATTAGCATATTTCCAATCCAGTGGTATCTTTCCAGAATCCAGAGATTTTTGGAATATCATAATTAATACATCTGCTATTTCTGCTGCCACCTTCTTTAATACACCAGGGTGCAGGCCATCAGGTTCCCAGGGACTTATCTGCCCTTGATCCTATCAATTTACTTTCTACCTTCTCACTAGTTATAGTAATTTCACTAAGTTCTTCCATAGTAACTGCAGTTTTTGGGAAGGAATTAATATCTTCCACTATGAAAACAGAGACGAAATATTGATTTAGTGCCTCTGCCATTTCTGAGTTTCCTATTATTAGCTCGTCATTTGCGTTCTCTAAAGGACCAACTATTCTCTTCCTTTTTATATACTGATAGAAGCTTTTGGTATCAGCATTTATGTCTTCTGCTTGTCTCCTTTCATAGTCCATCTTAGATCTTTTGATTTGGTTTTTAGTAACCCTTTGCTGACATATAAAGTTCTCTGAATCCTTGAGAGTGCAATGACCTTTACAGTATGATATGCCTTTATGTTGCCCTTAACTTCCTTGCTAAGCCAAGAAAGATTTTTTTTAAACTTTTTACAATTCTCTTCCTCTCAGGAATATACTTTAATTGAGAGGTTCTTAGTATCTCCCTAAGCATTTGCCATTGTTCTTCAACTGTACTGTCCTTTAATATTCTTGCCCAGTCCACTCAGATCAACTCCTTCCTCAGGCCTGTATCATTGCCTTTCCCCAGTGTTAAAACTCTCATACGCGACTCCGTCTTCACTCTTTCAATCTAAATTTGAAATTCTAGCATGTTGTGGTCACTTCTCCCAAGAGGATCCTTAACTACAAGACCATTTTTCAATCCTTCCTCATTACATAACACCAAATCTAAAATAGCCAGCTCTCTGTTTGGTGCCATGACATGTTGCTCTCAGAAACAATCCCTCATGCATTCTATATATCTTTCTTCGAGTCTGTCCTTGCCAAGTTGAGTAATCTAGTCAATATGCATGTTCAAATCACCCATAATTATCATTGTGCCCTTCTCATAAGCCCTCATTATTTCCAGGTTTAAACAATGCCTACTTTGGAAGGACTGAATGGGGTCTGTAATTTACTCTTACCAATGGATTTCTTCCCTTGCTTTTTATTTCCACTCAGACTGATTCAACATTTTGATCCCTAGTGCCAGTATAATTTCTTTATGCAATATTGATGTCATCCTTAACCAATGAAGAAAATCCACTTCCTGCTTCTTCTTCTATCCTTTCAGAATACTGAGTACACTTGGGCCTTTAACTCCCATTCCTGCAATTGTGTTTCAGTAATCTCCACCAGGTCGTACCCATTTGTTACTATTTGTGCTGTCAGCTCTCCAACTTTATTCTGAATACTGCTTGCATTTAATTATGACGTTTTTAAATAAGTCCTACTGATTTGTTTTTTTCTTTCATTATTTTCTTGTGAAATGCGCTTTCCATACTCTCCATCTTTATTTATGAGTCCCTTATGACACTGAGCCTCATTTCTACCATTTACACCAACTTTCAATTCACATTTTGATCTTTTATGATTCTTTCCCTCACCATGATTGGTAAACTGGCCCTGCCTGTTTATGCTATTAACCTCTACCTTCTGCTCACTTCCTGACCTGCTGCTTTGGTTCCCAATCCCTAATTTATTAATTTAAATCCACTTGATTTGCACTAGCAACTAGTTTACAGAGATATTGCATATTATTCTTAATCATTACAATTCTTTCCCAAGGCAACTGCTTATTTGCTTTAACCATTCTTAGGTTAGCAGCCTCTGAAAATACTTACCTAAACTCGGTGCAACAGGGATCACCTTCTAGTTTAGATACTCCAGTCTGATCATTGTGAGAGTGTGGGTCAGAGGGTCCATTTTTCTCCTATAAGGGGCAGTAAAAAATAGGAAAAGAATGTATCAAAGAAGGTGCTGACCCTCTACTAAAGGGCATTCTGGGTTTCTTTTTCATCATCTGATCACAGAGAAAGAAATTATCATGCAAGTTATTCGTTGACAGGAATTCAAGACTTTGGAAATTCCCATACCTTTGGATTCATGTGACACGATTGTGACACTGAAAACCCATCAGTGTTTTTTGAGAAGAATATGTTCTTCCTAAATGATGGTAAAAAGGTAACTTTGCCCATCTATTTCAGAGAACCTTCTAAGGAGACACAGCAACTGCTGCCAAAGTTAAATGAAGAGACTCTTCCCACAGGAGAAGGCTGGAATATGGTTTTGTATTAAATCAATCACTAATGAAAGCAAGTGAAGATTCAGATGTTTCTTAAGCCTGTAAAGTGATCACAGAATCTGAGCTTTTAAAGATTATGGACTTCGAAAGGTATCTTTACTCATGTTGAAAAGAGCTTCCATACAAATTCAGGACTATTGAACTTCAGTCAAGGTAGGTGATGCTCCACCTGCATTGGAAGAATCTAGTTATGTGTGACATAAGAAGCGATTCAGAGAGAAAGAGATCCTTACACCCAAACTGGATCATGGAAACATTCAACATGCAGCAACTGCTGATTGTTTAAAAATGGCAGCCGAAGGCTACAACAAAATGCCCATCATCAAGCACCAGGAACACTAAAGAGATAAAAAGACCTGTCAATGCTGGAGTCAGAGATAACATGGTATGAAGCTGGAGGAGCACAGCAGGCCAGGCAGCATCAGAAGAGCAGGAAAGTTGACGTTTTGGGTCAGAACCCTTCTTCAGAAATGAATCTTCTTCAGAATTTCTGAAGAAGCATCCCGACCCGAAATATTAACTTCCCTGCTCTTCTGATGCTGCCTGGTCTGCTGTGCTCCTCCAGGAACACTAGAGAGATTTTATTTTTCAGCTGAAGTATACAATATCAAACTATTAAACTCCCAAAGGTGCAAAATGCATTGGCGAATGTTAGAGTTGAACATCAAAATGAGCTTGAAGAGATGAAAACTCAATGAGAATTGGCACAATCCAGCTAGATCAGTGATTACTAAATTAAAACTTCAGTTGTTAGCAGTCAAACAATGCAACAAAGTTTTGCAGGCTGAAAAACAAAAGCATGTAAAAGATTGACAGAGATCTTGTACTTAGACAGCCAATGTTTTAATCTAATTGACAGAATTTAGAGATATTTTGATGGGAAAAAATCATTGCAGAAATGTTCAGAATTCCAAGATCACAATGAATAATTAGCTAAATAAAACATTGTAGTATTGCCATTCATTCAATATTGCTGGGTCAAAATCCTGGAAATCCCTTCCTAACAGCATTGTGGGTGAACCTACACCAAATGGACTGCAACGGTTCAAGAAGGCAATTGACCACCACCTTCTGAAGAGCAACTAGGTATGGGTAATGAAAACTGTCCCAGCCAGCAACGTTCACACCCCATAAATGAATATTAAAAAAAACCCATGGCCTCCTCTGCAAATTTGTCAAATACTGAAGCCTATGATCGATTATGCTGGTTTTTGACCAAAGGAAACTCATCAAGAATGGTTAAAATCACCATTGATCAATGTCATGCAAACCAACTGAGAATAGTTAGATACGGAAGCAATTGACTGGGATACGAATCAAATAGCAGAGATTAGAGGGAGCTGCTTTCACTTGATAAATATTTGTCAGCTGGTACATCTTGCAGTGTGTTTTGTGAGTGTGAATGTGGTTATGGGAGAAATACAGTTCTGGGCAGCAGACAGTAATGATGCATTCCCTAAATCCCATTATGACATTCTGACATTCACATTACAGCCATCTGGTACCATCACATTTCCGAAGTAACAGCTTGTAAAAGTGAAAAATGAATCTTGGCAAAATCAAATAAACCCTATTTACAAACCAGCATGGAAATTTTGACAGATATTTTGGGGTATTTTTATTTGAAGCGAAGAGTGTTTACTATGGTAAAGTATATAAAGATCTGCCATACTTCAAAAAACTTTTTCAATGTTCAAATTCACCTATAGAATTGGATCACCTTTTCCATACTTACTGTCCATTGTCAGCAGTTAATTTCCCCATATTAATTATAATAAAGTGAGCCACAAAACAAAATTTTCAATCACCTTGCCTAAGAAAGTATGAATATGTCTTGTGTGTATATTGACCAAATCGACATTGTGCATTGTCTTTCTCTAAACTCTCTGCCCCCTAGTTCTATACTCTTTCCATATACCCTGTCAAGCCTCCTAATCATCTTACATATTTCAATAATATCATTACTCATTCTTTTAATCTCCAGGAAGTACATACCCAAGTTACTCTGCCTCTCCTCAGGATCAACCTACTGAACCTTTTCTGGATTGTCTCCAATGCCAGAGTATCTTTACTTAGATAAGAGGACAAAAACTGGTCTTATTATTCCAGCTGTGATCTGACTAGTGTCTTGTATTGTTTGAGTTGGTATTTTAATATCTCATTTCCTTTGAAACAAATGTTAACATTCTACTTGCCTTTCATATCACTTGCTGAACTCAGATGCTAATTTTTAAAATTTATGCATGAAGACCCCTAATCCAATGTAACAAGATCTGGGCAATATCCAGGCTTGGGCTGACAAGTGGCAAGTAACATTTGTGCCACACAGATGCCAGGCTATGACCATCACCAATAAGAGACAACCTAACTACCATCCCTTGACATTCAATATTGTTACCATCACTGAATCCTCCACTATCAACATCCTGGGGATTATCATTGACCAGAAATTCAACTGGACTCACCACATAAACACGGTGGCTACAAGAGCAGGCCAGAAGCTAGGAATACTGTGGCAAGTAAATCACCTCCTGACTCCTGAAAGCCTGACGACCATCTCCAAGGCACAAGTCAGGAGTGTGATGGAATACTCCCCACTTGCCTGGATGAATGCAGCCCCAACAACACTCAAGAAGTTGGCATCATTCAGGACAAAGCAGCCCACTTAATTGGCACCACATCCACAAACATCCATTCTCTCCACCACTGATGGTCAGTAGCAGCAGTGTGTACTATCTACAAGATGCACTGCAGAAATTCACCAAAGATCCTCAGATAACACCTTCCAATCCCACGACCACTTCTATCTAGAAGGACAAGGGTAGCAAATACATGGGAACACCACCGCCTTCAAGTTCCCCTCTAATCCTCTTCTGACTTATATTGACATTTTTTTTTCACCGTCATCGAGTCAAAACCCTCGAATTCCCTCCCTAATGGCACTGTTGCGTCGACCCACAGCAGGTGACTGCAGAGGTTCAAGAAGGCAGCTCACCACCACCTTCTCAAGGGCAAATAGAGATGGGCAATAAATTCTGGCCAGCAAGCAACACCCACGTCCCAGAAATGAATAATAAAAAAAACCCTCTGTGCCACAGCTTCCTGCAGTCTTTCCTGATTTAAATAATATTCAGCTCTTCTATTCTTCATTCTAAAGTGCATGACTTCACACTTTGTCACATTATATTCCATCTGCCAAGTTTTTGCCCATTACCCTGCTTGTTATCTCCTCAAAGATTTTTAATAAATTTTTCAGGCACAATTTCCCTTGGAGGAAGCTATACAGATTCTGTTTGGTTATATTATGTATTTCTAAACACGTTGCTATTATACCCTTTAAAATACTCTCTAACACTTTCCCAATGACAGATGTTAAGCTAACTAGCCTATACTTACCTGCTTTTTGTCTCCATTTGTTGATTTTAGACAGCTTGCAATCACAGTTACCTATTAAAGGCAATCGACAATTTGGAAGAATTTACTGACAGTTTACTGAATTTGTTAAGAAGTAACAGTTTAGAATGATAAATTAGTTAATTAGATGAAGGAAGTATTTAACCATGACAACTGAAGATGGTTCACTGATACCAGAGGACAAACAAGCTGTTCGTGCAGAATGTTTGCTTTTCATTAAAGTGGTGGGGGTAGCATCCTGCTTTCGAGGAAAGGTGTTAGGGTACTTTTCCCTCAGTCTTGTTCCACTTCTTTTGGCCCATCCTCCACTTGCCTGAGGTGGATTGCTCAATGAAGACTATTCTCTGGGGACCACCTGATGACAACTGCTGCCTATAAGGCTTGCTTAGTGAGAACTGTTCTAAGACAAATTCCCCTCTGCCCTGAGCACTCATTGTTATATCATTCTAGTGAATCTCCTTTGCACTCTCTCTGGGGCTTTAACATCTTTTCTTAAATAAGATGCCCAGAACTGAACACAATACTCTAGATGTGGTTTGATAAATGATTTGTAGAGGTGTAGCATCACTTGCTTTTACACTATATTTACAAACCCAAGGACCCCATAATCATTCTTAACAACAATTATAACTTGCTTGACCACCTTCAGAGAATTATGCACTTGAACTCTCAGGTCCCTCTTCTCCTGACTCCCTCAAAGTTGTATCATTGATCCTGTATTGTCTTTCTGTGTTTCTTCTATCAAAATGCATTACCTCACATTTCCTGGCATTGAAATTCATCTGCCAGGTGTCTGCCCATTTGGTCAACATGCCAGTGTCCTTCTGAAGTTGCTCAGCATCATTCTCACAATTCATGATTCTCCCTAACTTCGAATCTTCTGCAAATTTGGAGATCTTGCCCTCAACACCCATCTCCAAATAGTTTATATGAAACAGAAAAAGCAAGGGTCTTGATACCAATCCCTTTCAGCTCATCTCCAACCTGGGAAATGCTCATCTATAATTACCCTCCGTATCCTATCTTTTAGCTGACTTCTAATCTATGCTGCCAAGAACCCATCAATCCTAAACATTTCTAATTTGCTAACCAACCTGCCACGTGGCACCACATCAAGTGCTTTCAGAAAGTCCAAATTTGTAACATCCACGGCCTGTGTCATCTCATCAAAGAACTCAATTAAATTTGTCAGATATTACCTGCCCTTGACAAAGCCAACACCCAACGTCGACTGTCTAGTGTTAACTTATTTTTTTCTCCAAGTATATATTTATCACGTACTATGGCCTCCATCGGTTTTCCCACTATTGATGTCAAGCTGACAGGTCTGTAGTTATTTTGTCTGGGTTATCTTTTGTCCCTTTCTTAAACAACTGTGTTACATTTGCAAACCTCCAGTCCCCTGGAACTAATCCCGTTTTCAGAGAGGCCTGGAAAATTTCTGTCAATGGCTCTGCAATTTGCTCCCTTACTTCTCTCAGCAGTCTGGGATGCTTTCCATCTTGGTCTGGTGATTTCTCTACCTAGAGTGCTGCCAGCCTTTTTAGCACCCCTTCTTTATCTATCATGATATTGCTCAGTTACTCAACACCCATATTTACAAGTAGGCCACTGTCACCACCTTCAAAATATTCATCTAGCACCTCTGCCATATCCTTTGCTTTGGTGAGTAGCTTATCCTGCGTGTTTCTTATGGGCCCCACTCTTTACTTCATTGATTTTTTAATATTAATATGCTTGAAGCACATTTACTAATTGTGTAGCAGCAGATAATGGCCAATATGACCACCATGTTCTTCATAATTCTTTTCTTTGTTTTCCCTTGCTAGAATTTTGGGAAGTTAATTACTGCTGTAGAAGCTGTTAAAAGAAATCTCATGTTACACAATAAATGCTGGGAAAATTCAGTGATTAAAGGATCCTAATACTCAATAACACCCTTTTCGAATAAAGGTGTTACAGTAACAATTTTCAAATCCTCGGAGACTTTTGCAGAATCAAAGTATCCAAGGAAGATTACTACTGGTACATTCACCATGTCTTTAGCTGCTTCATGGATGCATGCCTATCAGGGGATAGGGGACTAATTGGTGTTTAGCCCCATTACATTCCTTAGTACTTCTCTAGTGCTAATTATTGTGTTTATTTTCTCCCACCCACCCCTTTTGCCCCTTGATTATTTAATATTTTTGTAATGCTATTAGTATACTTTCCCTTGAAGACAGATGCAAAATAATTGTTCAGATCCTGTGCCCATTATTTCCTAAGCCTCATTCTCTCAAGGGCCTATGATCACTGTTGCCTCTGTCTTGGTTTTCATATATTTAAAGAAACTCTGATCAATATAGAAATCTTTAAACAAAAACAAAGTTGCTGGAAAAGCTCAGTAGGTCTGGCAGCATCTGTGACGGAAAAAACAGAGTTAATGTTTCGGGTCCAGTGACCCTTCCTCAAAACTGTTCTGTTAACTGTTAACTCTGTTTTTTCCTTCACAGATGCTGCCAGACCTGCTGAGCTTTTCCAGTAACTTTGTTTTTGTTCCTGATTTACAGCGTCCACAGTTTTTTCAGTTTTTATTTAGAAATCTTTAAATGTGGCCTCTGGAATGAACGGTAGCAATGAATGTTGCAACTTAGTTTAGACAAAAATATTAAGCTCAACTTGAAATGGGATTTAACCTACATCACAGTTCACACAATATATCTCTTCAGTTAGTAACTACTGCTACATGTGTCCCCATTGTCGCTGGGGCTCCATGATCATCTTATTTGCATCACCCTCTGGTCTCTATTCACAGCGCTTTGATTCCACAGTTATTTCCTTATTCAGAAAGTTTTTTGTTGATATAAATCACCACTAGGATTATTACTGTGACTTAATTTGCTTGTCATGTTTTATCACTGAAATTTAATTCATACTTACTAATCTTTGCTTCAGATTTTCTAGTCCAAGTGGCATGAAAATGCACTACGAGAATTAGCATATGAATGTATTAAAACAAGAATTCATGCTTTCAATTAAATAGAGGACAGAGAATTTTTTGTGAACATGTTAAGGTATTCACTTGCACATATCATCCACAAATTCACCTTGATTTTCTACTAAATTGAGTACATTTTGCCTGATGTGATTTTCAATGTTGAGAAAATATAAAAGTGTATATCTAAGCTCCAATGTTGAAATACATGTTCTAAAATATCTAGATTTTCTTTCCTTAATCTTTTTCCCTACTCACATCTGTTTCCCATCAGATTGTAATTTTTTTTTGAGTCTGGAGTTTTCTGCTATGGAAAGCAGTGGAGGCTGGGTCTTTAAATGCAAGCAAGATTGAGCTGGATAGATCTTTTTCAGATGAGGGAGTAAAGGGTTGTGGGGTGCACGCAGAGAAGTGGAGCAGAGACCACAACCAGATCAACCTTGATCTTACTGAATGATGGAACAGACTTGAAAGGCCAAAGGGCCTGTTCATGTTCTTATGTTCCTGTGACGCTTTATTTGGATAATGCACTACTGACATAATGTATTGAGAAAATCTTCAGACGTTGAGTTTTTGGGTAATTTACAAAAATTATCATTCATCATGTGTACCCCTTGAAAGTAAGTCTCAACAGATGTTTCAACATAGGTTAAGGCATTTTGCAGGTGAGTGTGTTTTGTTCCAACCTCATATTTATACACTTACAGTTGAGATCATCAGATGGAATGTAGAGGTAGACGTAGAAGCACATCTTATTGTCCTAGTTTCAAAATCCTAATCCAGCAAAGATAGGGATTAAATTCTGAACTTTCCTTGCTTTATTAACCTGGTTCTCATTAGAAAACTTCATAGAATCATGATTTAACTTAAGTGAAATTACTTTGTATTGTTATTGTGGTGTTCAGTTATTGAAAATAAGCGGACAGCCTTTATTCCCATCTCACCTCATGCACTTCAATAACAATTGTTGAGAGTGTTGTCTGAGAAATAGAGCCAGATCATTCAGGAGAAACTTTAGGAAGCACTTCTACACAAAAGATGGTAGAGGTTTGGAACTCTGTTCCACAAACAGCAGTAGTTAATGGATCAGTTGCTAATTTTAAATCTGAGATAGATAATTTTTTTATTAACCAAAGGTATTAAGGGTTATGGTCCAAAGGCAGGTATGTGAAGTGATGTCACAGTTCAGCTATGATCTAACTGAAAGGAACAGGCTGGAGGGGCAGAATGGCTTACTCCTGTTCCTATGTTAACAGTCTAGACCCTGTCATTTTAATTGTCAATCCCTCTTCCACTATCATTTCTGTATCCTCAGTTTCCAAAACTGTTCCAGTTAAAGCTTAATATAAGCTCATGAAAAGTGTACCTTGTCTTTTGATTAGACACCATACAGTCTTCCTGATTTAATATTGAACATGGAACTGTACGGCACAGAAACAGACCCTTTGGCCCACCATGTCTGTTCCGACCATGATGCCATTCTAAACTAATCCTATCTGCCTGCACATGGTCTGTATCCCTCTCTTCCTTCCTGTTCATGTTTTTATTTTCGTTATTTGTTTATGGGATGAGGGCATGGCTAGGCTGCTTTTATTGCCCATCCCTAATTGCCCAGATGGCAGTTAAGAGTCAACCACATTTATGTGGGTCTCGAGTCACATGTAGGCCAGATCAGGTAGGGATGGCAATTTCTTTCCCTAAAGGGCATTAGTGAACCAGGTGGGTTTTCCCATACAAGCAACAAAGGATTCACGGACATCATTAGACTTTTAATTCCAGATTTTTATTTATTGAGTTCAACTCCACCATCTGCTGTGGTGGGATTTGAACCCGGGTCCCCAGAACGTTGTCTGGGTCTCTAGATGAACAGTCTAGCAATAATACCACTAGGCCACTGCCTCCCCTGTGTCTGTCTAAATGCCACTTAAATATTGACATCATATCTGCTTCTACCAACCTCACTGGCAGCATTCCAGGCAGCTACCATCTTTTGGGTAAAAAAAACTTTCCTTGCACATCTCCTTTAAACCTATCCCACTGGCTGTGAACCTGTGTGCCATAGTATTTAACATTTCCACCCTGGATTAAAGATTATGACTATCCATCCTATCCATGTCTCCCATAATTTTTTATCCATCTATCAGGTTGCCCCTCAGCCTCTGACATTCGAAAAAAACAATCCAAGTTTATCCAAACTCTCTTTATAACCAATGCACTCCAACTCAGGCAACATCCTGATAAATATAAAAACCAAAAGAACTGCAGATGCGGTAAATCAGGAACAAAAACAAAGTTGCTGGAAAAGCTCAGCAGGTCTGGCAGCATCTGTGGAGGAGAAAACAGAGTTAACGTTTCGGGTCTGGTTCTGAGGAAGGGTCACCGGACCCGAAACATTAACTCTGTTTCCTCCTCCACAGATGCTGCCAGACCTGCTGAGCTTTTCCAGAAACTTTGTTTTTGATTCTGATAAATATCTTTTGCACTCTTGCCAAAGTCTCCACATCCTTCATATAGCATGGTGACCAGAACTGAATACTCCAAATGTGGTCTAATGAAAATCTTATATAACTCAACATGGCTTGCCAACTTTTATACTCAATTCCCTGACCAATGAAGGCAAACATGCCATATACCGTTTTTACCACCCTATCCACTAGTGTTACCACTTTCAAGATGCTATGGACTTGCACAGTTTACCTCCAAAAATGCATCAGCTCACATTTGTCTGGATTAGACTCCACCTGCCATTTCACTGACCTATATCCTGCTGTATTCTTTGACAACCTTCTTCATTATCCACAACTCCAACAATTTTTGTGTTGTCTGTAAACTTATTAATCATATATATTACAGGAAACGAAGGTCCCAGCAGTAATCCTTCAGAACACCACAGGCCAGACACTTCTGTCAGAAAAACACCCCGACACAACTACCCTCTGTCTCCTTTGACCAAGTCAATTTTGTATCCAACTTATGGAGTCATCTTAGATCCCTTGTGGGTTAATCCTCTGGACCAGCCTAACATGAGGGACTTTGTCAAATGCTTTAGTAAAGTCCATGTAGACAATAATCACTGCCCTACCCTCATCAATTATCTCCATCACTTCCTCAATAAATTCAAACAAATTAAGACAAGACCTCTCTCATACAAAGCAATGCTGACTATCCCTAATGAGTCCCTTCTTTTCCAAATGCAAGTAAATCCGGTCCCTAAGAACTTTCTCCAATAATTGTCCTACTAGTGAAGTAAAACTTACCAGCCTATAATTTCCTGGATTATCCCTGTTGCCCTTCTTAAAAAAAGGGACAGCATTGGTTACTCTCCAGTCTTCTTGGACCTTGCCTATGACTAAAAAGGATACAAAGATCTTGTCAAAGCCCCAGCAATCTCCTCCCTAACCTATGTCAGTATTCTGGGAGAGATCCCATAAGGCCCTGGGAACTTAACTACATTAACATTTTTCAAGACACCTAATGCCTCCTCCTTCTTCATATTGACATGCCCTATAATATCAATTAAGTCCTCTCTAATTTAACATTATCCATGTCCTTCACTTTGATGAATGCTACTGCCAAGTGCTCGTTAAGGACCTCACCCACTTCCTTTAGCTCCATGCATAAATGCCCTCCTTTGTCCTTGAATGAACCTACCTTTCCCCAGCTACCCTCTTGCTCCTAATAGATGTACAAAATATCTTGGAGTTCTCCTTAATCCTACTTGCTAAGGACATTTCATTGCCCCTTTTATCCTTTCTAATTCCTTGTTTAAGTTATTTCCTATTTCCTTTATATTCTTCAAGAGCCTTGACTGATTTCAATTTTCTAAGCTATAAATATGACTCCTTTCTCTTTTTGAATAAACTTTTGGTATATCTTGCTGTCTGGGGTTCCTGAACCTTGCCATCATTTGAGTTCAACAATTTCAACTCATAATCTCTGTCTGTATTTTTGTTTGTTTTTGGACGGTAACTCTTGATAATAGTTCTTCATTATCACGTTTAAATCTCCTCTAGACATATTCTTTACTTTCCTTTATTTCATTGTCACACATTTTGCCCTCCCCCATCATCTCATCATTTCATTTCTCCTGTCTTCTCCCTTCTTGTTCAACCACTTCCCCTCTCTTTACATTCTTTAAACCTGTGAATCTCTAACATTTTCCAGTTCTGATCACAGGTCATTCACTTGAAACAGTGGCCAAGATTTTCCACTTTGAAGATGAAGTATGGCAGTGAATGTTTTCAATGACATAAATATATATTCACCAACATCCAGGGTGTGTTTTCTTGTGCAATTCTGAGCTTTTTGTTCTATATAGTAATGGATTGAATGAGTTCATGTACACGTTGTGTTAAGCTCCACTCAAACTGGTAATGTCACACAATCTTTGACTGGAGATAGTTGAAATCTGCAGGAGTTCCCATGAGGAGCAGATATATCCTGTAGAGCTCCTAATAGCCTTAAATAACTAGGCTTAGCAAATTAATATAAACTGTACCTATCGTCATGCAATAAACTACCTTGTTAGAATTGTTTGAGGGCTTCTTAAACTACCTTATAAGACAGGAGCCTCCTTTGTTTAGACTCATTAGTGGTCTATTCTCTACAACTGATAATTAGACACATCATGACTCAACCTAGAGAGAGGAAGTTTGGTGACAATGAAATGCCCAAACCAGAATACAATAATTCCACTTTATTATCTATGCAAGTGAAATGTTGTGTGGGTTAATTGGTGAATCTAATGTGGTGAGCAAGTCAGAAGTTCCGGATACTGATGGGATCTTCTGGGGCAAAAAGTTTTGGCATCATATTTAAAGGCCAGTTGGGCACTGCTTCACTTGTTGTAAGGCAAGAACATCTCAGGAACCCGTGGTGGTCACCTGCAGAAGCCCAGACATGCCTGCTAAAACATCTAAGATGAACTCCAGGCTTACTGATGTTGTTTTGGGAAAACGCTCTAATGACTGGACTCATTCCTAGCACAAAACAAAATAGTAGTGATTGTCAGAGATCAATTGTCTCAGCCACTGGACATCATTACAGGAGTTCCTTGGGGTAGTTTCCAAAGTCTAACCATTTTAGCTCCTTCACCAATGACGTTCCTATTGTCGTAAGGTCAGAAGTGGGGTTCGTTAATGATTACATAATGTTCAACACCATTCATGACTCCACAGTTACTAAAGAAGCCCATCTCGAAATTCATCAAGACTTGGACATAGTTTGTACTATGAATGCCTGATAAGCGTTTATAAGGATGAATTGGAGACCAGGATCAGGAGCCGAGCACAAAACAGAGTGACGTAACAAGAAAAACATAAGTTCATTAGTTGGAAATATCTGTTAATTTGACTGACATTATTTTTATCCTTATTTACTTGCATAGGCTTTGCTATCATTAATATCATCAGTACCATTTTTGCTGTTATCTCTAATTATCGCCATAACCAGAGTTGCACTAACTCTGTTGCTTTATGCTGTGGTTTTTCTCTGGTTGTTTCCTTCTCGTGGTTCTAAGAGGTCATGTTTGGCTTGACGTTTTGTTCTAACACTGGTGCAACAATTTTTGGCCTCTGCCTCAGCATCAATTCCTCTGGCAAGTACACATTATTCAATGCTGTTGCTCTGTAACCGAATAGAGTTAATTCCTAGTTTGGAATCTTACGTAACAGTAACTTCACAAGCTTGACAATGCTTTCATCTCTCCATGTAATACTGCAGCCGTGTCTCTGCAATGGCTGCCAGACTTGGCTGATTAATTTCCCCTGCACTCTCAGCTCATCCACTTTGTTTTAAATGATGTGTGCTTTCAGATACAGAGCCTTTAGTTTTATCTTTTTATTCCCATTGTAAATTACAATCTTGTACTTAGCTGAGTCATAAGATTCATACATTTTATCCCATCTATCATCTCCTGTTTTAATACCTTTTCCTTTGATCTTGTCCCTAATCTTTAATTTACCACAACTTCCCAAATTTGATCTCTTGCCAATATTAATTAATTTAAAATTCCCTACTTTCCTAATTAAATGGTTGACAACAACAACATCTTCAACACAGGTCAGGTATGGACCTGTCCCATCAGTGCAAATCGCGCTTTCCCAGTATTTTGTCAATGCTGTCAAGTTGGAACCCAATTTCCCATACCAAGTTACACATTCATCACTTTAAGCTGATTGGTACTATGCCAAATTTCACCTTGATTTCCTGATCTATAGGTCTTCCCTCTCTATTGTGTTAATACCATCATTAATTAATAGAGACACCTCTCCAGCTTCACCTAGTTTCCTGTCATTTCTAACGATCCTTTTGCCTTCAGAACTGGAACTCTGAAGAAGAGTCAAATCAGACTCGAAACATTTTGTTTCATGCTCCGCCGGTATTGCCAGATCTGCTGAGTTCCTCAAGCATTTTCTGTTTTAATTTTAAATCTAGTGCCAGTCTATCCTATGGAATTCCTGGAGATCTTGATGGAATCCTGGCCTCTGCTGGTACGTGCCTGGCATCACTTTAGTTGGGCCTCCTGCTCTGCACTTTGTGATATCCAGAAGATTCATGGAATTTCTATTGAATTGTGTTGAATGTCTCTGTACATCAAATCAACTATTGTCAGCTGTTCTTTTTGCCTGTGGTAGCTTTTCAGCACTTGATCTACTGGATAATATTTTGACCAGACTTGCAGACAAAAGGTTTCTGAATTTGCACACTCCTTGTTAGACTTCTTGAGCTGCATGAATTTACCTGGTTTTTCCCACAGTTGCAGTTCAAGGTTTGGTTATGGCTACAGTGTAAGACTTTAATTCTTTTACAAGGTCCTAATCCAGTTGCTAAATGTTTATTCTTCATCTCAACCTGCAATTTCGGTCTCTTTAGGCAGCTTGTGAATGTTTCACATATGCCATTTAACTGTCAATACTTCCTCTTATCTCTTTCCAGAAGTTACTTATCTCTTTTCTATTAAAAGTTTTCAAAGTAAAATAGGCTAGTTTCCATATTAAATTATCTTGCACTTGCATAAAGATACTATTGAAGTGAATAAGCCTGGGTTGTAACGAGATGAGACATTAGTAGAAAATAACATCTTTAATCTTTGCAAAGTTGTAGTCATTTCCTGAATCCAAACCATTGTTGGCCTGCCTTTAAACTTCTTTTGTATGGAATGAGTAAGACAGGCTAAATTGGGAATAAATTATCCATCGTGCTTTACCATTCCTAAAAAACACTACATCGTTTACATACTTCAGTGCTAGTAGCTCACTGATAGCTCTTGTCTTCCTTGGATCCTTGGTGCCTCGTCTTGGATAATGTGTCCCAGAAATGTAACCATTGGTCTAGAGTTGATATTGCTCCATTTGCATAGGTTTGTGGTCTGTAGTGCATTTAACATATTGCAGCTTAATCCAATTTTCAGCAGCAACTCTTTCTTTTTTATCTTTTTATTGTCGTATATTGTATTGTCGTTGTAGGAGCACAGTGAAAAACCTTTACAATGTCTGCCTTCTTATGGTGACATCTTAGGTACAAGTACCTTGGATACAGCAGAGTGATAAAAGTAGTTGCTTAATTGCATAGTTGAAAAGAAGTTAAAAAATAAGAATATATTAAGGGGCATATTAATAGTTTAACATCACTGTGTTCTAAGGTAAGGATTGTCCTTTCAGAAGCAAACCTTACATAACATTACACACTCACCATTCAGACTTAGAAATATATCCCCAATCCTTCAGCGTCACTAGGTCAAAATCTTGGAACTCCCTCCCCAACAGAATCGTGGCTCCACTTACACAAATCAACTGCACGGTTCAAAAGGCCAGCTCGCCATCACATTTTCAGGCTAACTATGGATGGACTATAATTGCTGGTTCATCCAGCTAAGTGTACATCCCATGAATTAGTGAATAAAAAAGTCTCCTGATATAAATCCATTGGAAGCAGTACATAGAAGGTTTACTAGGGTAATACTTAAAGCTGTTTTTATGAGGAAAGATTGGGCTGACTACATTGTATCCTCTGAGAAGACTAAGAAACATATTGACTGAAGACCCTGTGAAGTCTTTACAAGGCAGATGTAGAAAGGATACTTTCTCTTTTGGAAGAAATTAGAAGTAGGGATCATGGCTTCAAAAAGAAGTCTGCCACTTACACAGAGTTAAGGAGAAGTGTTCAAAATTTTGGTAAATTGAAGCAAAGGATGAAATCAAGAGGGCCGCACTAGGACTTGAAGGTCATTTAAGGTGCAATTATAAGATTGCCAAACAGATTGATTAATGGCCTCTAAATGCCTCTACTATGCCTGATTGTTGCCAAAAAGAATTTTCTGGTCAGCCATCCCGTTCAAGGCACTGCTGTGAGACACTGCTGTTCTTTGCCTATAACTATGGAACATTCCAGTGGCAGTTCATAATTCAACTTTGCAAATAAGGATGGGAGAAAGACCAGCAGCCGGGTTATAATACGAAAAATATAGCAGTTGGAATTGTTTTTTTCTTGTGTCAAGTGTCCCAACAAATTGATCAGAAGTGAACATCTCTTCTTCGTGGAGGTGAAGTGCCTAGTTGTGCACAATCGCACAGTAGTTGCCAATGCAGTACATGTGAAACTCCAAACAATCATGAAAGGGGACAGGCAGAATGTTATCAACCCTTTGTTTACCTGACAGGCTCAGGGTTCGGGTGCCATGTTTATGTGACACTAAGACAGGCATCCACTCTTTCCCATCCAGAAACATTAGTGCAGCAGATTGTGAGGATTTTGTATTTCCTTGATATGTTGGGATTATTCTCCTGTTTCGGCACTGTCACGTACCTGGATTCCTGGAGCTGGAAGCCATCACCTCACATTGGCCATCTCTAACCTTTGGTTTTTCCTCTGTGACCCTTAATCCTCACTCCATTAGTCTGGTCCTGCAATTGATACACTGGACACATCATTCCGCCTCCCTTGACCAACTATAGATACTTTGTCCATCAGCAAACTGCTCCCTCTTATCCTGGAGCTTCCATCTGTTATTCTTGATCCTTCGTCCTTGACCTGCCTTCTGTTATATGCAATTTTCAGGAAGTCACTCTTGACCTTCCTTGTATGAGCCTTGATCTTCTGACAACCATGTTTGATTTACTATGTGTAGACTTTGACTCTTAAGCTTCCTCCACTTGTCCTCTATGAGCTTTCATAGGACAGCAATCTTTCTATCTCTCTCAGTTAGGGCAGTTGCATGCTCCTCCTGTAGAACGTGGGAGGTAAGGGTCACCACTAGTGTCCCCACTGACTTCATCTGCGGGAAGTGCACCCAACTCCAGCTCCTCGGAAACCACGTTAGGGAACTGGAGCTAGAGCTGGATGAACTTCGGATCATTTGGAAGGCCGAGGGGGTAATTGTGAGGAGATACAGGAAGGTAGTCACACGTCAGGTACAGGGAAAAGGTGGATGGGTTACAGTCAGGGGACGGAAAGGGAACAGGCAGACAGTGTGGGGATTCCCTGTGGCCGTTCATCTCAAGAACAAGTATACCGTTTTGGATACTATTGGGGGGGACGACTTAACAGGGGTAAGCCATGGGGTACAGGTCTCTGGCACAGAGTCTGTCCCTGTTGCTTAGAAGGGAAGGGGGGAGAGGAGGAGAGCGTTAGTCATTGGGGACTCCATAGTCAGGGGGACAGATAGGAGATTCTGTGGGAATGAGAGACACTCACGGTTGGTGTGTTGCCTCCCAGGTGCCAGGGTCCGTGATATCTCGGATCGTGTTTTCGGGATCCTTAAAGGGGAAGGGGAGCAGCCCCAAGTCATGGTCGACATAGGCATCAATGACATAGGTAGGAAAAGGGATGGGGATGTAAGGCAGAAATTCAAGGAGCTAGGGTGGAAGCTTAGAGCTAGAACAAGTAGAGTTGTTATCTCTGGTTTGTAACCCATGCCACGTGCTAGCGAGGCGAGGATTAGGGAGAGAGAGCAGTTGAACACGTGGCTACACAGATGGTGCAGGAGGGAGGGATTCAGATACCTGGATAATTGGAGCTCATTCTGGGGTAGGTGGGACCTCTACAAACGGGATGGTCTACACCTGAACCAGAGGGGTACTAATATCCTGGGGAGGACATTTGCTAATGCTCTTCCTGAGGGTTTAAACTAATTCAGCAGAGGGGTGGGAACCTGAATTGTAGCTCCAGTGAACAGGAGGTTGAGAGTAGTGAAGTCATGAATAAGGTTTCAGGGTTGCAGGAGTGTACCGGCAGGCAGGAAGGTTGTTTGAAGTGTGTCTACTTCAACGCCAGGAGTATTCGGAATAAGGTGGGTGAACTTGCAGCATGTGTTGGTACCTGGGACTTTAATGTTGTGGCCATTTTGGAGACATGGATAGAGCAGGGACAGGAATGATTGTTGCAGGTTCCGGGTTTGGCTGTTTCAGTAAGATCAGGGAAGGTGGTAAAAGAGGGGGAGATGTGGCATTGTTAGTCAAGGACAGTATTACAGTGGCAGAAAGGACGTTTGATGAGGACTTGTCTACTGAGGTAGTAGAGGTTAGAAACAGGAAAGGAGAGGTCACCCTGTTGGGAGTTTTCCACAGGCCTCCGAAAAGTTCCAGAGATGTAGAGGAAAGGATTGCAAAGATGATTCTGGATAGGAGCGAAAGCAACAGGGTAATTGTTATGGGGGCCTTTAACTTTCCAAATATTGACTGGAAACGCTATAGTTTGAGTACTTTAGATGGGTCAATTTTTGTCCAATGTGTGCAGGAGGGTTTTCTGACACAGTATGTCGATAGGCCAACAAGAGGTGAGGCAACATTGGATTTGGTACTGGGTAATGAACCAGGCCAGGTGTTAGAATTGGAGGTAAGTGAGCACTTCGGTGATAGTGACCACAATTCAGTTATGTTTACTTTAGCGATGGAAGGGGATTGGTATATATCACAGGGCAAGAGCTATAGCTGGGGAAAAGGCAATTGTGAGGTGATTAGGCAAGATTTAGGATGCATAGGATGGGGAAGGAAACTGCAAGGACTGGGCACAATTGAAATGTGGAGCTTGTTCAAGGAACAGCAACTGTGTGTCCTTGATAAATATGTACCTGTCAGGAAGGGAAGAAGTGGTCGAGCGAGGGAACCGTGGTTTACTAAAGAAGTTGAATCTCTTGTCAAGAGGAAGAAGGAGGCTTATGTAAAGATGAGGTGTGAAGGCTCAGTTAGGGCTCTTGAGAGTTACAAGTTAGCCAGGAAGGACTTAAAGAGTTAAGAATAGCCAGGAGGGGACATGAGAAGTCTTTGGCAGGGAGGATCAAGGAAAACCCTAAAGCTTTCTATAGGTACGTCAGGAACAAAAGAATGACTAGAGTAAGATTAGGGCCAGTCAAGGACAGTCGTGGGAAGTTGTGCGTGGAGTCCGAAGAGATAGGAGAGGCCCTAAATGAATATTTTTCATCAGCATTCACACATGAAAAAGACAATGTTGTTGAGGACAATGCTGAGATACAGGCTATTAGACTAGACGGGATTGAGGTTCACAAAGGGGAGGTGTTAGCAATTCTGGTAAGTGTGAAAATAGATAAGTCCCCTGGGCCAGCTGGGATTTATCCTAGGATTCTCTGGGAAGCTAGGCAGGAGATTGCAGAGCCTTTGGCTTTGATCTTTATGTCGTCATTGCCTACGGGAATAGTGCCAGAAGACTGGAGGATAGCAAATGTTGTCCCCTTGTTCAAGAAGGGGAGTAGAGACAACCCTGGTAATTATAGACCAGTGAGCCTTACTTCGGTTGTGGGTAAAGTGTTGGAAAGGATTATAAGAGATAGGATTATAATCATCAAAGGAATAATTTGATTAGGGATAGTCAACACGGTTTTGTGAAGGGTAGGTCGTGCCTCACAAACTTTATTGAGTTCTTTGAGAAGGTGACCAAACAGGTGGATGAGTGTAAAGCAGTTGATGTGGTGTATATGAATTTCAGTAAAGCGTTTGATAACGTTCCCCATGATAGGCTATTGCAGAAAATATGGAGGCATGGGATTGAGGGTGATTTAGTGGTTTGGATCAGAAATTGGCTAGCTGGAAGAAGACAGAGGGTGGTGGTTGATGGGAAATGTTCATCCTGGAGTTCAGTTACTAGTGGTGTACCGCAAGGATCTGTTTTGGTGCTACTGCTGTTTGTCATTTTTATAAATGACCTAGATGAGGGCGTAGAAGGACGGGTTAGTAAATTTGCGGATGACACTAAATTCGGTAGAGTTGTGGATAGTGCAGAAGGATGTTGCAGGTTACAGAGGGACATAGATAAGCTGCAGAGCTGGGCTGAGAGGTAGCAAATGGAGTTTAATGCAGAAAAGTGTGAGGCAATTCACTTTGGAAGGAGTAACAGGAATACAGAGTACAGGGCTAATGGTAAGGTTCTTGGTAGTGTGGATGAGCAGAGAGATCTCAGCGTCCATGTGCATAAATCCCTGAAAGTTGCCACCCAGGTTGATAGGGTTGTTAGGAAGGCGTACGGTGCATTAGGTTTTATTGGTAGAGGGATTGAGTTTCGGAGCCGTGAGGTCATGTTGCAGCTGAACAAAACTCTGGTGCGGCCGCACTTGGAGTATTGCGTGCAGTTCTGGTTGCCGCATTATAGGAAGGATGTGGAAGCATTGGAAAGGGTGTTGAGGAGATTTAGCAGGATGTTGCCTGGTATGGAGGGAAGGTCT
The DNA here is from genome assembly GCA_024137785.1 of Ginglymostoma cirratum. NCBI lineage: Eukaryota > Metazoa > Chordata > Chondrichthyes > Orectolobiformes > Ginglymostomatidae > Ginglymostoma > Ginglymostoma cirratum. Next base: position 33,881,992 of record JAHRHZ010000013.1, read on the forward strand.
TATGAGGAAAGGCTGAGGGACTTGAGGCTGTTTTCGTTAGAGAGAAGAAGGTGACTTACTAGAGACATACAAGATGATCAGAGGATTGGATAGGGTGGACAGTGAGAGCCTTTTTCCTCGGATGGTGATGGCTAGCACGAGGGGACATAGCTTTAAATTGAGGGGTGATAGATATAGGATAGATGTCAGAGGTAGGTTCTTTACTCAGAGAGTAGTAAAGGCGTGGAATGCCTTGCCTGCAACAGTAGTAGACTCGCCAACTTTAAGGGCATTTAAATGGTCGTTGGATAAACATATGGATGATAATGGAATAGTGTAGGTTAGTTGGGCTTCAGATTGGTTTCACAGGTCGGCACAACATCGAAGCCCGAAGGGCCTGTACTGAGCTGTAATGTTCTATGTTCTGTGTTCTATGTTCATTCCCCAGCACAGACACCACCCAATCTCAAAATATCACTTTATCCTCTCCAATGGTTGAGCAATGCTTTTCAAATTTATAAAAAAAGCAGTTTCTGTTCAGTTCGAATCAACCAGGATCACAACTTGACGTACTTGCACATACCACTTTGAACCAATTACAAATCTGAAGCTACATTATTTCACATTTGCTGCATGCTTAGTTACAAAGCTAAGATTGAATTTGGCAAAATTGTGATTTCATGAACATGTGTAACATGCTAACCCATTAAATAGAGGTTCTTGATATTTGCCATTAGGAAGCATGATCCACAAGAAATCTGAAGAGATTGGAATAAGTTCATTGATCACACCGTCATTATAGGCTGGATATCAAACAATGATGAGACAGAATACAGGAAAGAGATGGAGCACTGGCAATGTGGTGCAAAGATAACACTCTCTCCCTCAATGTTAGCAAAACTACAGATCTGATCATTGACTTCAGGAAGCAAGGAAGAGGGCACACCCCCATTTACATCAACAGAGCTGAGGTGGAGATGGGTGAGAGTAAGTTCCAAGGAGTAACGATAACCAACTATCTGTCCTGGACCATCCAGGTTATGTGATCGTCAAGAAGGCACAACAATGCCTCTTTTTCCACAGGGGGCTAAGGAAATTTGTCTTGTTCTTAAGGAAAATCACCAACTGTTACAAGCGCACTGTAGAAAGCATTCTACCTGGATGCATTCACGCTTGGTATGGTAACTGCTCTGCTCAGGACCATAAGAAACTACAGAGAGCTGTGAATACAGCCCAACATGCAAGCTAACTTTCCAGCTATTGGCTCCGTCCACACATCTTATTGCCCCAGAAAGGCAACCAACATCATCAAAGACCCCTCCCATCCCAGTCCAAAGATATGCAGGTTAGGTGGATTGGCCATGTTAAATTGCCCGTGGTGTTTAGGGATGTGTACATGAAGTGGATTTTAGGGGGATGGGTCTGGGTGGGATGCTCTGAGGTTTGGTGTGGCCAAAAGGTCTGTTTCCACATTGTAGGGATTTTATGCTTCTATGGTATAATACCCTCTTCCTGTCAGGCAGAAGATACAAAAGCTTAAACACATGCTTCTTCCCTGCTGTTCTGAATGACTTCTAAATGGACCTCTCAAATTTCAAATCTAATATTGATCTTGCTTTTTGTGCACCTTCTCTGCAGACATATCTTTGTATTCCTCACTCTGTTCAATCACCCCATGATCTTTGTATGTTATGATCTGCCTGTACTGCATGCAAAACAAAACTTTTCACTGTATTTAGGTGCATGTGACAAGAATAAATCAAATAGAATCAAATCAATGTCAGCCAGGTGGATCTCATAGAATGTGATATCCCTGATTGGGATCGTTAACTTGGTCCGATACAGGAGTCCTGGCTGACAGATATAAACAGGAATGTCAGGGGTTTTGCTCACTCTAGGAGCTGACTCTGTGCTATCTGGGTCAGTGTCATGTATATACACGCGTAAATAAAGAGTGACTCAGTGACAGGATATCGGCCTTTGTGGAGCTATTTCAAATTCTGTCACCAATCATTGTGTGCAGTTTTGGTCTCCTTACTTAAGAAGATATATACTAGCTCTGGAGGGGGTGCAGAGGAGATTCACTCGGTTGATTCTAGAGTTCAGAGGGTTGGTTTATGAGGAGAGACTGAGTAGACTGGGATTATACTCATTGGAATTCAGAAGAATGAGGGGATATCTTATAGAAACATATAAGATTATGAAGGGAATAGACAAGGTGGAGGTAGGGAGGTTGTTTCCGCTAGCAGGTGAAACTAGGACTCGAGGGCATCGCCTCAAAATAAAGGGAAGCAGATGTAGGACTGATGTCAGGAGGAACTTCTTCACCCAAAGGGTTGTGAATCTGTGGAATCCCCTGCCCAGTGAAGTGGTTGAAGCTACCTCGCTGAATGTTTTTAAAGCAAGGCTAGATAAATTTTTGAACAGTAAAGGAATTAAGGGTTATGGTGAGTGGGCGGGTAAGTGGAGCTGAGTCTCAAAAAGATCAGCCAGGATCTTATTAAATGGTGGGGCAGGCTCGAGGGGCCAGATGTCCTACTCCTGCTCCTAGTTCTTATGTTCTTATGTATGTTCAATTTTCATCCCTAAACCAGGAAATGACATTTTGCCTCCAGCTCAGTTAAGAGCTTGCCTCAATCTTCAATTCCCACTCCAGGGAGCTTCACAAGAGCCCGCTATCAATCTTCAATCGTAGTTGCACTAAAAATAAACTTTAGTTCCTCAGACACCGTTCTCAAATTTATCTCACAATGTCCCTCCAATATTGTGTCAACTTCTACGCAGGAATTTCTAATTATATTGTGTCTCATTATATTCAGGATATAGCTGAGGTTTTAATGTTGGAGTCTCAGGCACTATTAATTTCTCTATTGATCAGACAACAGAAGTTGCAGAATTTCCAAGAGGGCAGTATTTGTTCAATTGCACACACATTAAAATTTTCGGAATTTCCTCTGCTCTGCATCAATCATAAAGGAATTTTGTTCCATATCACTGAAGAACTGAATAATATTGCATTTATCAAAAAAATTCTTAGATTACTCTGAACTTCCTTTATTTTATACAAATTATTACCCTCAGTTTCATCTGATAAGAACATGTATATTTGATCATCCAATTATTCTGTAAAAAGCAGGCAGCAAACTGGTGAAACTCATTAGAAAACAGAAAGCTCAGTGTTCCAGATTTTCATCATTACTGGGGTCTTGCAATGTTCTATGGTTGGAACTTCTGTCAGCCTCCTGCAAACCAAATATCACTATGGGAGTGGACCCAGAGATGGGGGTCAACCTACGCTAAGAATCCCTTTCAGACTGATCCAGATGGAACTGGCATATCAAATGAATTGATGTGCATTGGCTTGAATGTGATGACAGTGGAAAATGCTTTGGTTCAGGTCAGGGACGTGACTGGTGCTCCAAGGAAAAGCAACACTTATTTTTAAAGTTCTCAATTTGGGCCCTCACTAAGGCCACACAAAACAAGCAGCCTGCAAATGATGGAAATATGTCATAGTTGATTGCCGTTTACACACTCTAATGTATTCTCAACACTGGTACATTTACCATGAAAGCTCCAGCAGCTTCACAAATGGAGGACATCAGCTGGTGCAAATCCAATGTAAGTGGCAGAATTGTAACTGAAGGATGTTCCAAGGCAGATGATTTTCAGGTGCCCAGATGCCAAAGCACTATCAGATATATTGAATCTATCGGTGGAATCTGAGTTGTAACTCTTATAAGCAAGCTTGCTACAAAAATTTACTTCAGTAACTTTACTAACTGCTGATTTACACTGGTTTTCGAATCCTTCTCAGGCAATAGTAGGCCACAGTTATACCAAACTTATTTATGATTAATTTTCTCTTGTTATTTTTAAAGATCCTTAAGTTTCCTTTGATAATTATTATTTGCCAGTTCATTATTTTCAAGAGTTGATTACATTCTCTATGAGCAGATGTTCACTCTCTACATATCAGAATGGTTCTGCCAGCAACATCCTTGTTACAAATTAACTCAAACAAGAACAATCACAACCTGGGTTCTTCCTTTGCAAGTGTAAAATATCGCAGTTAAAATTATTAATTTGCACAGTTCTCCATTTCATAATATAGACTCACCACGATTGTAAGAGTTGATTGTTTGGTCATTACTTCATTGGTACTTGCGTAATCTTGCTGCGATGCACATTGTCTCCTGTTCATTTGAAAATGGAACAGTGACTAGTTCAAAAGTGTTTCAGTCACTGTAACATACTGTGGATCATCCTGAAGTCATGAAGAATGCAAGATCTTGGTGATTGCCTTTTCAGGAAGGCTGTTCTCCCATTATTTCTCACATTACTCGGTTCATAAAGCAGAGGAGATTATTATAAGACACTTAAATTAATATAGTAAATTAAAATCAAACACATATGTGAAGTATATCAGTAGCAGAGCGTACCTAAATCACAGTTTTACCTTGTTATTTTGACATGGACATTATATAAAGTTTCTCAATGTCTGCTGCATGTGACATAATTTAGTGGCAAGGAACAGATCAAACTTCAAATTAGTGGAAAATAGAGTGTTTTAATTGAGACATGTCCATCCTGGGCCTCCTCTAGTGTCACAACAACGCCACCTGCAAACTTGAGGAGCTGCACCTCATATTCCGCCTCGGGAGCCTACAGCCTGATGGCCTAAACATGGAATTCAACAGTTTTAAAATCTCCCCACCTCCAGCCACATGCCATGACCAACCCTCCCTCTCACCCCTGCCTCCTTGACCTGACACAACCTGTCCATCTTCTCTCCTACCTATTCACTCCTCCCACCACACTGACCAATCCCAACAACTCCCTACTTGCACTCACTCATCACCATCTCATCTACCTTCCCCAAACCCACCCTCCTCTCTCTATTTATTTCTGAGCTCCCCTCCCTCTCCCCATTTCTGAAGAAGGGTCCCGACCCAAAACATCAACTTACCTGCTCCTCTGATGCTGCCTGGCCTGCTGTGTTCCTCCAGCTCCACATTTTGTTATCTCTGACTCCAGATCTGCAGGTCTTGCTATCTCTATTTTAATTGTTTACCTTGTCCAAAGATGGTCAGCAAGATAATGTGATAGTCTGTGATTTCTGCAGAAACAAGAGAATCTGTAATGTCTGAACAAGCTTCCCAATATATAAATGATCGAGGGTGGAGTTCCCTCCCTTGAAGGAACACAGCAAAATGAAAACCATCTCTTGATTAATATAAAGAAACCAGGCTAGTAAAAAGTAGATGTAAAAGACTATCATTATGTAGAAATGGATTCTAACTGGTCCATTCTGTGCGGACAATAGAAGCATTAATCGTGTGATAGAAACTAACTACAAACAACAAATTGTATCACCCCAATAATGGGGGGTGGCATTGGGGAAGCCAATCTGTCTCAAATACAACACAACATGGCAGACAATTCTTCCAGTCAAAACAAAAGAATGTGGCCTGGCAACCCGTCATCATAGGCAGTGGGAGTGGGAATAATTCATTGTTACCTGCAAAGATTGTTTCTATGGAAATTTATCCATAATCCAGAAATCCAGACTATCAAACATATTATTCTTCAAAAAACAATGACATGGAACCCATGCAGGCCTGCGCTGCGTACATTTAAATGACTCACTGTGAACATGATTAACTTTTCATACTCCATTAATAACATTGCTGCATTTTTCTCTCCAAAACTCATCCTTTTGTGTGTGTGTGTTTGTATGTTTTGTATGTGTGTGCATGTGTGTGTCTGTGTGTGTGTGTGTGTCTTCGTCTGAATCAGAGAGTTAGCAAATTTGTTGCATTTACATTCTGGGGTCCCAGGTGAGCAAATATTTCACTTTTCTTTTTTTTTCAACTTTTTCCAAAACATAGTTTGCGCTTATTGAAAATCGCCATATTCAAAAGGTTTGAAACACTTCCTCCTAAACACATCTTCTTGTTGTCCTAACCAATTTGGAAGAGTGGACTTTATTGTTTTGTTGTCCAAGTCTTCATTGGTCACAACAGTGCCTGAAATTAAAAGAGACGTGATACTAGTATGACTAATTATACATTTTGGATAATATGTAGCTCTCCTTCAGAATGGGTCACGGGACTTGAAATGCTAAATCTGATTTCTGTCCATAGATGCTGCCAGCCCTGATGAGTTTTTCCAGAAATTTCTGTTTTTGTTTCAAATTTATAGATAACACATCTTTCTAACATCGTTCTGAAGTGGACAAGTAAAAAGGGAGGAGAAAAGGCATTAACTTGGAATTTAGTGGTAGTAAGGGACGTATAGTCAGGGAGTTGGACAAAGTTCTCTGCGGACAAGAAATTGAATTTAGAAATTGTTGTTGGCTACCTGGCTGAGTCGTGGCACATATAGATACTTACCACATAGATTGAACCAGGAAAGAAGTTTCATTTAGGAAGACAAACAGCTAAGGGCTAAATCATAGTTTAAAAAAATATGATGGTAATAATCTCTGCATTACTTCCTGAGCCAAAAGTGAATTAGCATAGGATAAATAAAGTCAGAGAGTTGTTTGCATGGCTCAAAAACTGGTGTCGGAGGAATGGATTTTGATTCATGAGACACAGGCTTCAACACAATGCGTTCATCTGATTTGTGTTGGGACTCGTGTTCTGGAGTCTCATACAACATAATGGTAGTAATAACGGTGTAATGATAACCTGAAAATGACCAGAAAGGATAAGGCATTCAAACTTAAGATTGCATGAGCAGATAAGGCCAGAATATACAAACAAGAATGGTAAAAAGACACAGTTAATAGTTCTGTATCTGAATGCACACAATATTCTTCATCAATTGGATAAATTGATGTCACAAATGATAGATATTTCAAACATAGTAAGGTGACCAAGGCTATAACCTAAATATCTAGGGGTCATTGACAGTTTAGGAGCAAAGGAATTTAGGATAAATTGGCGAAATAGTTCTCGTAATTAAGTATGACATTAGTAAAGCAGTGAGAGATTATGTTAGTTGAGAAGACCAAGATGTGGAGACAGTTTGACCAGAGGTAAAAAATAGCAAATATAATAAATCACATACATAGAAACACACAGAATTGTGAATTAAAAACAGCAGTAGCTTATTTGACCCCTCAAACCCGCATTGCTGATCTAAATTTGACCTCAACTCCATTTTAATCTTCTGACCCCATCACTCGAAATAACTCTTGCCTATCAAGAATCTAGCCTTTAATATATTTTCACAGACCCAGCCTGTTCTGCCATCTGAAAAAACAAATTTCACAGATTAATAATCTTCTGAAAAAGAATTTTCTTTATCTTTGTCTTGATAGGCATCTCCTTATTTTTAAACTAAGTCTCCTGTTTTTCGTTTCACTCATAAAAGTAAACATCCTCCCAACATCCAACTTGTGAAGCTCCCTCATAACCTTATATTTTTTCAATAAAATCACTTGCTATGTGTACAGTTTGTGATCAAGTGGACAAGTGTATATTTATTTATTTATTTATTTTCTTTCTTTCTCCGTTTTTTCTTTCCTCTTTCTTCCTTACATTCTTTCTCTCTTCATTTCTTTCATTCTTTTCTTGTTTTTCTTCCTTTCCTTTATTTCTCCTTCATAGTTTATACACTTTCTTATCAACAACATTAGTTATCATACATTTTGTTCATTCATATAATTAAATATTCAATTCATCATTCAATAGTTGTGTGCTCAGCACTGATCCTTATGACACTCCAATAGTTACATCTTTCCAACCTGATAATAAACCATTTATTCACAGTCTCCGCTTCTTGTTCATTAATCGAGCCTCTATCCATTACTCATAAGAACATAAGAAACAGAGTCAGGGATAGGATTTTCATCCTGTCAAGCCTGTCCCACTATTCTATAAGATTATGGGTTGATCTGCAGAAGGCCTCACCTCCTTTGTCATGGCAGAATCTCAAAGTACAAAGCTTCTTGATATTTCAAAAGCTTGCCCCCTCTTTCAATACTTCCAGTGATCGCGTCTCCACAACTCTCCAAAGTAGATAATTCCAGATATTCACTACCCTTGATGAGAAGAAGTTCCTTCACATCTCAGTTTTCAATAAATGTCCCCTTATTCTGTGACAACGTCCCCCAGATTAAGATTCCTCCAGCAGTGGAAATGTCTTCTCAACGTCTACCCTATTAAGCACCCTTAACATCGTAAAATTTATATTAAGACCTTACCCTCGGTCTCCTAAATTCCAATGAGAAAGCGTCTAACCTGTTCAGCTGTTAACTTCTTTGTATTTGTTCATGGGATGAAGGTGTCGCTGGTTAGGCCAGTGTGTATTGCCCATCTCAAATTGCCCAGAAGGCCGTTAAGAGTGAAACACATTGCTGGAGTCACTTGTAGGCCAGACAAGGTAAGGATGGCAGCTCCCTTCCCTAAAGGACATTAGTGGACCAGATGTGTTTTTCATGGTCATCATTAGACTCTTAATGCCGAATGTTTTTTCATTGAATTCAAATACCATCACCTGCCATAGTGGAGATTCAAATCCCAATCCCAGAACATTGCCTGGGTCTTTGGATTAATAATCCAGTGATCATACCACTAGGTCGTCATCTCAATGTCAACTCTTTCATCCAAAGAATCAGCCTAGTGGATCTCTTTTAAACTGCCTCCAATGCCAGTATATCCTTACATCAATACAGGAACTAAGACGATAAACTATGTACGGCCTCACCAATACTCTGTACAGTTAAAACAAGAATTCTCTGTTTTGAATTACAACCCTCCAGCAATGAAGAGTAACATTCCATTTGCCTTCTTGATAACTTCCTGCCCCTACAAGCTATCGTTGTTTTATGCATAAGAGCAACTAGATCTCTCTGAGCTGCACCCTTTTGGAATCTCACTGTACTTAAATAATAGCCAAAGATGTGGAGGTGCCAGTGTTGGATTGTGATGGACAAGGTCAAAAATCGCACAACACCAGGTTATAGTCCAACAGCTTTATTTGAAGTCACAAGCTTTTGTAGTCTTTCTCCTTCTCCAGTTGTCACTGACACCTGATGAAGGAACGAGACTCCGAAAGGTTGTGCTTTCAAATAAACCTGTTGGACTATAATCTGGTGCTGTGTGACTTTTAACCTTATTCAAATAATTGTCTGCCTTTTGATTCTTCATACCAAAGTATATGACCTCTTGATTTCTTACATTAAGATCCCTCTGCCAATTTTCTTTTTTCCCCATTCACTCAACCTATTTGTGTTCCCTTGCTGGTTCCTTATGTCCTCATCACAGCATGCCCTCTTACTTGAAAAGAGTCACAATGGACTTGAAACATTAACTCTGCTTCTCTCTCCCCTATGTTGTGGAGTTTCTTTTTATCACAGGGTATTGAGGGAGTTGGGTCATTAAGTATAATCAAGGTTGTGATGGACAAATTTTTAATCACTATGGAAATCACTGTTTATGGGGAAAAGGCAGGAAAATGGGGTTGAGGATTACCAGATAAGCCATGTTCTCATTGATTGGTACTGTAGATTAGACTCAAATACCTACTTCTGCTCCTATAGATTATACTTTTAAGCAATTCCATGAAGAAAATTTATACAGGAGGATTTCGGCACTCAGTGTCTATCTTATATGTGACCAGTTTAATTCTCATCGCCATAGCAGGTGGCTGCATGTTAAGACAGTTCACTCTGTCACACTCTCATTCAGAAAAGCAAGTATCATAGAGGCTCTTGGGAAATGAAGGCAATCCTTTACTGAATGACAACGACATCTTCATATATTTTTCAGCAATTAATTAATGATGCCCAAGTTTCCACAATTTTTCCATGACAGCTGCTTGTAACTGTATAACAATGTCCCAATGTTCCTTTGCTTGTCTGTATCTTTCTGATGACAGTTCCTGAACAAGACAGTTCAAGAAATATTTCCCTGTTGCAAAAAAGGAGCAATAAATTTGAAGGGCGTGTCATAGATTCAAAAAGATTTGCTAATCAAACAACTACACAACTAAACCTACAAAAAAACTTTCACTTAAATTGAAGAGCTTTTTCCTTCTTTGAGGCTGTTGGCTATTTACGAGGTTCTCGGAAAATTGAGTTGCTGGAAGTAATCATACAATGGGTTTTGATTTTTTTATGAGTGGCTAAGAGGTACACAAATGTTATATAGGAGAGGCAAAAGAAAAGTAGTTTAGAAATGCTTACTGGAATAATATTCACAATATGGGGAAGGCTAACATATCATGGGTAAAATGAAGTCATTATTTCCAGTTTTCAATTTGGTCCAAATAAGCTCATGCAAAATGTTAAGACTAATGTCTAAAGATAACAGAAATTATACATTATATAAATGTGTAATGTAATCATATGAAGTCCTTTTTTCATTACTTTATCACTCTACATTTGGAGAGCAGAAGGAAACTATTGACTGCATTCTTTCAGTTCTGGCATTTGCAAGATTAATCTAAAAAAAACACACTATTCTTTCTACGCTTTCCTTGAGTTCAAATACTTATTGAATTTTCCCTTAACAGGTGAAATGATGTCTGTCTCAAACATACTTTAAGGAAAGGAATTCTATGTTCGACCAGCAGAGCTTGTAAAACAGAGCAAAATGGCCAAGTGTCAGTCTTGCTGAGTTTTGTGGAGGGTTTCTTTCCACAAGGCCTGGTAGGTTTTCATTCTCTATCTTCCCAAATTTGCCTCATTTCTTTCTGATGTGCCCCTATGGTTCCTGGTCATCCTGGTACCCCAATTGTCTCATTCACCATAGGAGAAAATAATTGTCACTGATGGGATATCTTGAAATACCTGGTGCCAGTGTCCTATTTCAACGGCCACTGTTGTACTCGGTTCAGTGTTGGCAGTCCACAGCTGCCCTGCATGTCTTTCATAGCTCAGCAGCCAAGTAAGAAGCATTGTTCATTGTTGTGTGACTCTCCCATTACTACCCCGTGAATGTAATTTTCATAAGTCACAACCTCTACCCTTGTCCGGGACACATGCTATTTTGCCTCCTGCAGGTGACATTACTACAGTCTCAGCAGTCAAGACATCCCCTCTTCTCTCTCTGAGGAAGACAGCACAGGTGACTTAGAGAAAGCACCAGCAAGGCTGCCTCCTGCATCCCACACCAGCTCAGACACTGGCACTTTGGTGCGTACATTAGCTAGATTAGAGTTAGGAATACATTCTGGTGAGGGTTTCACTGCCACATCTCTGCAGCTGGTTGAGGAAGAAATACTCCAGGTCACTGGCATTCAGAGGACTGCAAGACACCAGGCATTTACTCAGATTCAGCCCCAGGCAGGAGAGCACACCATGATGTTGACAATTTCTTACTCCATTGGCATGTGCAAGCACAGGGCAACCTGACACTAAGGTTGCAGGATTGTCACAGCACCACTGGGACCTTGCTGCCTTTGGTGAGTGAGCTTCTGGCTGTCTCCATAGACAGGTTAGCAACTGCCATGGAGAACCAGGTCCAGCCTCAGAGTCTGCTGGATAGTCACACAGACATGCACTCTATCGTTTTAGCAATTGATGCTCAGCCAGAAGAGAAGCAATTTACAGGATTCCCCTGAGACCTTCCCTCTGGACAATCCAGAGGTAGACAGGCCACCTACCTCCACCTCCCCACTGCCTGTGGGAGTTCAAGCCTAGGACAGTGCTCCTGTCTGTGGGCAGAATACACGCAGAATGAGTTAGCCCTCCAGACAGAAATGCCTCTGGGCTCACGGAAGCAAAACTCTAAGGCCTAAGGGCTCTGCTATTGGTCAGGCTCCTTCCACCCCAGTTACAGAACAGGAGGTGCACTGTGACATAGTACAGGAAAAGGAAGAAGAAGACCATGTGAAAACATATAGGGGGCACTTCATTGTATAGTGATTTGCCCCCCGCCTTTCATAATTGTAATCCCCACCATGTCATAGCATGCTGTTTCCATCTCCACAATTCAGCTTCCTAGCTTACCTCCCAGAGCATTAGACTCTGCTTGATTTCTTGAGGACACATTCCAGGACTAACCATGGTCCACCACTTTGAACAACTTAGACAGACAGCCCCTAAAGATAGATGATAAGACCCCTTATTAATATCTGTACAGCTCCCTAACTGTCTTCCTGAAACTCTCTGGCCTTGTTTCACTGGACCGATGGGCTGATTATGACCCATAATTTTGGGCTGTTAAAATACGGACCCCCTGACTATGAGCACCTGAAGCAGCTGACTATGCCCAAGCCCTTGAACTGATAACAGACATCACCTTTGGCTTACAGTGCTGGGATCCCCCGTCTGAAAAGTGTCTCCCTTGATTTGACTAAATGCTCCTCTTCGTAAATCTTGAGATATAACCACTTGGTTAATGAACAGGCAATGTCTTTGACGCATATGTGGCTGGCACATGGTACAGGTAAGACATTGACAGAGTACAGTGCTATATAGCAACATATCCATCTGTCTGACTGATGACTGCTGACAACAATGACAAACTCCCTGACTTTGTGTCTGCACTGGAAGACAAGCCAGGACAGAATGACCTTTAAGCTCAAGTAGAGGGGGTTGCTCACAGCAACCGCTAAAGCAGGCACAATGTAAGTGAACGTGAAAGGACAGAGTGAGGATCCCTAAGGTGTAGCCTGGTCTAATCCATGAGTTATATGCCTGTTTCTGTGTACAAAACTTCCTGGCAGCATCATTACAGAGAAACGTACCAGTGCACTTTAAGGTGCAGTGTAAAGTAAAAGTAAAAGTGAAGTTACCATAGTCTTGCCAGACCAAAGGGCTGTCCTCTTTGGTAGAGCAAGAGAAACAACTGCTGTTGGTCTAATCTGGGGGTCAACATGCCTCAGGAAAGGGGAGAGGCCTTTATGATAACTTCAGCCAGCACAGGAATTGAACCCATACTGTCAGCATTGCTCACCAGCTGTCCAACCAACTGAGCTATAATCAACACCCTGCACTGAAATGTAGAAGTGTACTATAAGTGGAGTTGAAATACTCCATGATGATGAGGTGAGGCTGGTGCGCATCAATGTCCATGGATGTGGACTGCATATGACTACTGCCCAATGAGTGTGCCCTGTGTGCTGGGCATCCAATTGGAGGTCCAGAGGAGCAAGTGGCAAGCTGGAGATGCCAGGCAACCGCTCTGACTTTGATGCCATGAATCCTCTAGTTTCGGTCCATTGGGTGGGAGAATGGGGATTTTCAAACCAATGAGATGAGATTGTCGGTAATAATGGGGCTGTTAAAGGGTGATAATCTAAGAAAATAGGCCTCTCACTGCTCGCTTGTAAGAATTTTATCTCAGCAAACAAATGGGACGTTTGCTGTTGATGTCAAGACAGCCCTCACTGGAATCTCACCAGACTTTCCTACTATTGCCAACACAGTTCAAAGGTTGGGAAGATTCTGTCCATTGTTTTTCACTGTTTTTCTTACAGTTCCACTCTTTGTCACACTTAGTGTGATACCAATCAGAGGAATTAGTCTTTTTCTAGCCACCTGATCAAAACATCATTTTCCCAACCCTTATTTAGTCTCTTACTGACCTTCTCCTTCTAGCTAGAGTTTCTAATCCCTTACACCATCACAGTGAATGGGTAGCATGTGGGTTCTATCCTTTAATATCCCTTTTAGAAGACACATGGGACTTTGTGGTACAAATTTATCCAAGCAGACTGCCCTTGATTAATTTACTCTAAATTTTATCTTGTATTATGGAAACCAAGTCTCTTCATACCACAGGAACATTAATTTGTTCCTTTTAAGGGGATTAAAGGGTCAATTAAAATAGCAGAAAAATAATTTGGTACAAAGGCCTCAAGCATTTATACTATAGTTGTTTAGGCAAATTTTCAGGCTCAAAAAACTGGGGAAAGAAACTGCTTCCAGATTTCTATTTGTGCTGCTCTTCAACCAACAATGAGTGAGCATCATACATAAGCTATTTTTCATTTCATTTTTTACATTTTCTGCATAAACATTTGGCCTTTGTTCAGCTCTTCCACAAATAGTGTGAGGATCTTCCTGTCTACTGCCCATATGTCTTTGCACTAGGAATACAGCATGTTTGTGCCTCAAAGCCTTGTAATGTTGAGAGGTGTATTTATACACTATCTCTTGCAACAAAAATAGAGCAATCTCCATTTTTCAAGGGTGGCACATAGGCTAGCACTGCTATCTCACAGCACCAGGGACCCAGATTTGATTCCACCTTTGGGTGAAAGTGTGGATTTTTTTTTTTCCTTATTCATTCACAGGATGAGTGCGTCACTGGCTAGGCAGCATTTTTGGCCCATCCCTAATTGCCCAGAGGACAGTTAAGAGTCAACCACATTTCTGTGGGTCTGGAGCCACATGTAGGCGTGACCAGGTAAGGATGGTAGTTTTCTTCCCTAAAGGACATTAGTGAACCAGATGGGTTTCTCCTGACGATTGGCAATGGATTCATGGTCATCAATAAATTCTTAATTCCAGATATTTAGTGAATTCAAATACCATCATCTGCCATGGCGGGATTCAAACCTGCGTCCCCAGAACATTACCTGTGTCTCTGAATTGACAGTCCTGTGATAATACCATTAGGCCATCGCCTCCCGTAATGTCTGCACATTCTCCCCGTGTCTGTGTGAGCTTGCTCTGGTTTCCTCCCACAGTCCAAAGATGTGCAGGTTAGGTGGAGTGGTCATGGGAAATGCAGGATTACAGAGATAAGATGGGTGTGGGTGGGATGGATTTTGGAAGGTTAGTGTGGACTTGATGGGCCAAATGGCCTGCTTCCACACTGTAGGGATTCTATGATTTTCAAGATTAAATTCAAGACAAAAGGTATGGTGCTACTTAATTCTGTTAAAGGGATGAAATTGGTTTATGCCGGTTGCAAGCTCATAACGTTTGGATGGGCCATTACACACAGAATCATCTTAACTTTATTACTGAGCTCAGTGAGAAAGTAAAACACAGGTGATGTAAGAGCTCCATCCCTTTGCTATGACCTCATTTAATGCTACTGGTGCAGACAAATTTCACTGTCTGATTATTTTCAAAAGAAATAAATAAATTGCTAAGTTATCATCAGAATTGAGTAAAATGTTCCAACTAATCATAAAAGCTGTTTACGATTACGTATCCATAAAACAATTTTTAAAATTCAGAATATAACTAAGAAATGGCATTTCCAGAAATGTATTCAAAGTAATTTTTGTTAAAACTGTGCAGACAGATATATGCTGCCCACAAAGCTGTTCGAAGAGTAAAATTAAGATGGACTCCCCCTTCACACAAGCTGAAGTAATCTTTGTTCCCTGAGGCAAAAGCCACTGAACCACAGATAAGCTTGTTATCTTGTAACTCCATATAGAGTGGTGCAACCTTTAATCCAGTCTCTGACTATTAGTGCAAGAACATCTCATTATTCTCTGAATATGTTTGTGGCAAGTCTTGCATATTGAAAAATAAGAACTCCAGGAAATTTATTTTTTTGCCCAAGAAGCTTGAGAATAACATGATGTGGAAGTTTTCAAACTTTCCACCAAAAGTCTCAAAGGTTCCAAAATGACTAGGAGGCACCTAAGAATTCAATGTTATCTGGAGAGTCTTTAAGTGGGCACAAGTTGGATGTGAGTTATTAGCATATTTCCAGACAGTAGGTCTGCAGAGACAGTTTCTATTTCTGGGGCCAACAGTTAAAGGTGAATTGCTGGTGTAAAGGGAAAATGGTGAACTAAATCCTCCAGGTATTCTAGGGAGAATAATACTTTTTTCTTGATGTCATACACTTTAACATAAGTTAGAAAACAGGGAATGTAGGGAATAAGATAGAATAGTGATTTTTTTTTTAGATTAGTAAACCAGAGACTGTGAATACAAATCTACAATATTAGTTTAAAGTTTTGATTTTACTTTAACAATCTGGAAATTAGGAAATGATCGTTAAGCTTTTGATTTACTGAAAAATCTGATTGGTTCACTCAAACTCTTTGGGGAAGGAAACTTGTTGTGGAACATTGTTGAACTTCAGTGCAAAAGATGAGGCTGAAGCATTCGCAGCAATCTTCAGCCAGAAGACCTAACTCGGCCTCCTCCTGTGGTCTCCAACATTACAGATACCAGTCTTCAGCCAATTCGATTCACTCCACGTGATGTCAAGAAATGGTTGGAGACACTGGATACTGCAAAGGCTATGGGCCCTGACAATATTCTGGAAATAGAACTGAAGACGTGTGCTCCAGAACTTGCCGATCCCCTAGCCAAGCTGTTCCAGTACAGTTACAACACTGGTATTTACCTGACAATGTGGAAAATTGCCCAAGTATGTCCGGTACACAAAAAGCAGGACAAATCCAACCCGGCCAATTACCACCCCATTCGTCCACTCTCAATCATCAGTAAAGTAATGGAAGGTGTCATCAACAGTGCTATCAAGCAGCACCTGCTCAGCAATAACCTGCTCAGTGACGCCCAGTTTTGGTTCCATCAGGGCCACTCAGCTCCTGACCTCATTATAGCCTTGTTTCAAACATGGACAAAAGAACTGAATTCCAGAGATGAGGTGAGAGTGATATCAAGGCTGCATTTGACTGAGTGTGGCATCAAGGAGCCCTAGCAAAACTAGAATCAATGGGTATCAGGGGACGAACTCTCCAGTAATTAGAGTCATACCTGACATAGGAAGATGGTCGTGGCTGTGGGAGGTCAACCATCTCAGCTCCAGGACATCTCTGCAAGAGTTCCTCAGGGTAGTGTCCTAGGCCCACCCATCTTCGGCTGCTTCATCAATGACTTTCCCTCCATCATAAGATCAGAAGTGGGGATATTCGCCAAAGATTGCTCAATGTTCAGAACCATTCATGACTCCTCTAGTACTGAAGCAGTCCATGATCAAATGCAACAACATCTGGACAATATCCGGGTTTGGGCTGACAAGTGGCAAGTGACATTCGTGCCACACAAATGCCAGGCTATGACCATCACCAATAAGAGACAATCTAACCATCGCCCCATGACATTCAATGGTGTTACCATCACTGAATCCCCCACTATCAATATCCTGGGGGTTGCCATTGACCAGAAATTCAACTGGACTCACCACATTAACAGAATGGCTACAAGAGCAGGCCAGAATCTTGGAATACTGCAGCGAGTAACTCACCTCCTGACTCCCCAAGCCTGTCCACCATCAACAAGGCACAAGTCAGGACTGTGATTGAATACTCCTCACCTGCCTGGATAAGTGCAGCCCCAACAACACTCAAAAATCTTGACACCATCCAGGACAAAGCAGCCCGCTTGATTGGCAGCACATCCACAAGCATCCACTCCCCTCACCGCCGACGTTCAGTAGCAGCAGTGTGTACTACCTACAAGATGCATTGCAGAAATTCACCAAAGATCCTCTGATAGCACTTTCCAAACCCACAGCCACTTCAATCTAGGAGGACAAAGGCAGCAAATATATGGGACCACTATCACCTCCAAGTTCCCCTCCAAGCCACACCCCATCCTGACTTGGAAATATATCGCCGTTCCTTCATTGTCGCTGGGTCAGAATCCTGGAATTCCCTCCCTAATAGCATTGTGGGTCAACCTACAGCAGGTGGACTGAGCTGTTCAAAAAGGCAGCTCACCACCACCTTCTCAAGGGCAATTAGGGATGGGCAAGAAATGCTGGCCAGCCAGCGATGCCCACTTCCCACAAATAAATAGAAAAAATAACTCTTGTTTGTTTTTGTCTGCAGAGTAGACTCATTTTCTCCTTTTTAGAGCTAACTTTTACACTTATCTTACATTCCTGATTCTCCTTTCCCACAAGTATCACTGTCTTTGTCTTTTGCTTTGACCATGGTCACTACCTGGTTCACTGGCTCTTCCTTCCCCCTTTGTTGCCAGCGCATATATATTTAAAAAAACATAATTTTCCTGCTCCTTTAGGTTCCAAACAAGAGTCATACAAGATTTGAAACATTAACTCTGTTTCTTAGTCTGCAGACGCTGGCAGACCTGCTGGCTTTTCCCAGCAATTTCTGATTCCTTGCCAAATCTGTCTGAAATATGTCTTCAGTTTCACACCAAGATAATTGACTCACAACTCCACCTTAAGTGGTGAGCCGTTCAATTGTATAACATCGCAAACTAAGCATGGGCATTAAATGCTCGCCATGCCTGTGATGCCCTCATTCTGAGAATGAATGAAACTGATGGCTAGAAGTGCCCATTTGCAATTAAAGTGTGGTGGCGTGTGAGTTTCACAGCAGCTTGTCCACCAAAGCTGGGACAAATATTTCATTGAAAGGGGGGACAGGCTCAACAGGCTGAATGGCCTGTTTCTGTGAATTTTCTAACATAATTATTCTCATTAATTATGCTACTGAGCTGTTGACATGTCTTTTGAGGGATCGCATTGTCAAAGAGGCTTACACACCACTGATGCCATATTTAAAACCCAACTGAAGTTTCAAGGTGACATCTAAGAAAGACAAGACTCAAGGATGTGGAGGTGCTGGTGGAATGGTTGGTAGACAGGAGGGCAGTCCTTTACCTTGCTGACCAAATATGGAGACCATCGAACCAGTGAACAATAAGAAAGTTACAGCACAGAAAGAGGCCATTCAGGCCTTCATGTCGATGCCAGCTGAATAAATTAGCAACCAGTTCAAATCCCACTTTCCAGCAACTGGTCTAAAGCCTTACAGGTTACAGAGTTTCTGGTACAAAACCAGGTTCCTGTTAAAAGAGTTGAGGGCTTCCACTTTTACCACCAAGCCAAACCACACATTAGGTGTAGGGTGAGCATGTTTTTTTCCTCTTATCCCCTCTAATCCTTCTTACAACCACCTGGTAACTGAAGTCTCCACCAGGTGAACAGATCTTTCCTGCCTACTCTATTCAAACCCCTCCTTATTTTGTATGTTTCAATTAAGTAACCACTCAGCCTCCTTTGTTCAAAAGAAAACAATCCTAACCCTAACAATCTTTCCTCATTGCTGCAATTTTTAAACCCTGGCAAAAAATCTTGTATATTTCCTCTGTATTTCCATGAATACAGTTATCTATTTCTTGTAATGTGGTGACCAGAACTGCCCACAACTGTCCAACTATAGTCTAACCAGGGTCTTACACATTTCCAGCATTGTATCCCTGCTTCTGAATCCAAAACTACACACAATGAAGCAAAACAACCACTTTGCCTTCTTTATCACACTAAAGGTTAAGTTGACAGAGGAAGCACAGGAAGCTTATGATTCATTGTCAGAGGAAGTTTCTTGGGATTATGATGCTGTAATAAAAACAACAGTGGCTGCATATGAGTTGATGCCAGAGACACATGGGCAAAGGTTAAGAATGTAAGGAAACAGCTGGGGCAAGCCTTTATTGAATTGAATAGGCATATAGAATGGCAGAGTGAAAGAATGGCAAAAAGGCAAGGTCAGGAATGGATGGGTTGGATGCTTCTGCAATCTTCTCAGTCTAGAAGGCAAAATACTAGGGGTGGAGATGCAAATAGTAAACAGAGGTGTTTCTACTATAACCAGGTGGGACATTCAATGAGATTGCTGGGAGTTGCAGGGAAGGCTTGAGATATATTGGAGTTTGTGAGGCCAAAAAGGAAACACAGAAAGTAAAAGCTAAGGAAGAATTCTGCTGGCTTGTGATAGAGCACGCTCAAAGCTCCAGGGGTACAGTCAATGTTCCAAATACCTAGGGTAGACAGCACAGCACAGACCTTATTGTCCAAGCTGTATGACTGATCATTACAGGTGAAGAAAATAAAGAGTTGTGCTCTGAACAAAATGCTATCAGTTATATCCCATATACATTTATGGGTCTAGCTTTGGGAAATGCCACACAGTTGCTCCTTGAAATGAGTCACTAGCATAACATGCGAGGGCAGCTGTGATCCTGACTGGCACCAGGTTGGGATGGCCCTCTGAGGGCTAATTGTCTTTGTGGCCTTGCTGCTTCTCCAAAGACAATGCAGAAAGAGACAGCAATTAGAAAAACATTAGTAAGTCCAGCAAGAACAGCAAATTCCAGTGTTATTTTATATATTATGTGGGATGAGGGCATCACTGGGTAAGACAGCATTTATTGCCAGAGGTACATATCAGCAATGAAGGGAGGGGGGCATCCTTAATCAGTACCTGACAGTGAGGTCTATAAATCCCGTGCCTCATTATTTTTCTGTGCCTCCTCAATGAATTTTCACCTGCTGTTTCTTCCTCTGGAGATAATAGTCTAGTAGTATTATTCCTAGACTATTAATCCAGACACCCAAGCAAAATTCTGAGGATAGATGCTTGAATCTCATTGAGGTGGATGATGGAATTTGAATTCAATAAATATTTGGAATTAAGAGTCTAATGATAATTATGAAACCATTGCCATTTGTTGGCGAAAGCTCATCTGGTTTACTAATGCTCTGTACGGGAGGAAAATCCAGTCCTTGGCTACATGTGACTCCAGACCCTCAGCAATGTGGTCAGTTCATAACTAACCTCTGGTGATTAATGCTGTCTTACCCAGTGATGCTCTCATCCCACATAAAAATATATTAAAAAACGCTGGAATTTGCTGTTCTTGCTGGACTTGCTAATGATTTTCTAATTGCTGTCTCTTTCTGCATTGCCTTCGGAGTAGCAGCAAGGCCACAAAGACTCAAGCTCTCTATATGAGCTCCATGAACAGGTAATCTATGGGGAATGTCAGGGATGTTTTATAAATGGGGCTGCTGGCCTCTCACAATGCATGACCACACTTGGAACATTGTGTTCAGTTCTGGTCATCTCATTATAGGAAAGATGAAGGCTTTAGAGAGGGTGCAGAGGAGATTTACCAGGATGCTGCCATGTCTGGAGGGGAGGTCTTATTAGGAAAGGTTGAGGGAGCTAGGGCTTTTTTCATTGGAGCAAAGAAGGATGAGAGGTGACTTGATAGAGGTGTACAAGATGATGAGAGGCATAGATAGAGTGGATAGTCACTTTTTCCCAGGGCAGAAATGACTATTACGAGGGGGCATAATTTTCAGGTGATTGGAGGAAGGGAAAGGGAAAGGTTCTTTACACAGAGAGTGAAGAGTGCACAGAATGTGCTGCCGGTAGTGGTAGTGAAGTCACATACTTTAGAGACTTTTAAGCAACTCTTGGATTGACACATGGAGGGTAGTAAAGTGTAGGGTATGCAGGGTAGATTGATCTTAGTAGGATAATTGGTCGGCAGAACATCGTGGGCTGAAGGGCCTGTACTGTGCTGTACTGTTCTATGTGTTCTATGACAATGAAGCCTCATGTTATATCCTCACACAACATAGCAGTTAGGTTTCCCAGGGAGGGTATTTTCATGCCTCCATAAAGAGCTCTTAGCTATTTGATATTATTAAATTGTACACTGCGCAATCGAAGTTTTCATACTGCATTGGAACAAGAATTCTGTCAGTAAATCTCCATAATACCCTGCACCCCAAAGAAAAGGGACCCTTACACACCACAGACCATGTCTTTGCATATTTTCATTGCAGTGTAAGAATCTTGCAGTTGCGAAACATTATCTCCCAGGACATGCTTTTGAATTTGTCTGTGAGGTTTGCTCTTAAATGCCTTGTTGTCATGACACTTGCTTAGCGGAAAAGACAAGGAGGCAATTAGTATGCATAACATACTGCTCATGATTGCTCGAGGCTGTAATTTCTATCCTAGATTCATTGAAAATGAATAACCTACAGATGAAGTACAAATTAAAGCCAGAGGGGTGGACTTACTGAATCTGTGGAGACAGGTTACTGCAATTGTCCATAGCAGGGCTTTCAATTCCAAAACTTTTATTCCATCCCTAAAGGAAAAACACAGTAACTTATTTGACTCACTTTGCATGAGGTTGAAGACGTTTGTGTGGTTATTGCGCAGTATAGTTTTAATCAGACATAATAAAGTTCCAACTTTGTGTTCTTGAATGATTTACAAGCTCTGGCTGAGATACACAAATTTCCCTCTATGTTTCATGTTCCCTTTTGTGCTGCTGTACTTGTATCTCCTGCAACCTTTCAGTCGCCTGTCAGTTTTGGTTGAGCCCCTTTGCATAACTATTAATTTTCACATTTTACTCGCATAACCCATAACTTATAAAATTCCCATGCCCTTCTTACCCTTACACTCTTTCCATATAGAGACTTGAGTTACTGTGAGCAGTTTGAGACCCCTTTCCAGAGCTTCCAATGCTCCCCCATTCTTTATGAGGTCCCACCATACCATCTACAACTAAAAGATACATACTATCCAACCATTCCCCCATCACAGTGACCATTCACTCAGAGATCCAGTACAATGAATCCCATCCCCGACATGATATGCTTGCTTTCTCCAGAGCTGCATGGACTGCCCTATGACCATTACAGACTAAATGCCCCTGACTAATCATAATTAACTCCCAGCCAACCCCCAGTAGACTGACCTAGCATCATAGACCTGATTGACCACTGCCCAACAATTCAGACTAATGACCCCAGAGAACCCCAACTGACCTGTTTGTAGTGGCAAGACTACTTGATCCTGACAAGCAGGACTGACCATGGCCCAATTGGTGGACTTCAAGGACACATTCCTAGACGTTGGTAAGACCAAGTGTCTGACTGACCCATGACAACCCCTTGACTGACTGTGGCCATACCTCTGCCCAGTGGATTGTTGTCACCCTTCACACCACAAGGGAATCTTCCCCTGTAACTCTCACGCATAGTCACTTGAAGTTCATGTTGTGTGATTGCCATGTGAGCTGCCGGAAGATGCACAGTGCCACACACCAACACACATCCCCTATCTGACTGGTGGATTGACCACTGTCCGCTATCACAAGCTGCTTGCCTCTACCTCTTCGTTAAAATACAATGCAAGCCACAGAGGCTGGCATTGTAGATCAGTACTGAAGTCAGTGTGTGCTTTGCAATCAGTATGAAGTGGACAGAAGTAGGCAACTTCAAATAAGCGACAGGCAAGTGAGTATTAAGAAAGCAAAACTAGAGCCATAAGATACATGTGTCAACATCAACACAAGGGCATCCGATGCAGATGCATGATATGCATGCCTGCTCCTGCGTGCTAAACGACCCAGCAGAAACGTGCAAGTCATTGCTAGCCCTGACCTCCAACATTAAGTGTTGAAGGGTTGAAGTAACCTACTTGAGAGTTGGTCTGAAAGCTGATTGGTTGCTGATACCAACTTGTGGGCGGGACAGATCAAGGAGGATGTAGCCATAGAACCTGCAGAAAGAAGTTGCATGATGGCCAGAACAAAGATTCATCAAGCTTCAGCCACCAGGTGCCTACACTGATTTATCTGTCAGGAATTTGTGCCATTTCCTTTCTCAGGGAAGAAGAGGAGAATTAGAAATACTGTAGAAAATGGCAAGTTAGGGCTTTAACGAGATACTTGCATGGAAATAAGGTAATCTCCATTCATGGGTGAGATTCTGATTTTGCCATTTGAGACTTAAAGGAATAATTGATAAAATCTTTCCTTAAAATCGAGAATCTCTTTCGCATTCTCGCCAGATTTTTCAACCTTTCTCACCACATCAGGGAGGAAAGATTCTGCACACAATATCTGTTTTCAGTCCTGTTTGTTGCTGAAAGCCTTTATATTCTGATACATCTGTTGGAGCCTTTAAGAGCAAATGCATGAGAGGAAGAAGATGCTTTGTGAATGACAGATGTCAACTACACGGTTCAGATTACCTGGCAGGTAGCAATACAATAGACCAACAAAATCTGGTCAGTGTGCAAATTAACGAACTGTCTGCAGGTCATCTGGGACCAAATGTAAAATGCTTCAGGTCTTCATTATAGTCCAATCTCTTCGGATACGTTCCATTAATGAGCCAAGCCAATTCATTAAACGTTCAATGTGTCCTGAAAGAATAACACGTTATCTAGCTCAGGAACTGAATTATTAAGTCTGGCACACTGGATCAACTTACTTCCAATGTTCCATCATCAAGCTTGTCAACTTGGAGTCACCTTGGTTCCAAAGAGACTTCATTATACTTCTTCTTTCCCCTAAAGCAGGATGGTCACAAATTATTCAACTGACAAGTGAGGATTTTTAAGACTTCACTTGGCAGATAGCAGGTACCAGGAAGTCCCCTTGAGTGACATGATGAGTACACTTCATCGTATAATGTGAAATAATAAGCAAAATGCTGGAAATCTGTAACAAAAACAGACAAAGCTGCAAATGCACAGCAGGCCAGTGAGGCCTGTAGAAAGGAAAATAAGAGAAAGAGTGTACTGTTTTAAGGTACCACTCCAGAACAGAACTGAAGATGAAGATATAAAATGAGATTTTAGTAAGGTTAACTAGAGCGAAGCATATAAATTAAGCCATAGTTTATCTGCATTTTTCCAAACTTACCTAAATTTCTGTTTATCTCTTCACCTAATTTCTGATGAGGAAAATAGTAAAGTAAAAGCAAGTTACTTATTTCTTAAAATAGGAACAATGGTTGACATTGGCTGAAAAATGACATAGACCACAGAACAAAAATGGGCAAAAAAGTCTGCATGCTTCTAAAAATAAACTAGTAAGATATCAACAACGTTTATGGGGAAAGAAATGTGAGATTTCATCAGTGAAGAGTGAAAGCTAAAGGAAACATGCTCAGTATGAAGTTAACATGCATGCCTGATGACATGAGGGCGCATTTCAATAAGCTACTCTCACTGCACCATATATTGCAAATACATTTTTAAACATTTTCAAAATGCTTGTAAAAGAAATGCAGAGCTGTGGAAATTAATGGTTAGAAGGAGGGAGGGAGTTCTGATATCAAACTTTAACCCGTGATCATTAGAGTTGTTTTTCACTGGAACATCAAACAGGTGAAATCTTCAGATAATTACTGAGAGATGAGCAATGGTTGGTTGGCCTTTGCACTTCTGGAACATTTGTTTTATTCCAAACCCTGGAGTGAAAATGACTTCTTTGTCAAATAAAAGAACTCTCAAATTAATTAATCCGGAACAAGATCCTTTAAGGCAGACAACGGCATCAGCGTTGCCATTATTTAACTCTAATTGGTTAATCTTTTTCAGAGAGACCACCAAATGGCTGATATAGAAAATAGGAATGTCAGAAATGTGGAGTAAAAGTTAATTTAGATTAAAGGAATGTACTGAGATGTCATGCAGACAAACTTGTGTATGATGTGAAAGGTTTTGATTATGACGCTGGGTTAAAAAATATCTAATGGTCTATTACTTAGCATTGATGTACAGATAAGAACAAAATTACATCAATACTCATTGCCTACTCTTAAAATAATACAAATAAAACATATTATTTGTAAATGCTTATTGGGAGACAAGGTGGTGTTAGAAGGCACGCAGCTGGAGGAGGAACCACATAGGGGTTCCCTAGAAGTCTTCTTTCAAGGCACTCAAGTCGTGGCCAGGCCCTCCATCTCAATCCTGCCTGTCACCCTCAGTCCTTTGCCAGTCCCAGCCCAGAACAGTGCACCAGCCTCTGGCAAGAACACACTTGGCATGTCTGGGTCCCTAGACACAAATGTTACCCAATTCTCCCAGATTTGTCACTGTAGCCCACACATTCGGGGCTGGAGCTAATTCTGCCCTGGAAAATGGTGTCTCTTTTCCAATCCGTTTCTTCCATTCTCATTCTGTGACTGCAAGACAAAAAAGCTTCAACTTTTAATCTCATTCTGGCGATGTTTCAATATTATTTGACTAGAAATGAATTTTGTTCAAGTCAGTACGTCAGTAAATCATGTGTTCTTTAATAGACATAAATAAATTTAGTAACACCTCTATTAAAGTGCTGGATTGAGCAGTGTTAAAAGAACACATTTGTCTGATGTTACCACAAGTTGTTATTTCTAAAGCAATATAATTATTAACAAAAAATCAGGGCAGTTTATGTAAAAATTCACACACAGAGAAATAGTGCATCTTTTTCTGTGACTAATTTCTCATCATGTAAAATAACAGTTCTTTTTTGCCTGCTATTTGAGAACACCTTTCTATTTTCTCTCAGTCACTTGGATCAAATACAAGTGTGACAGACTGCAGCTAAGGCAGATATGTCTTCCTGCAGCAACACAATCTCTGTACCAACCAGACAACATTCATTTCACTGGGTCAAGCTCAGCTGTATATCAAACCTCTAATAAAATCAAAAATACAAGGAAGTGCCACTTGGTATAAGCGGCCAACAGAACGAAGTACCTTACCTTTCCACTATTAAGTTCAAGCACTGGAATCTATTTTTATATAATGGAATTGCTTCCTAACTCACTGCATTAGTTTTAATAGAAGCTTTTTAAGAATCGAAGCAAGGAGATTTTTGCAAAAGTATTTTTATACGGAATATCTCAGAAACAAATCAGTTGTTACTTTCTAATATTTTGCAACATATTGTTTTTGTTTTATTACATCAGGTTAAATAATGGAAGGGTTTGAATGATGATAGTTGGTATTTTAGATTACCAGTTACATTTACAGACAATTCCTCTTGATGTGTTTGCTGACCTTAGTTTGCATTTCTACGTCTTTTATCTTCAAGGGGGTCTGACTGCAGTGCAAAATTAAAACATATACACACCGATTACATTTTGCCAGCCTACACTGACCAGCAGTGTTTTTTCACCTAATATTTAAAATCTAAATAACATTTTGTCTGCTCTGGTCTAATCTAGTTGACTTTTATCAGCCCAGTGACAAGTTACCACCTTTTCTCCTTTAAGTGAACTAGAATTAGACTAGACACAAGGACAAGGTGGGCAGATAAATGTAGTTATAGAACACTATTTATTTCTGATGGACACATATAAGTTCGTTATAATTTTGATTTTCAAATATTAAGGTATATGATTGTGTATCCAACATCTATTAATGAGTTTCTATTTTATTTGTGGATGTAGTATGTATCGCCCAGGAAAAATTATCAGTAAAAAAGTAGACTGTTATAAATGACCTGAGTCTTAATGTAATGAATTAAATGTGTTTGAAGATGAATATGTTCATCTTTGTAATGCACTATGTTGTCATCCTGAAGGGGTTGAGAATATGTAAAACACTTCTTGTAGAAGAGATGAGCTGCCTTCTCTTTAGTGTTTGTCAAGAAAAATGGAATTAGACACTATGGGAGACAACGTGAGAGATTCACTATCAATCATCTGTCATAGATGTATTGTAGGACATTCAGGACACTTTGATACTCATGAATATTTTAGCCAAAACAAATCTCATGATGCTTTCAGGTAGATTTATATTTTTGCACTGACTGATGCTATTTGCAATTTGGCTGCTCCTATTACTGTGGTTAAACAAAATCAGGCATCTTTCAACAAGAAGAAAAGAGGATCTGCCCTTAATATTATGGAATGTTGAACTTCTACATACAAATTTGAAGATAATGACAGCTAATTATTTAATATTACATGAGGTCCATATCCATCTCCTGTACTGCCGAACACTATTTTCAATCTCACAATCTTTCTATCCTTTTTATATAAAACGATAAAATGATTTGGGTTTTAAAAATAATTAGTTCAGTTCTTTTTGCAATATATGTGATTATATTCAAGTCTTAAAAGGAAAGAGATTAGAGTGGAAGTGAACAACCTGATATTTCCAATACCCCTTATTACATCATGCCTCATTCAGCTCTGGTGTTGTCCAGAAGTAATGATGCAATCTTCACACATTGCCTTGAAATTTCAGGTTGACCAAAGACTTCCAAACAGTGTCTCTGCTATTGTCTTTAAATTTTAGACATTGTGAGTCTTGTAGTTTTTGAAATGTGTACTGGAAAAATCCTGTTCTGTCGTTTCAGATCAATAGAGAATTTGGTTGAAATGATCAAAGTTTCATTTACTTGTAATAGCTCTTCAGTTTTTAGTTGTGAAAAGCCTTTTTTTTAGCTATTAGCTGATATATAACAGATATGCTTCCTACCACAAGGTCTTCCACAAGATGTATATTTTGCATGAATACTTCATTCAGGAAGTCATCACAGCTGGAAAATATCTCTTTATTTTGTGGATTTAGTTGGAAGATACTACTTTCAAGCTTTGACGTTTAATACTTACCTCTTCCAACGTTAAAGGATTTGGATAAAATATTAGGAGAAAGCAACCCAGCCCCATTGATTCCCTTGGCGTTTTAAAGTGCAGGATCAGACCATCGACGACGTTCCCACTAAAGGTAAATGGAGGCCTAAATAACACACTAAAATCAATATCCAATTTCACTGTGAAATTTGGATTAAACAGGTAACTACTCACTGTACTTTAGCTGTGGCTCTGCCCATTAACTGTTTTGCAATTACCTCTAGACTTGACTATTTCAATGCCTTTCTGATTGGCTTTTTGCTTTCCACATACAGACTTCTGCGTTCATCCAAAACTCTGTTGCCCTTTCACAGCAAGGTTGGAATTTACTCAGGCCCTGAGTGGTGTAGACTGTGGCAAGAAGTCTGGAAGAAATAGGTCAGAAGTCAAGGACTTTCTCTGTGTCATGAGCAACAAGCTGCATAGTCTAGAAGGTTTCCTGTCATCAATATGAGATTCTCACTCATGATCAGTGAAAGGCTTATTAACAAAGATTATTGCTCATTATCACCCTCATTAACTGAAAATGTCACCCCATTAATATACAGGTTGCTATTCCACCATGAACCAGAAAGAAACTAGACACAGAGAATTGCCGACATGAATGTCAGAGTAAGTACCTGACGACTCCAGCTGACCCCGGTACTGCCATCTTGGACACCATCAAGCAACATCTCAGGGCATGTGCCATGGGCAGCAACCACACAAACTCCATGTCCATAGACAGTAGTATCCAACACCTGCCAGCATCCCCGCACTCATGGCCCATCTCTAATCCAGTTGCAGGAATACTTCTGCACGGCTATGCAGTAGTTTGGAATGCACCAGCACCTATTATTCCTGCACTATTGCAAGGTCACTTTCTATGCCAGGAGAGGCTCTCAACTCATGAACTAGATGAGGTTACATCTCAGGGCTGCTCGCTTGCTCTCTTAGTGCTCACTCACTTAGCGCCTACTCGATTTCTGGCAACATCCATGCCTTGTCTTGCCTTGCCCTTTAGATCTTTGCCCCTTTAAGCCAAAGCTTAAAGACTCGCAGTCATGCTCTGCTTTGCCTTAGTATGGATGCAAAACCAAGCAATTTGTCCTATTAGTCAGCAATCATTGGTCAAGGCAGGGAGCATCTTGCTGTATGGCTCATTGCTACATCAATCTCACACATACATCATGTGCCAGCAGCTTATCTGGTGTACACACTGCATGATCATCAAGCAAATGGCTGTGTCTCAAAGCCAAAGGAGAGTAGCACTCTCTGATGTCCAGGGCAGTCCCAGACCATTATACCCAGGGCATCCTTCGATATCAGTGCAACAGCTTGGAGACAGTCAGGCATCCAATCAGTGTGGTCACGGTCAGAGGGTCTGTATGTGTACAGCCCTGGGAGTAGGTCATGGTAAGCCTTGCAGGTCTACTGCAACCAGTCCAAGGGAGACACGGAGCTGTATAGCTATTAGTCATGGATCTGATCACTTAAAGCAATGAACAACAGTCAGTCCGAAGGGGTCCGCCCACGAAAAGTCAGGATGGGATTATAGTGGTACAGGAGGAAAGCTGGATAACAGCCTTAGGGATTGGAGTCAGAATGTTGAGTTATTGAGGGATGATAACACTGAAGGAAGGCAATTCAACATATAAAGGGGGAGATGATAGAGCATGAGAGAGAAATGGATCATGTGAAAGGTTGGGTGTGCCGACATTGAGCAGCACTCAGCTTCCAGACGGATCTGACATGCCCAGGACTGTATGGGGGAAAATAGGCAGTACTAAATTCAGATAAATGAACAATTAGCAATTTGGGGAAGTGGGGTTAATGGTGGGCGTTACAAAGAAAAGGATGTTTATATCTGGAGATTCACCTGCGAGGATTGGCAAAGCCTGGTACTACAAGGAATGCTATTGCCTTTTATTGTGCTGTAAATAACAAGTGCACAGCAGAAATGAAAAGGGCTGGGACCACATCCAGTATGGACAGTGTATGTGATTAGTTTTGTGAGGGAGCAGGGGCTGTAAGTTCATGCGATCTGGACCCCATCAGAAGGGAACATATTACACATATACTCACCCACGAAAGCTGCTCCACATTTGTGAGGCTTGGGCACGAGCTAGTAATGTGCAGAATAATTCCTTACCTCAAGCACTCATGGTTATAGCATAAAAGATAATGCTTGAACCCCACTAATTGCTGTTGTCAATAGCAGCCTCTGCCTACCTGGAAAATTGAAGCAATGTTACCAAAGTAACAATGACCTTTTATTTAAACACTCCCGGCACATGGTGCAGGAGTTGCTTACTTCACACCTCGGACCATCAGACCTTAGGTAGGAATAAGGAGGGAAAGATTCAGTTCCCTCTATCTTGCAGTTGCAGCTAGACAGAGACCCACAAACGTAGATGATGGTGAGAACAGAAGAAAAATTAACAAAACTGGGGATGTTTTCACAGTAAAGTGTCATCCATGCCATCTATGTGCCGTCGAAAAGTTACCCTTTTTCTATCTCTCCCTCCATGTCTCAGTCCACAGCTGAGGTGGAGGGAGCAAGTTCTGCCCCTCAGCCCTTTGGTCTTGGAGGTTAGGTTGGGTGATCCTGGGGTGTTTGTGTCTACAGGGCCCAGACATGCTGAGTGTATCCTTGCCAGAGACCACTGCGTTATCCTCAGCCTGGTCTGCCACAGAGCTGAAGGAAGCAGGCAATGTGGCGATGGAAGGTTCAACCACTTTTTGCGGGATTCCTCCTCTGGCTGTGTGCCCCATACTTGCCCCATCAATATCGAGACCTGAATCTTCTGAAAATAAGTTCACTTTAGCGCAAATAACAGTCAATACTGCCCTGCAGCTAACAATCATATTAATTGATTAGTATCTGAGAATGACATCGGCACTTAGTTAAGAAGTCAAACAATTTTGAGCACTGATAACAATTTTAAAAATCATCTATTTGAGTATTTAGCTTTGAGCCTTGATCCTCCTAATCGTTTAGTAAGTTTATGAACAGCTGACCCATATGAGGCTGTTAAATTTTAAGTTCAATCCAAGGTTTTTGTTGAGTTAGTGGACCTGAGCCAGTGCAATCGATATTGTTGCCCTGAAGAGGAATCATTTATGAATGGGGAGAATTTCCCAGGATTGCTATTCACTATCCAATGATTTCAGTGGGAAATTGTGTATGAATTCTGTCCAGTTATGACGCCTTCCTAGACAAAGGTACATTAAACAATAATGATCTAAGGCCATGTGGAATCCACAGAGATGCACTTTTGCAAGGGATTTCCATCTAAAGAAAGGGTTACGGGATAGGGAGCAAACTGATAGAGAAAATCCGGTGAGGGAGTAAAGCTTGTCCTATTTTAACCACATTGTTTGTTCTTTCCATCCAAATAAAAAGTAATCGTATCTTAGTGAATTATAATTGACTTAAACATAGTACAATATTAATAATTTAACTATCATTATGCCTTCATTGCTTAGGCCATTGAGTGCAGGAGTTGGGACGTTATGTTGAGGTTGTACAGGACATTAGTAATGCCTCTTCTGGAGTACTGTGTCCAGTTCTGGTTTCCCTACTATGGAAGTATATTACGAAACAGGAGAGGGTTCAGAGAAGATTTACCAGGATGTTGCACTGGATGGAAGGTTTGGGTTAAGGGAGAGGATGGAAAGGCTGGGAACTTATTCCTTTGGAACATAAGAGATTGAGGCCTAATCTTACAGAGGTTTATAAAATCATGAGGGGTATAGATAAAGTGAATGGCAGAGTGAGGGATTTCAAATCTAGGGGGCATATTTTTAAAGTGAGAGGAGAAAGATTTTAAAAACACATGAAGGGCATTTTTTTTACACAGTGAGTGATTTGTGTTAGGAATGAACTTCCAAAGGAAGTGGTGGATGAAGGTGTAGTTACAATGTTTAAAGGACATTTAGATAAAGTCATGTATAAGAAATATTTGGAGGGATATGGGCCAAGGGCAGGCGGGGGGAGTAATTTAACTTCGGATTATCTTCAGCGTGAACTGGTTGGAGCTAAGGGTTTGTTTCCATGCTGTATGACTCCATGACTGTATGACTCTAATCATGAATTGCATTGCCTAATATGAATCAAAAGAGCATAAATTCATAATTTAACAGAATGAAACAGAATTTTAAGCCATATACAAAGAACAAATATGCTTTGTAACTGGAGAAACTAATGGATCATTCACCAGCAGTTTACAGAAGAATATTTTCCTGTGAGACAATACAAAAGACCAGATCAATATTCAGCCATAGAAACAGAAAATGCACAGGATTGTAACAACTGCTCAATTGGACAATTTTATCAGGTCATCCATGGCCTCTAAGATTGTTACAGAAATATTGACAATATTTTCATGAGCATGGATAAAAACTTGAAATATGGAAGCCAAGTTCAAACATAACCGCACTCTGCAATTCGCAAACTGCTGAGCTGGAACGGGCAGTATTCTTGCAGCCAAGCCTTGGACAATCAACTTCCTGGAACTACCTGGCCTCATACTAATAGCCACATTGTTTCAGAATGAACCATTGCTTCCTCCTCCAGCGAAGCTGCTTTGTTAGAAGAATGTTACAGAGACCAGTGTAAAAGGCCTGATGGATAGCATGACAAGGACAACACTTGACAGCTGAAGGTTCAAAACCAGGTTCTGTGATCTCCAAGTTAGGAAGGTAGTCACCTCATTGGATCTTCCTGTCCTTGCCCAATGTGAATATTAAATACAGAATCTTTGAGAAAGACATGAAGAGAGGGATAAAAGGAACAACCTGGAGCCCCATTACTCTGCTTTTGCCCCTTCATTAACAGTGTCTCCCGAGTGCACTTTCGACTGGCAACTCCTTGTACCTTGTGATGAGCTTTATCAGACTGACCAGACCCAGAGAGACCAACTTGGCGAGACAACCCAAAGATCAGAATGAGTCCTAGATGACAGCAGAAGCCCATATCAATGACTGCAGATCCTGAAACATCAGTCAACCCTCAAAACCAAGGAACAGCTTGTCCCGGTCTTAGCGAATGGGTCTTACCAGTCCTTAAAGACAAACAGTTCAACACAGTGGTAGGGACCTGTGGAGAGTGAATGTAGCAAATCCTCAGAAACTCATGTCAAATATAGAGAGTGAGTGTAGATTTGAGACTGTTTACTTAGAAGTTTAAGACTGTTTACTGAAGAGTCCCGTGAAGGGATTGATAGAGTTTGATAAAAGTTAGGCAGGGTGCATTTATCTACCTTTCACTTTAAAACAATGACAGTGCTTACTGTGAGAGGCATGTTTCAATCTAGGAAGACAGATTTCCTTTTGGACATTTATTCGGTGAGTTCCATTATGTCCTGCCCTCCCAATATTGTTTTGGAGATCTTCATTAACACTGAACAGGTAAAATGCCAGTTCTTATCAATTTCTTGTAGACAACTTGCCAATTGGAAACATGGGAAATCTATTGGGACGTCTCTACTTAAAAGAAGTCCATGATTCCTTAAAAGAGAGTGAGTCATTAAAGGCGAATGCAAATGACATACTCCTGAGCCCACAGATTCTGTGGTTCAACTGTGGAAAGGAAGGAGCTTGCCTTGACTTATGATGGGCAAAAATGATCATGAAAAGTAGTTAGAAAAAATGGGAATATTAGCTGATTAAGTCAATTGTTTTCAGTATCTGACTGCAACATAAGAAGAAATCCAATGTTCAAGATATTATCGATGGTGGTGAAGGAGCAGTGCGAGCTGCTGATCTTAAAAAGATTTGTCTTAAAGAAGTGTAGATTTCCTTTTCCCTACATCAGTTTAAATCAAAACATCATGCCCATGGCGTCTCCAGTTACACAGCAACAATAATATCCTCAAGTAAACTAAGCAGTCGATCACATTGACAAATTCTCATAGACCACAGGCCAGAAGTAAAAAGCATTGATCTGTTTCAATTTTAATTAAGCAAGAAATAAATCATTCTCATCGGACTAGGGTAGCAACTGAAATCTCATAAACAAAAATGTCTGCAATATTTTATTATAGAGAAGAAATTTGAAACAGAAACAGAAACTGATGGAGAAAATCAACAAGTCTGGCAGCCTCTGTGGGGAGAGATTTGAAATTCTGCAACTATAAAAATTGTTTAGTATCAGTAGGGCTGTTTCGCAGCAATTTTAAAAAAATGTCTTATTAAAACCAAATCACACTTCATTCAACCTTTTTGCATTTTTCATTTTAAAAAAGAATCACAGTAAAATTATGAAAGGGAAAATTCTCATCAATTCAATGATTTCTAATTGATTAGGGCGGTGAACATTAGCAGTGCAGCATATGGAGAAGGATAGAATTGTTGATATTAGATTGTGAGTTTCTGTGTGCGTATTTGGAATCTATAAATTTGATATGTTTCAGAAGACAAATGACAATGGAGGATTTCTAGTCTAAGAATACTCTCGCATCACTCTTAAATAGCAGCGATAGGCCATTTGGGGCCATTGGTGCCAGGGCTACAGAAGCATGTAAAGATCATAGAATCATAGAATCCCTACTGTTTGGAAGCAGGCCATTCGGCCCATTGAGTCCACTCCACCCATCTGAAGAGCACACCACCCAGACCCACCCAATCCATCCCTGCAACCCCACATTTCCCATGGTTAATCCACCTAACCTGCACGTTCCTAGACATTATGGGTAATTTATCATGGCCAATCCACTTAATCTGCACATCTTTGGACCATGGAAGGAAACCGGAACATACAGAGGAAACCCACGCAAAATTGGCGAGAATATCAGCTGGATGCTTCTGGTCACTTCTGCCATGGCCTGATTGACTAGGATGCAGCGCAGACATGCCATGAGAAAAACCAGGACCATGTAGAATGGTGAATTGTTGTTTCATTTATATGATTAGCACTCACAGTGCAAAATGTACCTCTTTGAAGTACTGCCCCAAACCACTGAAAAGCCCAAAAGCCTATAAATAGTTGCTGGACTGCCAAATTCAGTCCACAGGCAATTTGCTCACCCTTTTCATCAACAGTTAAAAATCCTGTGAATTTATAGTGTTGTGATTAATGAAGCATAAAGAGACTAATGGAATATATCAGTGAAAAGTATGAAACATGTAAGAAGCATTGCAGGAGACCATTATGTTCAATCGTAAGCCTTTGATTGGCATGTGACATTAATGAAGTCATTGCCAATGATTTAAAGATATGAGACAAGGAAAAATAAATTTCATCCTGCAGTTTATAGACCTTGTGGTTATATGTAGTCTTTCTACAATAATGCACAGTGAAAACAAAAGGATTATTATTGATAAAATCATGGGGAAATGTGTTAGGACTAAATTTCGCACACAAGTAACTTCCTGAATTTGCCTAGAACAAGTTCAGAGATGTGGTTGAAAACATGGTCTTAAATACTGCAGCTAAAGGCCCTTTCAATAATGGAGGTTAAGATAGAAATCATTCAGTGATCAATGAAGTGCCACACGAACTGCTGATCAACAGACTAAGTTGTCAATTTGTGTATGACCAATTAGTTTATGGGTAAAACCCCAAGTTGTTTTCTGTTCTGTGTGATAGCCCTCCAATGCTAGAAATTACTACAATCACTTCCATTTGCTCTGTGCAGGAAGATAGGCTTTCAATGCAGAGAAAATTTGAATAACACAAAGGTGTAAAGCCATCTGAGATAAACTTTATTTCAGGGGATTGAACACACTATAAAAGAGAGGGTCAGAGGGAATGGAAAGTCCTTGATAAGTCCTTAATAAGTTAATAGAATATGATGGTGAGTCAGCACTTATCAAAAATGGCAATTCAACTGTTAAACTTCATTTCTCATATTTAATTGGAATGAACTACAAAATCATGAGATCTGAGCAGCTGATAGAAATAAACAAGGCACTTTATACCTCGACTGCTCCATGTATTTTACGATGACGTCAAGTGGACTTGGTCGGAGAACAGCTTTGAATCTCAGTGCAATAAGATCTAACATCTCTGTCGTGGGCAGTGTAGGTAGTTAACAAGTTAGTTAAGATATGATAAGAAATCCAGCTAGGATTTGCTGAGAGAAAGCCTTAAAAAGACTATGCATTGCACATTTAGTGAAATAAGACATTGAATTCAGCTAAGAAAAGCAGAAATTGCTGGGGAAACACAGGAGGTCTGGCAGTTTTTGTGGGGAGAAAGCAGAGTAAACTCTTCAGGTCCAGTGACCCTTCTTCAGAACTGATGGTAGCTGGGAAAAGGTTCGTATATATGCTGAAGATGGGGAGAAGGGAGGGAGGAGGAATAAATGAGAGGTGGAGATGAAGCCCAGAGAGTGAGTGAAAAGCAGCTGGGTGGTCAAAGGAATTAGTAATAGTAAGCATGGAAGAATAATAGCTGCTAACATCAGTAGCTTACATTGGTAATGAATTACATTGGTCTATGGTAGCAGCCCTTGTGATAACTGTTATTTGGGGGGGGGCGGTGGTGGTTGTTGAGGGAAGAACATGGAAGAAGGTGCTCAGTCTCTAAAACTAATGAATGCAATATTGAGTCCGGAAGGCTGCAGTGTTCCCAAGTGGTAAATGAGGTGCTGTTCTTTCAGCTGGCACTGAGTTTTTCTGGACTACTGCAGCAAGCTGACACAGAGATGTTGGCCAGGGAACAGAGTGATGTGTTGACATGGCAGGTAACTGGAAGCTCAGGGTCATTCCTGCAAAAAGAACATAGGTGTTCTAGGTGGTCACCCAGTCTGCGCTTTGTCTCCCCAATTTAGTATAGACCACACTGTAAGCCGTGAAAACAGTAGACTAGACTGAGAGAAGTGCAGGTAAATCATTGTTTCACCTGGAAGACTCACAGGGTTGTTGTGTAAAAGCAGAGAAGTACAGGACAAATGCAAGGAAGTACAGGGAACA
The DNA here is from genome assembly GCA_024137785.1 of Ginglymostoma cirratum. NCBI lineage: Eukaryota > Metazoa > Chordata > Chondrichthyes > Orectolobiformes > Ginglymostomatidae > Ginglymostoma > Ginglymostoma cirratum. The sequence goes on from JAHRHZ010000013.1 coordinate 33,918,978, forward strand.
AAAACAGGAAGGCAGATTATAGTCTGAGTGACTATAAACTAAGAGAGCAGAATGTATAGTGTCCTCTTACAGTAGTGGCTGAGGGTAAGCATATAGGTGTAGCAGGCTGTATAAAAGGACAAAGGTATATTGGTCTTTGCAGTGAGAGAATAAAAATGTGAGAACAGGGATGCCTTGCTGCATCGGGAGTGTTGTGTGCAGTTTGGTCTCCTTAATTGAGGAAGGATGTTCTTGTTATAGAGGGAATGCAGACTGATTCCTAGGATGACAGGACTGACATATGTGGAGAGGTTGAATCACTGTATTCAGTGAAGTTTAGAAGAATGAAGTGGGAATATCATGGAAATCTATAAGATTCTAACAGAACTGGACAGGGGTTTTGGAGAAAGGATGCTCCCAGTGGTGGGGGATTCACAAAAAGAGGGCAATCAAGGACCAGACATTGTATGATTTCAAGAATGATTTAGATATATCACTTGAGGCTAATGGGATCAAAGCATGGGCGAGGGAAAAGCAGGAACTGCCCACTCAGTCGGATGATCAGCCATGATCAAAGTGAATGATGGAGCAGGCTTGATGGGCCAAATGGTCTACTTCTGCTCCTATTTCTTTGCTTCTATGTTTCAATGAAGTGTAGTGGAAATCTGTTTATGCAAGACATTAACTCCTCCCGCACTTTGGAAGACCTCCTCTCCTTTTGCAGATTTGGAATTGAACTACTATCATTCTGCCCACACAAACTGTATCAATCCACTACTCCCTGTATTAATATGTTACGAATATGTTACTAACTTAGGTGGAGTTAAATTTGCAGATTATCATGTGGTTACATGGGCACATCTAAACATTTGAAAAATGTTTAAATGTGCTACTTTATTTTCTATGTGCTTCATAAATTCTCCCAGTTGACAGACATTTTTTTGAATAATCTATCCCAATGTATTGACGATTCATCAACAAATGTATTTTCAAAATATATTTAATTGGCCTCATGATAAAAGATCAATGCATTATGGTAACAACTTGGGTTTCTCATATCGATGAGCATGATCTTTTGCATTGTTTTTACACATGGACTGTACATTGATGTAATGGAAGACTTCCCAATGAAGAAGTTGAGATGTTGATTGCAAGCACAGTTTACATCATCCTTACCACATGATCAATGACGAAGGAATATTGCTTCTTGACCTTGTCGATGGTATCTTTCTGATTGTCCATTCACCACCATCATTTTTTGTCATATCCTCTTACATGTAAGTATCCATTAGTGTGCGATCATCGATCAATTGCTAAATCATGGCAAGTAATGGCTCAAAATGTAAATTGAATTAGACACTTAATTTAAAATCTATTCAAATCAGCAGACGATATTGAAACTGTAGCACTCAGAATGATAAATAAAGTGAAAGAAAAGATGTTTGTTTTAAATAAACTTGTGACTGATCATGTAGAATTACATGGTTCAATATGCAAATAAAGTGAATTCTATAATTGAGTCCTCTAGAGCTGTTTGTCTGCCTCAAAGAACAATAAAGAGATTTACTCTCTTTAGTCTTTGTTTAGTACCATTAAAGCTTAAAAAGCGAGTGCTGAATTTGACAAATAAATTTATGACACATCTGTTCAGTTCATTAAAAACAAACAGGTTTATTCTCCGTAATGGTGCGATCCAATCAGTAATATAATACCTCAAAAAAACTAAAATCTAAATAATCAATGAAGTTAAACTTTCATATTACTTGTACGCTATTCCACACACCATCATCCAGAGGTGTGCAGTGGATGATCCATCTCCGCTTCCTCCTGAGTTGCCCAGCATTACCAAAATCAGTCTTTAGCCAATTTATCTCACTCCACGTGATATCAAGAAAAGACTGAAGGCTCAGAATACTGTGAAGCTGATGGTGGAGACAACTTTCTGTCAAAAGTACTGAAGACTTGTGCTCCAGAACTAATGGAACATTTATCCAAACTCCAAACAGTAAAGTTACAATATTAATGCCTTGTAAAGTGGAAAATTACCCAGAAGATTCCAATTAACAAACTACGAGATAAATCCAATCCAGTCAATTACCACTCGATGAGGCTACTATTGACCATGAGTAAAATGATAGAAAGTATGGTCAAGAGCGCTATCAAGCGGAACTTATTCTGCTGTAGCCTGCCCACTGACACTCCATTTGGGTTTTGCCAGTACAACTCAGCTTCTGACCTCAGAGGTTCAAATACGGACAAAAAGGCTGAAATCCAGAATGGAGGTGAGAGTGACTGCCATTTATATCAAGCCAGTATTATAGCAAGGTGGGATAAAAATCCTTAACATAACTAGAGTCAGTAGGAATCAGGGTAAGAGCTCTTCACAGGTTTGATTCACATTAAGCACAAAGGGAGAGAGTTCTGGTTGTTGGTGGTCAGTCAGCTCAGGTCCAGAATATCTCTGCAGGAGTTCCTCAGGGTAGTGTCCTAGGCTCAACTATCTTCAGCACTTCGTCAATGAGCTTCCTTTCATCATAAGGTCAGAACTGGGGATGTTCTCTGATGATTGCACAATGTTCAACACCATTCACGACTCTTCAGATACCGAAGCGATCTGTGTTCATATGCACAAACTGGATAACATCTGGGCTTGGGTTTTTAAGAGTCAAATTACATTTATTCCATACAAAATGCCAGTTAATGACCATTTCCAACAGTGAAGAAGTTAGCCATTACTTTTTCAAGTTCAATGGCATCACCATCAGTGAATTACTCATTTACAACATTCCCATGGTTAATGTTATCGAAGAACATAAGTACATAAGAAATAGAATCCTAACCTGACATCCAATAAAAACAAGGCTGATCTGCCTCAGGCCTCAGCTCCTTTTTTGTGCCAGCTCCTCATAACCCTTAACTCCCCAACCATTGAAACAGTTATCTAACTGCTCTTTAAATGCTTTCAGTGATCTTACGTTTGCAATTTCCAAGGATAGTGAGTTGCAGATATTCACTGTCTTCTGGAAATAAATTTCTTTATACCTCTGTTTTAAATGAGTGTTTCCTAATTCTGTAACTATGTTTCTTCGTTCAAGACTCCCGCAATAGTGAAACATCTTCTCAACATCTACTCGGTCAAGTTCCTTCAGAATATTGCATATTTAATATGTTGACCAGAAAGTGAACTGGACACAGCCATGCTGTGGCTACAAGAGCAGGTCTGCAGTGTGTAATTCACCTCCTGTATCCCCAAAGCTGGTTCACTATCTACAAGATACAAGAGATGTGGTGGAATATCTTCCACTTACCTGAATACTTGCAGATCCAACAACGCTCTAGAAGCTTGACACCATCTACCACTTTCAAAATTCAATACTGATACACAATGGCAGAGTTGTATACCATTCTGAAGATACACTGTAACAAATCTCAAACACTCTTTCGATCGCACCTTCCAAAGCTGTATCTTCTACCAGCTAGAAGGACAAGAGCAACAGACACTTGTTGATACAATTGACTGCAAGTTACCCTTGAAGTCACGCTCCATCCTAAATTTGAACTACACAATGTTTCCTCATTTTGAATGGGTTAAAATCCTGGTACTGCCTTCCTGACAGCACTTTGGAGTAACTTTCCCACAAGGACTGCAACAGTTCAAGAAGGTGGTTCATCATCACCTTCTCAAGGATAATAAGGAATAGGCAAGGAATGCTCACCTAGTCAAGAATGCACACATTGCATGAAAGAAATTTCTAAAAAAAATCAGATAAGATTTTCTTTATTGAGTAACATTTATCTAAGTCACTAACGACATTTGATTCATTTGGTCTTATTGGCACAATAGTCTGATGTGAAACTGTAGCGAAGTGTTTTTTTTAATTCAAACATCATTCAGCTAAATTGTTAGGAACTTGTTACAGAATATTTTTAATATCACAGTCAGGTTTTGAAAGGTTTTGAGAAGAGAAAGAAGATTATAAACTAGGAAGATGTAAAATGAACATGACGAACCACTATCAGTATATTATCATAACAGATTGAATAATTAAACACTTCAATGAATCTTTTGTTATTCACAAACGATCACGAGAGGAAATTGATAAGATCCTTTCACAGACACAGGCATCATAATATAAAATTATACCACACCCAGTCGCTTTGAGGCAGAGAACACAATCTTCACGTCACCTATATGTATAGCTTGCAGCCCAGTGTGAAACGCACTGCCGACTCACTGCACATGACAGAGGCCAGTAATGTGCATGGTTAGCCAGAGTTAAAGCTATTTTGTGCTTCTTAAAGGCAGATTATCCTTCTTAAAGTCAAACAAACTCAAGGATGTTTGAATTGAAAACTGGTAAAATAGAAACAGTGCAGACAGAAGGCTCCCATGGTCTCAAAAGTGCCACTGAAGGACTTAGTGAGAGCGTGGAAAGGTGGGGGAAGGTTATATTTTCACACTATGTTCCCTAGAGGGAGTGGGAGCAGGTGCCAAATAGTGGTCACTTCCTGGATAACAAGGTGTAGAGCTGGATGAACACAGAAGGCCAAGCAGCATCAGAGGAACAGGAAAGCTGACTTTTCAGGCCTAGACCCTTCTTCAGAAATGG
>JAHRHZ010000013.1:33923966-33949435 GCA_024137785.1 Ginglymostoma cirratum
TCCTCTGATGCTGCTTGGCCTTCTGTGTTCATCCAGCTCTACACCTTGTTATCTCAGATTCCCCAGCATCTGCAGTTCCTACTATCTCTGTCACTTCCTGGAGTTTGGTTCTAAGGGTCAAGTTACAATGCAAGGCAAAGTTCACTGAGCCTTACTAAAGTGGTCAAGATCAGCCAACATTTTTGAAGTGTTGAACTCAATTCTAAATTTTTGGCACCAGTGAAGCTTGAAAATTACAGTTTGGCTGCCCATATCTTTTCTATTTAAGAATTCAGCTGAAGACCTAACCTGAAAACATATTGGTGTAACGTTAATCTATTGATTCAATTACATATATACTGTAGTTATTTTAATTAAACTGTTCAAGCACATTATTTCACACTTCCAGGTAGGTGAAACTTGAACCACAGTCTTCTGGTCCAAAGGTAGGAACACTACTACTGCACCACGAGAGCAATCTTGAGAGTAATCATATCCAGTAATCTTGAGAACTGCCTGTTAACATTGTCACAGGTTCAAACTAAGGTTATGCTATGGTGTGGCTTGGTTCAGATTCTGTAATTTTTATTGTGAGCATTGATATGAAAACTTACTACAGAAACTGTAATTATATAGTGAAGTTATGCTATTAAAAACAGATGCAGTTGAGAAAAATGTCCATGGCAAATCAGTTTTGTGTCACACTCTCAAAGTTTTCTGGTGGGTTAAGAGTTGATGGGAAATCACTGCAGTGCTACATTTTGTCTAGGTTTAACTATTTGCTGTAATAGCCTGTTCAAGTGAAGTATCTTATGTGGTATATAAAACTCCAGACATAAATGTTATGTCCCAGTGCAATATTTCCTATAGGATTTGAATTCAATTCTTCTAACATTAACCTACCACATCCCTCCGGCATGACACCAATAACTTCCAAAATTGACATTAATTTCCTTCTTCTCTGAATGAATAATTTATTGGACAATTTTGATGACAGCAAGGATGATTGGGACCACTCACAGTAATATGTACACAGAGATATAAATTTTTACAAGGCTTTGAAACAGAGGACAAACAAGAGAAGAGTGGACAAGGTGGGAACATACTGGAAGATGGCACAAGTGCCAGCAAGATCACTGAAAAGTAGGGCAACTTGGAAAATTATGGGTATGTAAATAATACCAATGTCCAATTTGAGATTGAGTAGCTATTGTTAGTTAATGGTTTTGCATGCTTTTACCAGATACACTTGTGTGTTTTGTGTGTTTGTGAGAGATGAGTTTCAGACGACAGAATGTCAAACATGCACAGGACACATTTAGGAAGACCACAAAAAACGATTAAAATGGCAAGTTGCAAAAATAAATATTTAAATAGAAAAATCATGATGTTATAGAATTTCCTAACAAATTATTGCAGCACTAAGGGCCAGGAATACGTTTGAAGAGAAATTAAATAGCATTGTAACTTGAAAAGATATTGGGGTGGCACAGTGGCTCAGTGGTTAGCATTGCTGCCTCACAGTGCCAGCAATCCAGGTTCAATTCTACCCTTGGGTGACTGCGTGGAGCTTGTATGTTCTCTCCATGTCTGCATAAGTTTCATCCCATAAGCCAAAGATATGCAAGTTAGGTGGATTGGCCATGATAAATTGACCATTGTGTGCAGATTAGGTGAATTAGCCATGGGAATTGTAGGGTTACAGGGATAGTGTGGGTCTGGATGGGATACTCTTCAGAGGGTCATTGTGGACTCAATAGGTCAAATGGCATGCTTCAGCTCTGTAGGGATTCTATTCTTTTCGTGATACTAGCTTTGTTTTAATGTTAAAGCGATTAATGGCTCAAGCTGCAAAAGGCTGGTGGTCATCTTTTGACTTGAAATTTCTATAATGCTATGATTTCTATCACATCCTAATCTTATATACATTATGCTTCTGTGACAAATGTAAAGCTCTAGTAGTGTGATGTGTGATTTATATATTGTATATTAACGTAGTTCTTTTTTGAGTTTGAATTTTTAACTGTTGGCATGTGTTTTTGGTCTACAAGCAGGTTTCACAAGTAGTTTGTCAATATTACTAGAGATTTTTTCTAGAGAAAGGGAGTCACTGGGGTGATCATCGGAATTTATTTGCATTGGGAGAGTTTTATGAGTAGGCACAGCAAACATTGAGGAGCATTAGCTTGTTTTCTATTTAAAAGGATCAGGAATTTTCTGTTCGCTTAAGGAAAACAGAATGCATAGCTTGAAAATATTTTGTTTTTGCAGAGGCCTTGGTTGAAGTTAGATATGCGAAATAGTTTCTCTTGAAGAAAGGCAATAATTTAGAACTGTTAGGAAATGGTTTAAATCAGTTTAAGGATTTTAGTTGAAAGTTCCAAACCAGAAGTGTTTTGTTAGAATCCTGACAAGGTTAATTGAAGTTGAGAAAGTCTAAGCTTAGTTGTGTTACTAATCAAGGAAGAAACCTCCAAACTCTGAACAATGGGAATTCAGAGAAACACTTATGTTTGATCAATTGATGTGATAAAGATTCAAATGTTCTCTGGTGTTTAATTACTGTAAAAAGTGAAGGCATTAAGATATAGGGTATCATATTTTTACTATGTTTTGAAATCTTTCAATTTGTGTTATATGTAAAAAGCTTGGTTTATTCTATTCCACCCTCTTTTCTTGTGCAAAATGAACATCTTTTATTGTTCAAGCTACATTTGCAGCATTATGTATTTGAGTTCGAGTAGAAGATCATTTAAATAAAATGAACGATCACCTTCAAATAGAATGAGCTTTCAAGCTAGTTTTCAGTCGGGGAACTGACTGGTCCAGTAATAACATCAACTGGGATTATAACAGTAGCAAGTGTATCCTGCTTTGCATCCTAAGCTAAATGAACACCAATGTAAAATAGATCTATGGAACCATTTTTGCATCTTTTGCCCTGACATATTAGAAAATAATAACCATTGTCCAAAGACTTCGTATTTCCTCAGAGGTTATTCACATAAATTTGTCTAAACACAGTGAAAAGACATATACTTACTGCTTGTAACATGTTAGAATCCTTGATGTTCAGAATATCTAAATCCAATTCATGCTTCAAGATTTAGACTTAATCCACATCTTCATGTAAGGGGATGCACTAATAAAAGTGCCCACATCTGACATATACCCCACACTGTTAATAGATTGGTTAGTATTAGAGTCCTCATTTGTCATAACATTACTATGAATAATACATGATAGCTTGGCTATTAAGTTATCTCATTGTTTGGAATTCTTGGACATTAGTTTTGGAGGGGTTGGTGACAGTGTGGAAAGATAGAAACAGAGGATAATAAAGATGTAGTATACAATACTACAGTCTAGAATAATTATGGTTAGCTATTTACTGGTGAATTTGTTTGGTTCACGGATCACTTCAGAGCCAATAATTAAATAAATCTCATTGTCACCTTGACTTTGAGTCAATAAACAATTAGTTAAGTCACTGCAATTCCTTATACCTAATTAGAGTTGTTCCAGGCTGATGAAGATCTCATTCTTGCATCCACTGTATGATCCTCTGTTTCTGATTTTGTTGGGCGCCCTGCCCTCAAAATTCATTGTTATGCTTTCCTCATTATTCAGATTTACTGTGAATTAACCTTATAATGAACCTAATTTCAATAATTCTTAGATTCCTCATCCTTCTTTCCAACTTTTTTGCCCCTCGACATATTGTCATACTAAGTCACTTGTCAGCTATCTTACAATCTGTAGCAGTTGTTCAGCCTCTGGAGCTCGTTCCACTTCTTAGGTTTTATCATTGCACATCTCTACCTGAATATCCATTTGATACCCTGAACTAACTAGCCCTTTAAGAGTAGGGGATGGAGTAATGCTCCAGGCATTGTGTCACTATTACTTAGACTGAGACTCCCTACAGTGTGGAAACAAGCCCTTCGGCCCAACAAGCCCACACCGACTCTCACAGCATCCCACCCAGATTCAACCCCCTATAACCCACCTAATTTAAACATCCCTGAACACTTTGGGCAATTTAGCATGGCCAATCCACCTAACCTGCACATCTTTGGACTGTGGGAAGAAACCGGAGCAGCCGGAGGAAACCCACGCAGACACGAGGAGAATGTGCAGACTCCACACAGACACTCACCCTAGGGTGGAATCGAACCCAGGCTCCTGGTGCTGTAAGGCAGCGGTGCTAACCAAGTCAAACATTGATTTCTGATTTCACTCCTAACTAGCTCAGTTCAAATTTTAAGATTACATATTTTCCCTCGTGTTCGACCAAGTATGTTTTTTATCCTATCATCAAATCATCTCTGATGCCCAGTGAAAGATTGACCTGCTCACAGATGTTGTTCTACCCGCTCCAGGAGCCTGGGTTCAATTCCACCCTTGGGGGTGGGGTATTTGAACTTAGGCCTCCTGGTTCAGAGTTTGGGACACTGCCACCATGCCTCAAAAGCCCCTGCCCATTTCATCTTTGTTTTCACATTAATGCATAACTCTTTTTTTATTCAACTCATACTCTTAAACATGTCCTGTCCATTCAGGATATCTGTTAATCATCCTCCATAAGTACTTTACTATCATACAGCCATTTCCTGGAGGTATACTTTCTTTTTCCAGAACCTCTCTCTCAATCAATTTTTCCTTCAAGATCTATTTTATGATCCTGAGTAAATTGTCTAGGTGTACAAAATGATCAGAGGTATAGATAGAGTGGACAGCCAGAGGCTTTTCCCTAGGGTGGAGGTAGCTATTACGAGGGGGCATAGTTTTAAAGTGAGTGGAGATAGATATGGGGGAGATGTCAGAGGTAGGTTCTTTACTCAGAGTGTGGTAGGGGCGTGGAATGCATTGCCGGAGAGGGTAGTGGGGTCGGCTTCATTAGGGGCATTTAAGTGGCTCTTAGATAGGCATATGGGTGAGAGTATAAGGTAGGGGTGGAGGTTAGATAGACCTTAGGTTTAAGGTAAAAGTTCGGCAAAACATCATGGGCCGAAGGGCCTGTACTGTGCGGTACTGTTCTATGTTCTATGTTCTATGTTCTATATCTACATGGAATTAGAACCAACCTCATCTCTCTGGCAATGCTGGATTGGAAGTCGAACTTCTTGTTCATTAGTTTACCATTGAGCATACTAATTTAACATGTAACAGTGTGTTTTCCGTGTGCAGCACAGTGGCTGCAGGTGCAGGAGGTAAAAGTGGCTGTGGCCGTTCTCAATGGGATGATACTCTGTTCAATTGCAGGAGTTTGTTTTTCACTGTCTGAAAGGAAGAAGATAATGTGTCACTAAAGTCCAAGTGCTAGAATTATTATCTTTGATAAGGGAATGAATGCTACATTTGAATCATTAGAGGAAAAGTAACAGAATAAGATGGTCATTTTGGAGATGAAGAAAATTCCCTTCTAGGTTAATGACTATCTTGCAACATAGCCTCAAAAGGCAATACAGCCTGCAATGTCTACAGGGTATAGAATTCAATTAAGAAGGTTTCTCACCGGGGAAGAGTTCCTATATGTGTATGACAATACTCTCCCTTCTCAAATGAATGACAGTCATTTTAATTCAACACAAAACACTGAAACTGAAGCATTATAAGACATCATAAATTTTGAAAGTTCAAGCATTAACAGAACTCTTCATATCTTTCTTCCTCAGAAATCTGCAGTATGTCTTGGCCCCAGGCTGTGAAATGCTTTACGCTACTTGTATATACTATTTAGACAGTGCAAGATGTAGGGTGGACATTGTTCATTATCTTACTGCCTAATTCCAAACATGTTTGTTTTTAAAGGTAGAAATTCATCACAAATTATGACGGAGAACATATATGGGCGGGAGCCAGTATATACCTCATCTCCATTGTAAGGCAGTTACAATACAATTTATAGAATTGGAGGGTATGAGTAAGGGGAAGATCAGTGGATTTATGTCTTCATAACATGTGATTGCTTACTTATCAAAATTACTTATTCAGTAGCACAACAGAAAACAGTTGTGGTTGTTGGAGCCAGTAATTTCAGCTCCACAACATCACTGCGGCAGTTCCTTAGAGTTTGGGCAGCACAGTGGCTCAGTGGTTAGCACTGCTGTTTCACAGCACCAGGGACCCGGTTTCAATTTCCCCCCCTTCGGCAACTGCCTGCGTGGAGTTTGCACATTCTCCCCGCGTCTGCCTGGTTTCCCTTCGGGTGCTCCGGTTTCCTCCCGCAGTCCAAAGATGTGCAGATTAGGTGGATTGGCTATGTTAAATTGTCTACAGTGTTCAGGGATGTGTAGATTTGGTGGATTTGGGGAATGGGTCTGGGTGGGATGCTCTGAGGGTCGGTGTGGACTTGCTGGGCCAAAGAGCCTGTTTCCACACTGTATAGATTCTATGGATAGAGTGCTAGATCCAAACATCATCAGTTCCATCATGAATGATCTTCCCTTCATCATAAGGTTAATAGTGAGGATATTCACTGATGATTACAAAATGTCCAGGACCATTTGAAACTCCTCCGATACTGAGGTAATTAATGATCATATGCAATACGTCCTGGACCAAATCCATACTCGGGCTAATAAGTGCCAAGTAACCTCCACTGTACGCAATAGCCAAGGAATGACCATCTTCAACAAGATAGAATCTAAATCATCTCCACTTCACATTCGATGGCAGCACTGCTACTACCAACATCCTGGGAATTACATTGGACCAGCCAAAGAAATACTGTGACTACAGCTTGTAAAATAGCTGACAAGTGATTTAGTATGACAATATGGGGAGGGGCACATATGTTGTTTCACGCCTCTGGATTGTCTGATCATTAATACTTTGCTCTTTTTAGGAGATTCCTGTCAGAGAACCGGCTGTTGCATTTCCACATTACAACTGTCTTAATCCTTTAAGATTACTTGATGATCTGAAATGCACTTTGAAATATCTAGTAATCACAAAACACCCTATATTACTACCAAAAATAATATAATTACATACACTTTATTTACTTTATTTAAAAACAAGGTATGACATTAACATAAATAAGTGAAATTCTGAAGTGCATGAAGAAATGTAAGTGGCTTGAGAAATAAATTGTTGGAATTAACTTTCTTTCTCAATTAAATTCTGTCCAAGGATACTAATGACAAGCATTGTGTAAACGACTGTTTGAACAAGCAGTAATTGAAACAGTTGTGTATGAATTTAAGCCAAATGGGTTGTTACAAATGCAGGTAGGTGGCAACAAGAAGTTGATTTTTGTCATGGACTAGTGACAAGTCATCAATGACAACCGCCTTGTGTAAACAACCATAAGATTGATGATCGGATAACTGAACAGCTTGGGACTGTTTGAGAAGTGTATCAATCTCCACCAGAAGAAGAGCTGTCTCTCTGTTCTTTGCAGTCAAAATCCATTTTAAACTTGAAGAAAACCACTTCATCTTTCCTTCAGCAGTTACTATAAGCTGTGACTTCTAATTGATAAGTCAAAGACCTCTTATAAGTGAACCAGACACCTTGTGGAATCCAGTGGAATCATCCAATGAAAGTAGACTGGCTAGTAATATTCTGACCAGCAAAAAATCAGAAGGATCACCTCAGCAACCTATACAAAGGGAACCACTGAACTTCCTCCTAGTTTTCCTTCACTTGTAACCTAACTTTCTCTGTCAGTTTGTACATGACAGCGCGTAAAGAAGTTTATAATGGGATTAAAGTTTTAATTTGTAGTTTTGCATGTTGAAAGTTTATAAATATTTACCTGTAACGAGAATCTACTTACGTGTAATGAATACTTACATGTAACTAATTGAGGAGGCAATGGCCTGGTGGTATTATTGCTGCACTGTTAATCCAGATTATGTTCTGGGACCTGGGTTCGAATCCTGCCATGGTAGATGGTGGATTTTGAATTCAATAAATAACTGGAATTAAGAATCTAATAATGACCATGCATCAATTGTTGATTGTTGGGGAAAAACTCATCTCATTCACTGATGTCCTTTAGGGAAGGAAACTGCAATCCTTACCTAGTCTGGCCTGCATGTGACTCCAGACTCACAGCAATGTGGTTGACTTTAAAATGCCCGCTGGGAGATTAAGGATGGGCAATAAATGCTGTCTGGCCAGCAACACCCTCATCTAGTGAATGAATAATAAATAAAATTTTAAAAATAGTAATTTTTGTTAAGTACGAAAACCTGATCTGTGCTTTCTATCAATCTGGGTCTAAAAAGTCAGGCAAATTGGGAAATTTTCTGCACTAATTTAAAAATCTATCATTTTTAGGATGATTCCAGTAATAGTGAGGCTAAATTTCCAGTGTGCTGTCCCAGTGAGTCATGACAATGTTTAATCAAAATCCCCAGTTTTCCAATGGCCAAGGCACATAGTCTCAATGACTGCAAGCTTACTGCATCTGCCAAATCCTCATACACAAGACAATGGGTGTTCTAAGAGGTATCCTGTACTACACTTAGTGCGTGAGTTAGAGAGAAGGTGTCCTCCTGGCAGCTGATTCATGTCAAATCACATTGACATGATCTTGGGCCACTTTACATGAGGTCAGAAAGAGTATTGTGCATGGGAAGAGGTATTTTCAGGCTTGTAAGTAATCCAGCAGTAATATATGCTTCCACTCTCCTACAATATTGGTGGTAAAGAGCCTGCTGCTCAAGAACATCAGAAATTGCGTGCTGCTTAGGATGTTGGCCAGGTGAGGGCATAACTTGGAGCATCATGAGGAAGGATGTCAGCTCATTTTTTCTGAAGAAGGGTCTAGGCCCGAAACGTCAAGCTTTCCTGCTCCTCTGATGCTGCTTGGCTGCTGTGTTCATGCAGCTCTACACCTTGTTATCTCAGATTCTCCAGCATCTGCAGTTCCTACTATCTCAGCTCTAAGATGGTTGACTTTCCTTTACAGATCTCTGAAATTGAAAGAAGCATTGCAAAGTTCAACCCAGCAGTTCTCCCTCTGATGGCACTACTGCACATGAACAACAGAGACGACAGCAACAGCAGCCCAGTTGGCTGTCCTACAGCCTGCAGAGGGAAGATCAGCAGGACAAGGGCCATCACATCAAAGGAGAGATATTACGTGAAGCAGGACCTGCAGACTTGGGTGCAGATTAGTGTAAATGAGTGGTAGCTGATGTATAAGATGATTCATTATGTACTGAGCCTCCATATCACACCTATGTCAGCTGTTGGACAAAGACCTGTGACCACATGGGCTGAGTGACAAACCCACCCTCGTCACTCTGAAGTTAACAGCTGCTATGCATTTCTTTACCAGTGGAGTGATTCTAGGAGATGCCGGGGACTTAAGTGGCACTCCCAGGGTCAACTCAAAACTGTATTCCAGGGATCACTGCTACTCTCTTCATAAAGGCCTGCCAATTCTTCTTGTTCCACCTTGATGAAGGAAGTTAGGGATCTGGGGCATTAGGATTCTCAGCTATCACTGGTGTCCTGCAGGTTCAGGGTGCAGTTGATTGTATCCAAATAGCAATGGGAGCACCCTTTGTGAATAGAAGAATGGTTCAATACCCTTAATGTTCAAATCATTTGTGGGCTTGTGCTAGATATCCAGGGAGACCATAGAACCGTAGAATTGTTACAGTGTGGAAACAGGCCCTTTGGCTCAACAAGTCCACACCGACCCATCCCACAATAACCCACCTAATCTACACATCCCTAAACACAATGGGCAATTTAGCATGGCCAAGCCACCTAGCCTGCACATCTTTGGACTGTGGAAGGAAACCGGAGCACCTGGGGGAAACCACGCAGACACGGGGAGAATGTGCAAACTCCACACACACAGTCGCCCAAGGGTGGAAACGAACCCAGGCTCCTGGCGCTGTGAGGCTGCAGTGCTAACCACTTTGCCGCCATGCTGTCCTCTGAGGAAGAAATGTCACATGCCTTGCATTTTGGATTCTTTTTAACACCCTCGGCCTCGACGAGGATAGTTGCTGTGCAACGGGGATACTTCCACACTAGGCTGATGACACATTTAAGAAATTCTCTGACTGCTGTTGAGGAGAGATTCAACACTACCCATTATAGAACAACCCTTTGACCTCCTAATGATGAGATTTTAATGCCTAGAGTGGTCTGGCAAAGCCATGCAGTCCAGCCCAGAGAGACTGTACCACATGAGAGTACTGCACGGTGGCCTCTACAGTCTCAGGAGCCAAAGGGAGGATGTGTTGTCTGAGGGGCAATACAGGAATGAGAGGAAACTTCTGAGGAGGAGGGGGAGGGTGATGTTTCTGAAATGGACCAGAAGCCCTATCAAAGGGAGGAAAACAACACAACTGTCCACTGAGCGAAAATGGACAGAGAACATGTCATAGTCACCAACTTTCAGGTGACTGAGCTGTGTTGAGCTTTGTCCGTTTTTATTAACATTTCATTTACATAGTTACACATAACTGTTTGTTAGGCCTTTGCGTTCTGCATGCCTCATTCCTCAATGATTAAGCAGTTTGGTTTTATTTGATTTATCCACAGAACAGAAGTTGACTTTTCTTTTCAAATATTGTTCTGATCTCCACACCTCTGTAAAAGCTAAATTTCATGTGCAAACCTTGCCCTAACCCAATGCTAATGCTAACGTGGGTGTGATACAGTGACCATTTCCACTACCTTTTTCTCCTAGATCTTTGTAATAAAACTGGCTTAAACAACATATAACTCATATCGTATTGGTCCTTGATGATTACATCTGAGTATTGTTTTATCTTTCACATGATGTGGTCATCACTGGCTAAGCCAGTATTTATTGCTGATCTATAATTGTTCTTAACAAAATACTGGAAGAACTACAGGTGCTGGAAATCAGAACAGAAATTGCCGAGAAAACTCAGCAGGTCTGCAGCATCTGTGGAGAGAAAGTAAAGTTAACGTTTCGGGTCCAGTGAGCTTTCTTAAGAACTTGTATCAGAGATAAAAGGTACTGCAGATGCTGGAGAATCCGAGATAACAAGCATGGGGCTGGATGAACACAGCAGGTCAAGCAGCATCATAGGAGCAGGAAAACTTGACGTTTCGGGCCTAAACCCTTCTAACGCGGTATGGTGAGCTACCTTCTTGAACAATGCAATCTACAGAGTATGGGGACACTCACAATGCTATTAGGGTGGGGGGTTACAGGATTTTCAGCCTCTGACAGTGAAGAGATAGCAATATGGTTAAAAGTCAGCGTGGTGCATAACTTATAAAACCATAAGACAATAAGATAAAGGAGCAGAATTAGGCCATTTGGATATCAAGTCTGCTCGACTGTTCGATCATGGTTGATAAGTTTCTCAATTTCATTCTCTTGCCTTCTCCCTGGAACATTTCATCCCCTTACCATTAAAGAACCTATCTATCATTGTCTTAAATACACTCCATGACATGTTTTTCCATGATGAGGAGTTCCACAGATTAACCACCCTCTGGCTGAAGGTATTCTTCCTCATCTCAGCTCTTAAGTGTAGTCCCTTAACTCTGAAACTGGGTAACAATCAATCCTGTCACTAACCGGCAATCACACCTTCTCCTTTAACTTTGATTTTGTAATTTTCCATGTAACTGAACACCCCACCCCCTGCACGACTTATATTAAAGCCCTAATTATGTGATTAGCCAGGACTCTGGTCCCAGTATGCTTCAGCGTCAGGCAATTCCATTGGAGCAACTCCTTCTTTCCCCAGTACTGATGCCAATGTACCATGAATTTGAACCTGTTTCTCTCTCACCAATGTTTGAGCCACACATTTACCTCTTTAATCTTGGTGACTCTATGCCAATTTTCTCATGGATCAGATAATAATCCAGGAATTATTATCTTTTTGGTTCTGCTTTTCAATTTAGACCTTAGCTGCTCATATTCCCTCAGCAGAACATCTTTCCTCTTTCTACTTATATCGTTGGCACCTACATGTACTGTGGCAATTAGAACTTCTGCCCCTCCCACTCAAAGTCCATCTGCAGCCCAGGTGAGATGCCTTGAACCTGGGCACCAGGCTGGCAACACAGCCTTCAGGACTCTCGATCCTGGCTGCAGAGAACAATGTCTATTCCCATTGCTATACTATCCCTGAAAACAACCACATTTTGCTTTTCTCACCCTTATTGAATGGTTACCTGTACCACAATGCTATGGTCAGTTTGCTCATCCTCCCTACAGGCCCCACTCTCATCCACAGAGAGCAAGAATCTCAAACCTATTAGATACGCTTAAGGGCTGGGGCTCCTTCAGCACTACCTCCTGGATCCCTCTACCTGCCTCGTTCGTGTTCACACCCTCCTGTCCCTGACCAATGACCGAATTTGAGGGTCTGACAGCCTCCTGAAACACAGCATCCAAGTAACTCTTCCCCTCATTGATGTGTCACACTGTTCAAAGCTCAAACTGCAGCTCATCAACTCTGAGCCAGAGTTCCTCACGCAACCAACGTTTGCTACAGATGCGGCCACTATGAACAACAATGGGGTCCACCAGCTCCCACACAATGCAGTTACAATACATTGTCTGGTCCTGCATCTCTATTTTTTAAAATTCATTATTAATTTTGTGTTTTTTTTGTAAGTTTCCTACTGGTCTTTTAGTTTTTAATCTGTAAATACTTCTCTAATTTACCTGGAGTGATATGTGATATATTGAAATTCATGTAAATCATGACTTTGAGATCAGTGGGAGAGAAGGCACCAGTTTGCAATGAGCATGGAAAAAGACAGGTTTTGGACATGACTCTTGAAAACTTATTTGATTTCCTACAATATAGAGATATAAAGAAAGAAAGGTTATAGTGCATGAGGAGTTTTATTTAGAGGTAAAGAGCAAGCAGCCTCAGGGACAGATTATATGCAGGCACTCACAGCCAGAGATACTCTAGATCAGTATCTTAAAAGTACAGGTAGCAATATTGGTTTAAAGCATAAGATAAAGCACAAAGACAGGATTTTAATTTTCTCATTCATCATGAAATTCTCTCAAAATAAAGCGCAACCAGATTCTACTGATAACATGAGCACATTTGTACCAGAACATGATCTTATAATTTCAATGCAACAGCAGTTACCTGTTCCATGAAATAATATGCTCTTGACATATACTTGAAAATGATCAAACTCTCAATTTCTACCACCTCCTCATTAATCTATTTTGAATTGATTTCTTTTTTAACATGCTCTTCATTTATTTGTAAGAAGTTCATTTTTCCCCCATGGTTCTTGAGGCAAAACATTTTTGCTGTTCTCTTTGATATTTTAAAATTTTCCACACGGGGTTGATAAAGCAACAATACAAGGAGGAAACAATCTTTCAAGAACTATTTGATCAGGGGTACATTATAGTGTGTTTTAACAGAATACACCCTCTTAAATCTTATTATGATAGCTAATTCTAGCAGGGGCTACATCTCTGCAAGCTACCCTGGGATACATTATAATAGCTAAGATTATTACAATTTAACCTTTCTACTGGAAATTATATCAGCTTGGTTTGTATGAAGTAAATGAAAAAAATGCATAGATAATAACCACTAATTAAGGATGACAAAGTTATTTGGATTAGAGTTGTCCCTTAATCATCCTTTTATGTTATTGCTTTCATCTTTTGAAAGCTTTTTCCCCTGAAGCACAATGGTTGCTGTTTAAATGAAAATGGTGCATCTTCAGTTTTAGAAGAAAGCAACTGAGCAAAGATAAAAGGAGGAACTTCAAAGGATTTGTTTCAAAAAAGGGAAAAACAGACCCAAACCATTCCCTCACCCTGAACTCCAGTGATTTTACAAGAGGTTTGCTTTAAAATAATGGTTCAAATTGACTGGTGTAGTGTCTTTACATGCTAGTTAATAAAAATTGTAATGTGAGAAATAGTTTTCTTCCATTCCCACTCTACTATCCTGCAAATATAATAACCACTCTGTGTACCTCTCTTTAATGTACCACAGCTTCTGAGACTGCAAATAATCTTATGACATAGAAACTGTTGTATAATGAGTCATTCTCTGTCACACATGTCTTGAATGAATCCCAAGAACAGTCCTAGATTGCTAGGGATTGATGTACAATTTTGCTTTCCTTTTGAAAACAGACATTGACTTATCTTTCTCAGTTGAGGGCTTTTCTTAGGAGCTGACTGAAGCAGCTAGTCTGACAACAAATGGCACAGTCTATTATTTCACTCCACTGACTGCTATCAGACTCATGGGTTTGTGTGAACCACAATTACATCACATTCAGACATCTCTAAGGATTCTGGCTTCCATGTAATCAGTCACTTTATACTGCATTGTACATTTGGAATATGTTCACTGGGAACTGTAAAGTCTCTTTCAAACCGTTAACCATGGATTTAAAGAATGATTTGATCAGGATTAACTGACTCCCTTTTTACTCAAAGTAGATTTTCTTCCTCTCCTTCTTTCCCTCTGGATTTTTATTCTTTTACCATTTCGTCTTTGGAATATAGAAATAGCAGTTCAGGCTCCCTTCCAACAATTTATATTGTGTTCCTGCCAGGTCCAGTTACATAGAATGAAAACTTACGCTTTATTATGTCACACATGGGATAGAATGTACAGGTTTAACAAATACCCAGCAAATATGTTATCAACCGGAAATCAGGTGAAATGACCACCAGCCTCCTTCTGATAGTGTGTTCCTAGTGAAGCCAATTTACACAGACTACAACTGATGCTATATTTGCTGGACTGTATGATCCACTAGACTATTAGATGCACCAGAATTTTATTAAGGAAAATCTAGGAAAATATTTTCCTGTGCATGTAGGTATTTATTATGAACACTAGGCCAAAAACAGTAACATGGAACAATGTTCAACTATATACATTAATTATTATGGAACAGAAACAACAACACAGCTTGAAGTCGTACAGGTCATAGAAGGCTCAAAACCCTCACAATTGCTGTCAGAGTCAATATACCAATTCATCTCAGACTACACGACATATTACAACATAGAAATTGCATTATAATGAGTAAGTCACTGTGATTCACTTGTTGAATGGATCCATTAATGCCACTTTGCTCATCCAGTTCTTTAGCTTTGTCATTCTTTGAATAATTCACACTTATCATGTGATTCATAAATCACCACAAATCTCTCACTCATGTGCACACCTGAGAAATGATGGAATCATACAACTGTAGAATCATACAGTACAGGAGAGGCCTTTTGGCCAATCAAGTCTGCACCACCAAAAATACAATACTACCTACACCAATCTCACTTTCCCATACCAGGCCCAGGGCCTTGGATGTTGTGACACTTCAAATGCTCATCCAAATGTTTTTTAAAAGGTTGTGAGGTTTCCTGCCTCAACTACACTCCCAGGAAGCGCATTCCAGACACCCACCAACCTTTGGGTGAAAAGGTTTTTTTTTAGTCAAATCTCCACTAAACCTCCTCCATTTCACTTTAAAATTATGTCCTCAAGACTTCATTCATCCTGCTGTTATCAAATGGTGATTTTATGCCTTTGTCTATTCAATCCAATCCTCATGCTTGAAACATCTGGTTTATGAACACATCTATGCTGTGTAATTGACATTAAGACTATGCAGAATTACAACTAGTTATATCTGCAGGGTTATGCGTGCCCATTCCTGTCAGAAACTAACAGTGCTGCTTTTTTTAGAAGATCAATTGGAAACCTTGATCACATTGTCTCCAGCCACAACTGCATCCCTTCTCCATTCATTCATCCCTTACAATT
The DNA here is from genome assembly GCA_024137785.1 of Ginglymostoma cirratum. Lineage (NCBI taxonomy): Eukaryota > Metazoa > Chordata > Chondrichthyes > Orectolobiformes > Ginglymostomatidae > Ginglymostoma > Ginglymostoma cirratum. The sequence goes on from JAHRHZ010000013.1 coordinate 33,939,686, forward strand.
AACCTGAAGAAGGATTCCATTTGGAATGTCAGCATTTGTTCCCCTAAAGATCAGTAATGGTGGCAGCTTTGGCAGCCAAAACAATGTGATAAAATGACAACGTTGTCTCATGGCTGACTATTTTGATTGTTATGAAATCTAAATGCTATAAATGTCTCTCCAACATATCCATAACTCCTGGAACTGAATTCTCACTGCATCCTAAGAAGTTCTCTCCTTTTCATACACTGTCACACGGCATACTCTTGATTGTGCTCTTACACAATGGAGATTTAGCCGATATCAAAGCTGTCCTGCTTCACAATTTCATTTCATTCTTCACCTCTTATGGCACATTAACAGAAAACTTTGTTTTCATTTAATGTGTGAATAATCACTATTTAACCACTTCATAGGTACGAACACCCATTTGGATCCTTCCTCACTTTGCTTTCTCTCTGACCCTTTCTCTTCCTCGAGTCACAATATTTGCTATGTTTTCATAAAGCATTATGACATTTCATTATTGTTCCTGAATGCTCTGTCCTCAGCAAAGACCTTGGCTTCAACCCTTGGCATTCCCACCTCAATAATTTCTGAGATTGGCCTAACACTCAGGTCTTCTTCTGTCATCTCTGTGTCTCCCTCCCACACCCGGCCACTGCCTACTTAGTGGATCCCTTCACCTCTCTGCACCATTTTCCCTTATTATGGATTCTGCAAGAAACGTCAACCTTCACTTTCCTATTTTATATTGACCAAGTTTGAAACTTCAATAAATTTACCTGAGACAGCTTTAAAGACTCTCTTTATATGTCCAAATATAAACAACCAATCTCTAACATACAAGGACAAAAAGCAAGTTAGGGATAAAGATTATGAAAGTAACAAGGCCTCTGATATTTGGTGCCCAACCTGTTTAGAAAGGCAGAAGGGTTTGTTATTACAAAATGTAAACTGACCTCAAGCTGAGGGAGTGGATAAGGTGGCGACAGTTAGTCTGATGTCATGAGTAGTTGTCCTGTGGTCATTGGCTAGAAGGCTTCAAGGAGCTGATTGACACAGTGTAAGCTACCACTTCAAGAAATTAAATATATTGTTATGGGAGGGGTGGATAATTAACTTAACAAAATGATTAGAGAACTCCAGGAGACCAGTAACAGTTGTTTATTTCATTTACTTGCATGGAGAGAAGATTTAGCAAAGGATGTCAAAGCTCATTCTGCTGAATTGTCGAAAAGTTTTATACAAATTACACAATGCATATTATGATTAAAATTAAAATTAGAATTACAATTCCCAGCCAGGAACATCTATATGGCCTATGTTATTTTTGTTTCCTATAGTATTTGGAGACATTATCTGTTTCTCACCCAATAGTATGGCTTCTAGCTATTAACATTGACAGTTTGGGTTAGTTGGTTAGTTACCATATATTTTGCTAGCTTGGTCATTGCTGACTACGTGACTTGAGTTTTAACCCTTACCTAATTTAACCCTTTCTTTCAACATCAACAAATGTTCAGAGTCAGAGGTCAGTACTTATCAGGTAGCTGACTTCAGCAGATGAAGATGAACCAAAAAGGGAGAAGAAAGACCCAGGGAAGAGAGCTTTAACACGTCAACTGAAGAGTAAAATTGTTCAAAATTCAATGAGATCAACACACTCCATGACAACTGTATATTTGTGCTTTGGTATTGGTGAATCATCCTCAATTATTTAGGGTCATATATTTGGCTATGTTTAATTAATAATGTATCATATCTAAACTGTTCCATCTTAACAAATTTAATAATTTATCTGAAACTTCCTTACAAATATTTGACTTTCTATATCAGGTAACTGCAGTGACAAATTCCAAAATCTTGCAATCCCTCATTCTGCCATCTTACCCTCCCTTGATCTTTTCACTGTCAGTACGACATTGACTGTGTTAATTTCTCTGTCTCCTCTATTCACTCCTAGAACGTTTCATCTGAACTCGCTGCAATCCATTCATACAAGGTCCAAGCCTAACATTGTCATCAAATGTGCTGAGAAGGGTGGGCCTATTATTGTCTTATGTAAGGACCTTTACTATCAGAGGCTGAATCATAGATCACTGATACTCCTTCCTCGTCAACCATAATCCCACTGTTGTGAATAAATGATGGTGTGACTATCATCATTGACATCACATCTTCTGCAAATCTTCCCTTCACAACCTCCAACCTCCTAACCACCCAATTCTGAACCATAACAACACAAGTAATAAACATTAAACATAGAACTGTACAACACAGGCCCACTATGGCCGACCGTGTTTGTGCCGACCATGATGCCAATCTAAATTAATCCTATCTCTGCACATGGTCCATATCCATCTATTCAGTGCCTGTTCATGTGTCTGTCTATATGCTTCTTAAATGTTGTTATCATATCTATTTCTACCACATTGCCTAACATAGTGTTCCAGGCACCTACCACCCTTTGTTCAAAAAACTGCCTGTCACATATCCTTTAAACTTTCCCCCTTTTTAAACTGATGCCCCCTTGTATTTAACATTTACTCCCTGGAAAAAATACTCTGGCTACCTACCCTATCCATGCCTCTCATAATTTTATGTGCATCTATCAGGTTGCCCCTCAGCTTCTGATTCTCCAGTGAAAACAATTCAAGTTGGTCCAACCTCTCCTTACAGCCCATGCACTCCAATCTAGGCAACATCATGGTAACAACAACAGTGTGGAGCTGGAGGAACACAGCAGGCCATGCAGCAGAGGAGCAGGAAAATTGATGTTTCGGGTCGGGACCCTTCTTCAGAAATGGGAAGGAGGAAGGGAGCTGGTAAATAAATAGAGAGAGGAGGGGTGGGGCTGGAGAAGGTAGGTGGGATGGTGATAGGTGAGTGCAGGTAGGCAGTGGAGGGGATTGGTCAGTGAGGTGGAAGTGGCAGATAGGTGGGAGAGAAGATGGACAGGTGGTGTGAAGTCAAGGAGGTGGGGATGAGAGGGAGGGTTGGTCATGGGATGAGGCCAGGGTTGGGGAGATTTTGAAACTGGTGATTTCCACATTTAGGCCATTGGGCTGTAGGCTCCCGAGGTGGAATATGAGGTGCTGCTCTTCCGGTTTCCGGGTGGCGTCATTGTGACACTGGAGGAGGCCTAGGATAGACATGTCACCCACGGAGTGGGAGGGGCTGTTAAAATAGTTGGCGATTGGAAGATGTTGTCATTTGTCATGAACAAAGCGCAGATGCTCTATGAAACTCTGAGTCTACGTCTCTGAGTCTACGCTTGGTCTAACCAATGTAGATGAGGCCACATTGGGAGCAGCGGATACAATAGACCAAGTTGATGGATGTGCAGGGGAACCCCTGTCTGATATGGAGGATTTGTTTTTGGTCTTGAATTGAGGTGAGCAGGGAGGTGTAGCACTTCCTGCGGTTGCAGGGAATGGCGCCGGAGTTGGTGGGGCTGGTGGGGATTGTGGAGCGGACGAGGGAGTTGCAGAGCATGCGATCCCTATGAAAGGCAGATAGGGGTGGGGAGGGAAATATCTATTTGATCATGGGGTTGGATTGTAGGTGGCAGAAATAGAGGAGAATGATACGCCGGATGCGAAGGTTGGTAGGGTGATATGTGAGGACAAGGGGGACTCTGTCTTTGTTTTTGTTGGGGGGAGGGGTTTTGAGGGCAGAAGTGGGGGAAATGCAAGACTTCAATGTGGTTGAGGGCATTTTTGATCACCGGAGGGGAGAAGTTGCAGTCCTTGAAATAGGTGGAAATCTGGGATGTCCGAGAGTGGAATGCCCCATCTTGGGAGCAGATGCAACAGAGGAACTGGGACTAGAGGATCGCATTCTTGCAGGAGGGTGGGTGAGCGGAGGTGTAGTCTAGGTAGCTTTGGGAGTTGATGGGCTTGAAATAGATGTCAGTTTTGAGGTGGTTACCAAAGATGGAGACAGAGGGGTCCAGGAAGGAGAGGGAGTTATTAGGGATGGCCCAGGTGAACTTGAGGCTGGGGTAAAAGGTATTAGTAAAGTTGATGAACTGTTCAAGCTCCTCATGGGAGCACAAGGTGGCGCCGATACAGTCATCGATATAATAGAGGAAGAGATGGGGGATGGGGCCAGTGTAGCAGTGGAAGAGGGACTGTTCCATGTATCCTACAAAGAGACAGGCATTGCGTGGGCCCATGTGGTTTCCCTTGGTCACCCCATTAGTCTGTAGGAAGTGGGAGGAGTTAAAGGAGAAGTTGTTAAGGTTAAGGACAAGTTCAGTTAAGTGGATGAGGGTGTTGGTGGAAGGGGACTGATCAGACCTGCAGGAGAGGAGGAACCGGAAGGCTTTTAGGCCATTGGCATGGGGGATACAAATATACAGGGATTGGATGTTCATAGTGTGGATGAGGTTTTGGGGGCTGGGGAATTGGAAGTCTTGGGGGAGGCGGAGGGTGTGGGTGGCGTTCCAGATGTAGGTGGGGAGTTCTTAGACCAAGGTGGGGGGGGGGGGAGGTGGGGATGTGGGAAAGACCTCTTTTACATCCTTTCCAAAGCCCCCATATCCTTCCTATAATGTGGTGACCTGAACTGCACATAATATGCCAAACATGGTCCAACTAAAGCCTTATACAGCTTCAACGTGACTTGCCAACTTGTATGCTCAATGCCCTGACTGATGATGCCAAGCATGCCACATGCCTTCTTTACCACCTTCAGGGAGTTATAGACTTACACCCCAAGATCTCTCTCTGTATATCTTTGCTCCTAAGTGTCCTGCCATTTGTTGTACACTTTCCCCTTGCATTTGACTTCCTAAAATACTTTACTGCACACTTGTCAACCATTTCTCCACCCAACTTTTCAACTGATGTATATCTTGCTGCATCCTTTAACAATCTTCCTCACTGGGAACACAATTTGGCAATTCAGCCCATCAAGTCTGCTCTGCCATCTGCTCATAACTGATATGATTCTCAACCAACAGTCCATTTCTACCCAAATCCATAAACAAGATAGTCAAATAAAAAACAAAGAACTGTAGATGATGGAAATCTGAAACAAAAACAGAAAGTTCTGGAGAAATGTAACAGGTTTGGCAGCATCCTTAGAGAGAAAAAAGAATGGGTGACTGGCTCAAAACGTCAATTCTATTTTTCTCTCTGCAGATGCTGCCAGACTAGCTCAATTTTCCCCGCACCTTCTATTTTTAAACAACACAGTCCTGGTTGACGATTGTTTCAGCCTGTTCCTATTGCACTAAAATTATTTCTTCTTAAATAAAGACCAAAAGAACTGCAAATGCTGGAAATCATTCACAAAAACCAAAATTGATGGAAAAGCTCAGGAGGTCTGGCAGCATCTGTGGAGAGAAAGCAGAGTTAATGTTTCAGGCCCAGTGACACTCAGAATTGATTTCTTCCTAATTTGATTCATTGTGGTCTCCCATTTGCAGTTTTTTTCTACTTACATCCATAACTCTTCTACTGTGCTAGGTCACCAGTTTCCTGGTCCTTGCTGCATCCTCTTCACTCTGGATATACAAAGCCTTCTAAACTCCATCAAGATGGTTTAAGGACTCTGCTTCTTTTCCAAACAGAGGTGTAACCAGCCTCCATTCAACACAATCCTCCTTCACTTGGCTGAGATTGTCCTAAACCTAAATAACTTCCCCTCCAAATCCACCCAGTTCCTCCAAATAAAAGGTGTTGCAATGGATACCTGGAGGTAATCGATGAATGTAGACTGGTTTGAGGAAAGAGGCAAAATCAAACAGCAACATAACAGCAAAACCATAAATTGATTGGTTTGGATGCTGGTAATAGCTAAGTTAGGAAGTTACTACTAGAGTTTGTATGTAATTAACTGGAAAGTAGAATAGCATACAAAAGAATTAAATAACCCTTAAGTAACAACTAATAACTAAATAAAAGATGCAAAGGGAAGTGAGAAGCTGTTAAGTTTACTGCCTTATTTTATTTTTAGGTGGTAAGATCTATTGCATTACTCAGGTTTAGATTACTTCAGTGAGCGCTGTTGTGGAGATATATAAATGTAAAATAAATACAGTAATTAAAATGCAGTAAGGCTGATAGGGCAGGTATGGTGTTTCAACTGCAGCATGTAGGAGGCCATGGATGCCAGTTTGATTCATGGCAACCACATCTGCACTAAATCTCTAACGTTCAAATTTCAGTGTTGAGCAAGAGGCCAAGCTACGGACACCATGATGCATCAGGGACATGGACAGTTACTTTGTTTCAGGAGGTAGTCACATCTCTTAAGCTAGGGATGTCTGATATGATTAATGATCAGGGACAGGAGGTTGTGAGTACAGGCGAAGAATGTATGAGTTTTAAGAGGTGGAGGACTTTCTGGCCTTGCAATTGCCAACATATTTAGGGTTGTTGCAGCTTGTACAGATTAGAGAATGGGCCTGATATGTAATTGAGCAAATTGACCATAGCACCATGAGACAAGAAACCATTTAAAGAGTAGGAGTGAATAATCGTAGCAGTAGGTGGCTGAACAGTAAGAGAATCAACACAGTTCTCTGCAACTAAGAGCAGAAGTCTAGAAGGCTGTGTTAACTTGTCTGTAACAGGATTCAGGACATTTACCTGGGGCTAGAGAGGAAAGTCCCAGTTGCCAAAGACCATGGAGGCTTCAATGACAGAGGTAGGACAAGGATAGAGGTTCTGCATTAGTAGTATGAGTAGCAGGGGTTAAATTAAAAAGCAGAATCTCAAAAGTAATAATAGACTTTTAGACATTTGCAACAAATAACGAGGCTATTCAGCCTATCATTTTCATAATAGTTAACAAAGGTCTGACTACACTAATCCCATTTTCCACCTCCTAGCATATAGCCCTGGGGTCTATGGTTATGCAAGTGAATATGTAGGCATTGCTTGAATGTTATGAGAGTTTCTGGCTTAGTCACACTTTCAGACAGAGTTGTAGACTCCCACCAGCCTCTGTGTGAAACACTTCTCCTCAACTCTCCTCTTAGTCTTCTACCTCTTTCCCCCAGTTATTGACCCCTCCATTAATGGAAAAAGTGCCTTCTTATCCACCCTGTCTATGGCCCTCACAATCTTATCCACCCCTATCAGGTCTCCTCTCAACCTTCACTTCTCCAAAGAAAGTAACCCTAACCAAACCAATCTTTTCTCATAACTCAGACCCTCCAGCTCACCCTGGTAAGTCACATCTGCACTGTTTTCCTTTCCTTCTAATCATTTCCTTCTTCTAATATGGTGATCAGAACAGCACGAAGTACTCCAGTTGTGGTCCATCAAGCTTTTAGTGCATTTCCACATCTCAGTTTTAAGTGAGTGTCCCCTTATTCTGCAACAATGTGCCTTGGCTCAAGACTCCACCACTAGCGGAAAACTCTTCTCAACATCTACTCTGTCAAGCCCCCTTAAAATCCTCAATGTTTCAATAAGATAATCCCTCATTCTTCAAAAGTCTAATGAATGAAGGCCTAAACTGTTTGGCTGTTCTTGATAAGTCAACCCCTTCACCCCAAGAATCAGCCTTCTGAATCTCTTTGGAATTACCTCCAGTGCCAGTATGTTCTTTTTTAAATACAGGGACCAAACTGCACACGATACTCCAGGTACAGCTTCAACAACACCCCGTACAGTTTTAGCAAGGCTTCCTTGTTTTCAAACTCCAACTCCTTTGAAACACAAGACAAAATTCTATCTACCTCCTTAATTACTAGCTGTGTCTGCAGCTACTAACATGTTCCGAATTTTTAAGCTTAGAATTCTCCAACCTTTGAGCACAACACTTCAACACCTAACCCCTCCATCTTTTTCTATGTGACTTATCCTTTTCTTTTTGTTTTAACCTGTATTAATAGTTACTTTGTTTCTTTATGTTTTGTACAGATGGTTTAGATTTAACCTTTCATGCATCAATTGGACACAACCTTTATTTTTTCACTAAATCCATTACCATGCTCTTTAGCTGTTGTGTGCCTTAATCTCCCCTATAATGGCTTCAAACTCTGGCTTATCTATCTTTCACCTATTCGCAACATAAACATGCACAGAGCACATTGTGTCCTTGAAATTTGTTCCAATGCGTCTTGTTCTGTCTGATAGAGAATTCTCCTATCTTATTTTGTTGCTTGTCCTTTTAAGCTTGGCAGCTTTTGTTTGTTCATTCTGAAAACAGTGGTATTTGGAAAGTTCTGTTTTGCTGATTTTTTGAAGTTGTTTGACAATCTTTTGTGTATCATTGCTTGTACAGTAGTTTCTATTCTGCTATTTCTTGTTCATTCTAGATTAATTTTATACAGACCTTTGACTGCCAAATTCAGCTGTAACCAGGCTGCTCAGTAGAAGCAGAGATAAAAGGTACTGCAGATGCTGGAGAATCCGAGATAACAAGCATAGGGCTGGATGAACACAGCAGGTCAAGCAGCATCATAGGAGCAGGAAAACTTGACGTTTCGGGCCTAAACCCTTCTCTTTTGGTCCTTGTGAATGATTGTCGTGGATTCCAAGGAAAGAAGTCAGAAGCAGGAAAGACAGCTGCGTTTCTTTGTCTAATGACAAGTGCTTGTGCAGGTTCAGCCAAGGCAGATGTTTTCAAATCCTGTCACAACTTCTTGGCTCTGTTGAAGATTAGCCTTCACCATCTCACTTTCTCAAGGGAACTTGTCAGTATGTCAAGCCAATCTGTCTATTCAGATTTTTTAATGTTTTTACATGGGATATGAGCATGGTTGAAAAGGCCAACATTTTACATCCCTAATTACTCCTAGGAAGCTGGTTATGAGACACTTTCTTGAGATACTGTCTAAGTGGGTAGATACACCCACGTTGTTATTAGGAAGGGAATACCAGGAGTTTGACCCAGTGACAATGAAAGAACAACATTATAGTTCCATATCAGTATAGTGTGGTTCACAAGTAAGTTTGAAAGTGGTGGTGTTTCCATGTATCTGGTGCCTTCTTCTTCTAAATAGTAGAAGTCACATTTTAAAGGGTGGTGTTACAGAGAAGATAGCTAAGGATAAAAGACAAATTCAAAAAATCCCATCCTATAAGTTTCCATAGTACTATTTAAAGAAGAGTAGGGACTTCTTCCAATATCCTAGCTAACATATTTTCTTAAGCCAATAAATAAGAAACCAATTAACTTGTTAGTTGTCACACATTGTTTGTGGGACATTAATGTCAACAAATTACTAGCTACCTTTGCTAACATAAGTTAAAAAAACACAATAATTTACAAAGAAATGTTCTGGGACATACTGAAGTTGTGAAAAATCCGATATAAATATAAGTATAAAATTTAGCCCTTCTAATCAATCTTGACTAGCCAATCGGCAATTTAAATGTGTATTATAATCTGATTTAACAGAAGATGTTCAGACGTCAGCCAGGTCTGACATATCTGATAATCTTTTGCTCTACAATAATTTTCGTCAGTACTTAATATGAAAGCCTCAGATTTCTGTGGGTTCTCCAGATTTTTGCCATGACTTTGGAGAACATAGAGAGAAACCTTGGGAAAACACAATACTACTAACTGTTAAATAAGAAAAAAATCTGAATAAAATTGTACAATGCTTAACTGACGATACAATGTATGTGCTCAGCTTTGAGCAATTGCCCTTCTCATTATTTAATGAGACCTCAAGTTTGTCATCTGCAATGTATCATAATGAACAATCCTTTATCAGTCGAAGGAAATAGGCTGAAAGGCTGCATATCAAAATAGGAGATAACAAGGTGTGGAGCTGGATGAACACAGCAGGCCAAGCAG
>JAHRHZ010000013.1:33949835-33989175 GCA_024137785.1 Ginglymostoma cirratum
GCATCATAGGAGCAGGAAAGCTTGACGTTTCGGGAAGGGTCTAGGCCTGAAACATCAAGCTTTCCTGCTCCTATGATACTGCTTGGCCTGCTGTGTTCATCCAGCTCCACACCTTGTTACCTCGGATTCTCCAGCATCTGCAGTTCCTATTATCTCTGATACAATATCAAAATAAGATCTGTGTACAGTCCACTAAATAAATTGGAATTGTGCAAATATGGTCCCTACTATTTGTTGGCAATTGGATAAATGTTACTAAAGGAAACATTAATATCCAATGAATAGATTGAGGTCTGGTGAGGGATGTGAGCTATGTTAATGAATACCAAAAGCAAACCCAATTCATCTTGAACCTCCTAATTTTCAGTTTGAAAGCATACATGTTTGAAGTTGTCAAGCCATTTATTCTCAGGAAGTGAATTGCTGATATCAACATTTTAGGAAAGCTGTGCGTCTTTGATTTAATCCATGGTATCAGTTTAATTTAACAATTAGAGAGTGGTAAAGCCAGCTCATGAAGGAGGTAAATTTCTTTTACAATTTGCTAATTGGATGAGAGCTCGTTTATTACCCATCCCAAATTGCTTTAGTGAAGGTGGTGCTAGGACTGTATCTTGAACTGCTCCATTTCGTGTAGGGGCACTCACAATGCTGTTAGAAAGGGGGCTTGAGGATTCTAATCCAGCAGTAGTGTTCTAAGTAATGACGGTGTGTGAAGAGAAAAGGCTTTCCCATGCATTTTCTTCCCTTATTCTTCCAGGGTTGAAGGCCTTGCAATTGAAAGAAGTTATTGAAGAAAAGTGACACTCTTGTAACTTATGTAATAGACGGCATAACTTGCAACCAACGTGTGCCATGTCAAGGGACTGAATGTTTACGGCAGTGGATAAGGTTCCAATCCATTGGACTACTTTGCTTTTGATGGTCTTGTTTATTGCTGGAGTGACTCTCATCTAAGCAAGTGAAAAAGAATCCATCACACCCCTGAGTTGCACCTTGGAGATGCATAGCAGATACAGCATAATGTGAAATTATATTCTTGCGTATGAAAAACAGAAAGGAATAGTATTATTTAAATGGTGAGATATAAGGAAATGTGGATATTCAAAGGAATCTGGGTGCCCTTGTGCACTAGTTAATGCAATTGGACAGGCAGGTGTAGCAAGCAGTTAGGAAGGCCAATAGTATGTTGTCCTTTGTAGCAAGAACATTTGAGTTCAGAAACAGAGATATCTTTCTAGAGTTATAGAAAGCCTTAATGAGATAATACCTGGAGTATTGCATGCCATTTTGGTCTCCCTGCACAAGAAAGAATATATTATAGGTATATTTACCATGAAGGCAGTGTACCAGCCTGATACCATGGATATGAAGGGAAATTTGTTGGACTGGACCAGTTCTCACTAAAATTTAGAAAGATAAGAGTGATCCTGAGTGAAGTATGTGAAATACTGACAGGGTGGGGCAGAATAACTGCAGGGAGCATTTTTTACCTATTTGGGGAGCGACACAATTTCAGAATATGGGGTAAACCATTTACGGCTGAAGTGAAGAAGAATGTCTTAATTCAAAGGGAAGTGAACCTGTGGAATTCTCTACTACAGGAAGCTGTAGAGGGCAAATCCATGAATATGTTCCAGAAAGAGATAGATAAGCATTCAAATTTTAAAGGCATATAGGGCCAAACAGAAATATGGCATTGAGATGGAGGATCAGCCTTCATTGTATTGAATGGCAGAGCAGGCTCAAAGGATCAAATGGCCTACTTCTGCTCCTGGTTTTTATGTTTAGACAGACTTTGGAGCAACTGAAGACTGTGCATCCATAAGGCACTGTGGGTCGTCATCAGCAGCAGGAATGTTGCCAAGCACAATCTGGAAACCCATGGTCTGACATACCCGCATTCTACAATTACTATCAGGTGATCAATCCTAGCTCCATGAAGAGTGTGGCTAGGCATACGAGAAGCAGTATCAGGCATACCTAAAAGTGATTCTACAACCTGGTGAAGCTACAAAGCAGGACTACTTGCAAGCCAAGGAACAAGTGATGGACAAAGCTAAGTGATTCCACAACCAAGGGATCAGATCTAAATTCTGCAATCCTGTCATGTCCAGTCACAAATGGTACACACGGAAACAGCAATTGCTGGACAAACTCGGCAGGTCTGGCAGCATCTGTACAGTGAAAACAGAGGTAATGTTTTGAATCCAGTGTCCATTCCGTAGCCAACTTCTTCCAGTAGAGCTACAATGGCAACACCTCAACAATTGGAAAATTGCACAGATATGTTCTGCACAAAAAAAAATGAAGGACAAATACAACCCAGCAAATTCTTGCCCCATCAATCCACTCTCGATCATCAGTAGTGTGATCAAAGGGTTATTCACAGGACTATCAAGGGGCACTTGCCAAGCAATAACATGCTCACTGACACCCATTTTGAGTTCCGCCAGGGCCACTTGGCTCCACTTTTGTTTTGAATTTGGATCGAAAAAAGCTGAACTCTAGAGATAAGATGAGAGGGGTTGCCTTTGACACCATGGCTGCATTTGACTGGGTGTGCCATTAAGAAGACTGAGCAAAACTGGAATCAAAGAGAATGAGGGTAAACTCTAGCTCAAAGGAAGATAGTTTGGTCGTTGAAAGTCAGTTATCTGATTATAATGAGATCAGCCAGGTGGACATCATAGAATGAGTTCTCTGATCGAAGATATTAATCTGGTCCAATCAGGGATCCCTGGCTGACAGATAAGAACAGAGTGTCAGACATTTTGTTCATTCTTAGAGCTGGCTCTGAGGGAGTTGGATCAGAGTTAAGGACTCTCCTCATGTAAATAAAGGGTGACTTGGTGACTGGGGACTGGCCTCTGTTTCAGATTGCAGAGGTTCAAAAAGGCACCTTACCATCACTTCTCAATGGCAAATAGGATTGCGCAATAAATGCTGGGTTAGCCAGTAAGGACCATATCCCACGAGTGAACAATAAAAGGCAGGAGGTGATTCATTCACTGTAGAATTCCCAGCTGATGACTGGTAGTCATGTGGCTACCATTGTAGATGTTGAAGAAACAGTGACACTCTTGCAACTCATGTAGCAGATGGCATACCCTGCAACCAAGGTGTGCCATGTCAAGGGATTGAATGTTTACGGTAGTGGATAAGGTACCAATCCATTGGACTCCTTTGCTTTTGATGGTCTTTTTTATTGTTGGAGTGACTCTCATCTTAGCAAGTGAAAAATAATCCATCACACCCCTGAGTTATACCTCAATTTAAAAGTTGTTTGAAGGTTTTGATGATAAGAGCAATAACATTGAGAAAGATAATTGTACAGTTTTACTTGGTAAATTTGCACTGAAAAGAGCAGTTGTTATCTTCAAAATGTGTCAGCGAAGAACTTGGTGTTTCAGGCAGCACAATCTATTCATTGGCAGAGGAATAACTGCAAGGGTTGAAAGACATAGTCATATGCGGTCTAATGGCCCATGTGATTTAGTTTAAAAATCTCTATTTTGTGTTGTCTGATGGACTAGGGGTGCAATGTCACAGGGACTTGAATGTTGTGGGCTATTAGAAAAATCTAGGAAACGTACAGGAGAAGTACAGCGAGGTTTATCTCAATGTCAGAGAAACCAGCCCCATTTGCCAAGATAATAGGTACTGCAGATGCTGGAGAATCCGAGATAACAAGGTGTGGAGCTGGATGAACACAGCAGGCCAAGCAGCATCATAGGAGCAGGAAAGCTTGACGTTTCGGGCCGAGACCGTTCATCACCTATCCCCTCCTCCCACCTCAAGCCCCACCCCCATCTCCTATCTACTAACCTCATCCCGCCCCCTTGACCTGTCCATCCTCCCTGGACTGACCTATCTCCTCCCTACCCCCCCGCCTGCACTCACCTTTACTGGCTCCATCCCCGCCTCTTCGACTTGTCTACCTCCTCTCCACCTATCCTCTCCTCTATCCATCTTCTATCCGCCTCCCCCTCTCTCCCTATTTATTTCAGAACCCTCTTCCCCTCCCCCATTTCTGATGAAGGGTCTAGGCCCGAAACGTCAAGCTTTCCTGCTCCTATGATGCTGCTTGGCCTGCTGTGTTCATCCAGCCCCACACCTTGTTATCCCTGGTATGGAGGGATTGTGTTATAAGCAAAGGCTAAACAGAATGTGACACTACTCACTGGAATTTAGAGGAATGAGAGGTGATCATTGAAACATTAGGAACTCTTAAGGGACTTGGCAGGGTAAATGCTGAGAAGATGTCTCCCCTAATGGGAGATCTAGGGCGAAAGGGCATAATCTCAGAATTAAGAGGCACAAATTTAAGACTGAGAAGAGGAGGAATTTCTTCTCAGATGGTTGTAATCCCTTGGAACTCCTTGCCACAGGGAGCTGTGGGGGCAGAGTTTTATACATGACAGAGATAGATTTTTGATCAGTAGGGGAATCAAGGGTTACAAGAAAAGGGCAGCAAAGTGAAAGTGAAGAATGGCAGATTAGCCATGCTCCTATTAAATGGTGGAGCAAGCTCAAGGGAGTCTCATAATCTCTTCGACCTTGAAACCTCTTTGTGTTCATCCAGCTCCACACCTTGTTATCTCCATTTTCCAACTAAGTTCTGACTGTTGAGATGACATTCTGAGGGAGATGCTAATTACTATGGAATTTTTTTGTTAACAGCCTCATAACACTAAACCTCTCTCCTCTTAAAATGGTATTTCCTCTCTCTTTACCACATATTATGAGGAATCGAGACTTTGACAATCTATGATGTGAAAGTTGAAGTGAGTACCTCGTGATGACAGCCATGGGTAACAATTGATGAAGGAAAATTAAGAGCTGAGGTATGGATAATTAACTTAAAAAAGTAAAATTAAGGAATTAATCCTTCCGGTGCAACTTTGAATGAAATACACTTTTATCAGGAATTCGGGGATGGATATCAGATTACCTTCACTATTTCATGCCCATTTATTGAATGGAGATTAAATAATGTATTCTAGTCGAGTTGGGATCTACTTTTCTTTGTGTTAAAGAATAAATAAAACCATCTTACTAAATAGGAGATTTCAAAAATAAATTTTCTTCAAGCATACAGTAAGTAGTGACTGACCTCCTGCCCTGAATTCCTGATATTTTGTCCTATCTGTATCGTAGAGTTTATGTGTAACATGTAGCCCTATGGTTGTGTTACATGATTTGAATTAAATGATAAAGGCAGGCTTGACTTGGTTGTATTAATTGGGGGAAAATATTGCATGTTTGATGCATACTTTAATAATACAAGATTAACATTCCAGTACTCCACCTGCTGTCTGAGTAATATTTTTTGTGATATTGCTTTTTTCCAGTGTGTGTAAACTATGAACCTGAAAATAAAACAAACTGTCAACTGCTTTCCTAGACTTGGAAAAGGTCTGATGGCTAAGACTAAAGTACTGTATTTGTATTTTGTAGCTTAAATCTACAAGTAAACAAATTAAAGCAGCTGGGAATTGTCATTCTTACTGAGGGGCAAACTTATGTTTAAGTTCTCGCTGTCTTTGATGCTCATACATTATGTGTCAGAGTTTGGCTTGGTGACAAATTTGGTCTCTTCTGTTAAAGCTAGATATTAGATTCTGTTCAAGAATGGGCACATTTCCTTCTTGTTTCTCGACATGATAACAGAAAACTAGCTCAAAACGCATATTTTATTAAATCTTACAAGGATGCAGTAACAATTATGTTCCAGATCACAAAAATCATTCTGGATCTATTTTACATAATACGCAAAGGTGCAGAAAATTTTCTTTTAAATTTTCTGTGTAAATACCTCCCAATGAGACTAGAATGTTATTTCTTTTTGTCCCCATATTGCTCACTTCCTTGAGTAACTTGTTTTCAGCCAGAAATGATTGCTGTTACTAAGCCATTAATCATGGCTGTAGCCAATTACTCTGCAGGCATTCCCAGCATTCCCAAATAGAATAGGCAGGGTGAAGGACCTCACTGTTCCTATTCTGGGACCAAAATAATAGGTTTATTGTTGACTTGTCTGATGAGTGTGTAGGTGATGGTTGAACGCAGCAAGCCTTGCTTTAATTTATCACATGCTCACCACAATTACAGAAAACCAAGTTCTTAAGATCATCTCAGAAAATAAATGTTAATATATGTTGTAGACCAGGCAATCCAGTGCTAGTAATCTTAGTTTTCAATCAGTTTTAATTAGCCATTTCAATTAGCATGTGCCCACTCTAAGTGGTTTTGTGATGGGTGGGCATGTCACACCAGCCAGGAAGCTAACTTACAATCTTCTCACCCATCCCCAAACTCACCCCCATAACATGGGGGTTGTGCAGGTGCCAAAATTGGCTGACTGCTCACCATACATAAATAACTAATTAACAATCAATCAAGCTTGTTAATAACTCAATTAATCCTGATTACATGCTGTCCATGTCAAAATATGGCTACGAAGGACAACAAGGCAAGAGACGACAACCAATTTTTGAAAGAAGCTTGTAAAAAAGAATGTAGTGGCTTACATCTCCCTTAGTGCACTGGTTACATCACCCCCAAAATAGTCATGCTCAACATCCTAATCCTTCTCACTCATTTGTTCTGGAAAGCCCATTCCCTCACTCCCTTCCGTAATTTTTTCAGACCCTCCCTGATGCAAACTGCAGAATCCAAACTGTCATTGTTATGGGCCTGCCTGCGGTCCTGGCACTTGCCACTACAGAGCATGTGGCCCTGTCATTTGTGGAGTTGCCATCCAGTTAGATTCATGTGCACTAATTTGGGATGACAGCAAATAATCAATGGGCCATAAGAACATAGAATGATTTAGAATGAGTATGGGGCAAGGATTGATGGGTCTAAATATGGAGATGAAACTTTTCAGTGGATACACCATTGGACTAGGAACCAATGTAAGTCAGGCAGTGTACAAATGATTTGGCAGGAGAGAGGATACTGCAACAGAGTTTTGAATGAGTTTGTATTTATGGAGGGTGGGAGATGGGAGGCCATGAGAACAGTGGTTGAGACAGTAGTCAAGACTATTGTTTTAAGAAGAGGAAATAGATGGTCTTTGTGTGATAAGAATATAGGATTGGAAAATCAATGCAAGGGCAAAATGATGCCATGGTTATGAATCTTCTGTGGATTTGATGGCTAGAGATCAGAGTTTGCGGCAAGAACATCTAACTAGTTGATTAAAAATCATCCAATTCACTGGCCACAACTCTGTCCAAACTCTTCATTCATGGCCAATTCACCACACCATTGTGATGAGTCAATCCAATCTATATTCCAATGATAGTTGATGAGACACCTACAAGTCATCACTATCACAGGCTGATAACACATATAACGAAGCTCAAAGAACAGCATGAATTGTGACAGAGGAGATTATTAAGGCTTAAGTTGCATTACAGAAACCTGGCCAATTCCTACGGAGTTCATTAGCATTGCACAGCCAAACTGTGCAATAAAATATTGTCAAACACTGCATGAAGCATAATTTCATAATGCTAAAAAGTTCACTTCTTCCAGAAGCAGAAGTGATTGATGAAAATGCCACATCATGCACAGATCATGGGGAGGGAGAAGCGACGAAGATTTCTATGCACTTGCAAACAGAAAAAGAGGATTGTTATTCTCCATCAATGAAAATCAATAAATTACACAAACTTTGCAAAACCACCATATCAACTGCTCTCTGATTCTCTGCATTTCTTATATGCTAGAATTTGCTGAACCAGGGCATTGAGTGTTTGCTAGATTTGCCCCTGCATTCTTCATCACAAAAGTATTTTCCCACCACGTTGATGTATGTGTTGACAAAAATTGGTGCCTTGGAGAAAATGGAACAACTAAGATCTGAGTGAATGGATGTCTACTTAAACAATGAGATTAAGCACTATGAAATAAACAGAAATGACTAAGCAGGAGGGTGAAATTAAAGGGTGAATTCAATTGCAAATCAGTACAGACAGAAATATGAAGTGACAAAGTTAGACTGAAATGAGAAAGAAAAATGAGGGAGACAAAGTAAAAGAAAATCATAAAAATGTGCTGAAAAATGCAAAACCTGTAAAAAAAGACTCCATATTTATAAATTCTTGTGACTAAACCAGTTCATATATGTAACAATATGCCTCCAACACAGACTGAATCTTGCTGTTCTGACTCAGAGATAATGATACTACCATAGTGCCACACAGCCCAATTTCACACTTGTACTCATTCAGTTTCAGTACCAGAAACATTGATTTGCAGTAATTAGTGTATTTATGTGTATAGTGTAACTTTCTGTGGTGAGTTTAATGGGAGTTGATAGGTAAATGTAACAAGTTCCTACAGAAAAGGAGAGGCTAAGAACAATATTATAATAAAAAAATGCAAGCTGACAGCAATTTTTTGGATATTCACATTTAACTTTGCATCTGCTCCTTGCCCTAATATTTATTTTTCAGTGAACGTCATAAGTCCTATTGTTAATTTGACTGAAATTCTGGTCTATTGCTATACTCAATTTTCTGCGTCTTTTCCCACTTGTAGAATCTTTCATCTTAGTATGCAAAACTGCACACAATCAAAAAATGAGACTGAATTCAAGTCTCAGTAAAATTTCCAACTTACTTCATGATTTCAATTTTGGGATTTCCGGGAGACCTGCATCATTTATATCACAGTGCCTGTTTCGTGGTGCAAACGATAAACAAAATAATGACAGAACTGATCTTTGAGATCAGTAACACAAACTACTTGTTATTTTGCCTGACTCTGCTGTTCCTGATCCCAAAAGAGCACTAAATTAATTTTCATAGCTCTGCCCACTTCAAATTGACTGAAGAGCTGAATCTTATGGTTTTTTTTGCTTAAGTGTTAGTTGCATTAACAGTATTTCTCCTCTTAACTTGATAAACTCATCTCATTAAGTACCTACTCAGCCCCATGGTGCCTGATTCCAATCTCATTTTAACCTGTGCCATTATTGGAATAACTCACTACTCATTGGTAATCCCAGAATTGACTGGCATCTCTGGCACCCACAGCACCTTTAAAAGCCTGCCCATTTACCTCCTGCCCATTTACCTTCTACCTCCCCAGTATCTAAGGGTCCAAACAGGCGTTCCATGTGAAGCAACATTTCATCTGTGAGCCTAACCCTCCCTCTACTGACCCCTTCTCCTGCCTCCAACACACCACGTCCTTTTGGACACCACCCCAAGGCCTCCTACCCTACCTCGAACTCTTCATCTCCAACTGCCGTCGAGACATCAATCGCCTCAACCTCTCTACCCCTCTCAAACACTCCAATCTCTCCCCTGCAGAACGTGCAGCCCTCCACTCCCTCCGCTCCAATCCAAACCTCACCATAAAACCCGCGGACAAGGGAGGCGCAGTCGTAGTATGGCGCACTGACCTCTACATTGCTGAGGCCAGACACCAGCTCTCTGACACCTCCTCTCACTGCCCCATTGATCATGACCACACCCCGACCTCCAAAACATAATCTCCCAAACCATCCACAACCTCATCACTTCAGGTGACCTCCCACCCACAGCCTCCAACCTCATCATTCCTCAACCCCACACCGCCCACTTCTATCTCCTTCCCAAAATTCACAAACCTGACTGCCCTGATCGACCCATTGTCTCCACCTGCTCCTGCACCACCGAACTTATCGCCACCTATCTCGACTCCATTTTCTCCCCTCGGTCCAGGGACTCCCGACCTACTTCTGTGCCACCACCCACGCCCTCCACCTCCTCCAAAACTTCCAATTCCCCGGTCCCCAACAACTCATCTTTACCATGAATGTCCAGTCCCTATACACCTGCATTCCCCATGCAGATGGCCTAAAGGCCCTCCGCTTCTTCCTGTCCCGCAGGCCCAACCAGTCCCCCTCCACTGCCACCCTCATCCACTTAGCCGAACTCGTCCTCACCCTGAACAACTTCTTTTCAATTCCTCCCACTTCCAACAGACAAAGGGGGTGGCCATGGGTACCCGCATGGGCCCAAGCTATGGCTGCCACTTTGTAGGTTAAGTGGAACAATCCCTCTTCCGTAGCTACACTGGCTCTATCGCCCACCTCTTCCTCCGTTACATTGATGACTGTATCGGTGCCGCCTCGTGCTCCCCCAAGGAGCTCAAACAGTTCATCCACTTCACCAACACCTTCCACGCCAATCTTAAGTTTACCTGGACCATCTCAACTGTGTCTCCCGCATTTTCCACAACTCATCCCTCACAACCCCTCCCCGCAATAACAACCAAAACAGAATCCCCCTCATCCTCACGTACTACCCCACCAACCTCTGGATCCAACGCACCATCATCCGACACTTCCGCCATCTGCAATCTGACCCCACCACCAAAGACATTTATCCCTCCCCACCCTTATCTGCTTTCCGGAGGGACCACTCTCTCCGAGAGTTCCTTGTCCCCTCCACACTCCCCTCCAGCCCCACCACCCCTGGCACTTTTCCCTGCAACTGAAGCAAGTGCTACACCTGCCCCTACACCTCCCCCCTCACCCCCATCCCAGGCCCCAAGAAGACCTTCCACATCAAGCAGATGTTCACCTGCACATCTGCTAATGTGGCATACTGTATCCACTGTTCCAGATGTGGCCTCCTCTACATCGAGGAAATCAAGCGGAGGCTTGGTAACCGCTTTGTGGAAGACCTATGCTCGGTTCACACTAAACAACTGCACCTCGTCAGAGCAGATGCGACGGAGGTGGAGGATTTGGGAAAACAGGATGGAGTTTTTGCAGGATACAGGGTGGGAGGAGGTATAGTCCAGGCAGCTATGGGTGTCTGAGATAACAAGGCTTGGGGCTGGATGAACACAGCAGGCCAAGCAGCATCAGAGGAGTAGGAAAACTTGATGTTTCGGGCCTAGACCCTTCATGGGTCTAGGCCCAAAACGTCAAGTTTTCCTGCTCCTCTGATGCTGCTTGGCCTGCTGTGTTCATCCAGCCCCACGCCTTGTTATCTCGGATTCTCCAGCATCTGCAGTACTTTTTATCTCTGATAGCTATGGGTGTCTATGGGTTTATAGCAAATGTCAGTCCGTAAAGTGTCACTGGAAACGGAAACGGTAAGGTCAAGAAATGGGAGGGAGGTGTTTGAGGTAGACCAAGTGAATTTGAGGGCGGGTTGGAAGTTGTTGGTGAAGTCGATGAACTGCTCCAGTTCAGCCCGGGTGCAGGATGCAGCACCAACGCATCGATGTAATGGCGGAAGAGTTGGGGAACAGCACCGGTGTACATACTCAAGAGGGACTGTTCTACATAACTGACAAAGAGACAGGCATAGCTGGCGCCCATACGGGTGTCCATGGCCACCCCCTGGATTTGGAGAAAGTGGGAAGAATTGTAGGAAAAATTGCTGATGGTGAGGACTAATTTGGTGAGGGAACGGAGGGTATTAGTGGGGGGCTAACAGGATAGGTCTGTTGGAGAGGAAAAAACTGAGGGCCTGTCAGTCATCCTTGTGGGATATGGACATGTATAGGGATTTCATGTCCATAGTAAAGTTGAAGTGCTGCGGTCCAGGGAACTGTAGGTTTCAGAAGAGGTGGAGGGCATGGTTTGTGGCCTGGAGGTAGATAGGGTATGCCTGGATCAAAAGAGGGGGAATGGAGTTGAGGTAGGAAGAGATGAGATCGGTGGGGCAGTAGCATGCAGAGACAATGAGTCAGCTGGAGTGGTTGGGTTTGTGGATCTTGGGGAGCAGATAGAACTGGACAGTGTGGGGCTGGGGGCTTATAAGGCTGGAGGCAGCGGAGGGTAGATTACTGGAGGTGATGAGGTCATGGACAGTGTGGAAGATGGTGGCTTGATGGGCCATGGCGGGATTGTGGTTAATCCCTGGAACTGGTCTTGGAGGTTAGTCTTGACTTACTGTGCCGGGACCCCCTGCATGAAGGCGATATCCATTGACTTGACCAAGGGTCTGGTGACAACCATGACAAGCTTGCTGGGTATGTGTCTATGCTAAATGGTGAGACAAAGTGAAATTAATCTGAACCCGGTATCTCTGACTGAGGGAACAACATGCAAAAAAGGGAAGGCAAGGCAATAGAAGGCAGGGTTTCTGTGAGCATCCCGGTAGATTCAGACTAAGTGAGCATTATAACAGTATGTCAACAGACTGGAGGTGCAACTTGGTCCAGTCCATGAACAGGGAGTGTGTCCCTGAGCGAACGGTGCCCTTGCAAGAGCAGGACAAAGTCAGAAGCAAAATATTAAGGATGCAAGTTAGGGTCTCGGCCCGAAATGTCAAGATTTCCTGCTCCTATGATGCTGCTTGGCCTGCTGTGTTCATCCAGTTCTACACCTTGTTATCTCGAGGCATTAATAAGGTGTTTAACAAGCAATAATCACCCTTAATTGACAACTCTTATTCTTGCCTAACAAGAAACTTACCTCACTGCTTAGCAAAAGTGTAAAAGGTACAGTGAGGTGCTCCTGACATTGAAAGAGCCTTGCTGGACTTTTCAGTTGCTCTGCCATAAATTTCACCATAGGCATATCACTCAGACACCTACCAAATTCTACCCATGCAATGAAAAACTTATCGCTGCTGCCAGTTAAGCTGTTAATCAATGGTATTAGCGGGTCATTGGTAATTTGGCAACTACATATCTTTGAATTTAAAGATCTTATCAGCAGTTCAGTGTGTTCCTTTACAAGTAAAACCACAGTAAATCATTTTAGTTGCCTGCTGGGAGTTGTATAGGGATTTATTTATCCTAATAAATTAGTCAGCTTTTTATCACTATATTACAAGTTAGTTAATGCATTTAAAATGTAGCTTGTAGCTGTAACATTTGAATGCGTGCCAATTGTTAGCCTGATTTGACAGTAGAATTGAAGGCATTGTGAGTTGTGTTGGGAAAACATTTATATTGATGAACTATCTGAAAGACTGGAAGATACTTAACTGTTTAGACACTTTCTAGGTTAAAATGGCTTCTTGGAAATGAGGTAATCAGTTTAATCTTGTTTGTAATCCACTTTTTGATTACGAAAGGTCAAATGACTTTGGAAATAACCAAGCAAAGCTTTTAAGAAGATAAAGGATGGAGTTTGTGACTCGTAATTGCTGAAAAACCTGGCTTTCAAAGAGATTATGTGGATTTTGAGCTAATGTCATCTAGCAACATTTTCTAAACTTGGTTTTTATTTCACAAACTTTGGAAGTTATAAGGAAGAATGTCTCTAAAGCTGCAGTAACGCAATAAGTCTTTCTCCTCTTAGGTGAAGAATTTGGGAACCTGATAAAGTTTCTACATCTCGGTATTCTGACTACCAGTAAATACTGAGAAGCGAACTATGATCACATGCAAATGTTTAGATCCAGTTTGATTTCAATTTGGATCAAAGCAGTGTTTGGAAGAGCTTCCAATGAAGAAACTCCATTTTGTCAACAGGATGCTCAATTGCCTCTGAAAATTCATCAGGTTCAATCTTTTGTTGCTCAAATTGTTGGCCATTAATAAGGGTATTTTTCTTTCACACTTTAAAAAGATACTGTCTCTGCAGAGCCTTGGTTGTGTTTTATATTGCGTTAGTGTGTTTATTTTAGGATTAAGAGGGGATATAATTGTAATTGGGATTATTGTTTAGATGTTAACCAATTTTGCCACTTGTGTTTGACGAGTGAGTTTTGTTTTGTATAATAAACAGATTATCTTAAATTCATTTAAGAAGGCTGGTGAAACTTTTATTCTGGATTGCAGAACAAAACAGAAACAACTTGTCATTTTGGTGATCGAATCAAAATGTTTTTACTGATGAGCTGATCTGTGGAGCAGTGGGAATTGATTGGCAATGAATCCCTTCTGTCACAATCGTAACAGTTGATTTGAAATAAAGTTTTGTTTTTTAACAGATTGTCGTGGTCATATTTGACCCATATGCCCAGTAAACCAGAAAAATGAAAAACTGCTCTGAATCCTCCTCCAGCCATTTTACCCAACTTCTCCAGCAGCCAGAAAACCCAGGTTCAGTCATGTAACTAATTGAGGTGTTCAATGTGATTAAAAGATTTTGATGGATTAAGTAGTGAGACATATTTCCCTGGTGGGGGAATCCAGAACAAACAGGAATTACCTTAAATTTAGTGCAAAGTCATTAAAGGATGATGTCAGGAAGTGCTGCTTAATACAAAAGAAATTTGAGTATGTCAATAGGAAGGGGTTAGAGGGATAGGGGCCAAAAGCTGGCAAATGAGACGATTTTAATTTAGGGTATCTGGTTGGCATGGTCAAGTTAGACTGATAAGTCTGTTTCTGTTTCTAAATGCAGCAAGACCTGAACAATGCCAAGTTTGGACTAGTTAGTGGCAAGTAACATTTGTGTCACACAAGTGCCAGGCAACAACCATCTCCAACAAGAAAGCAAACTACAATCAACATTTGATAATCATTGGCATTACCGTTGTTGAATGCTCCATTATCAACACGCTCAGGCTTACTGTTAGCCAGAAACTGAACTGAACCAACCACAGGCGACACAGTGGTTCAATGGTTAGCACTGCTGCCTCACAATGCCAGGGACCAGGTTATACCCATGTCTGCGTGGGTTTCCACCGGGTGCTCCAGTTTCTTCCCACACCCCAAGGATGTGCAGGTTAGGTGGATTGGCCATGTTAAATTGCCCAAAGTGTCTAGGGATGTGCAGGCTAGATAGCTGCAGGGTTACAGGGATGGGGTGAGTCTAAGTGGGATGGCTTTTGTAGGGCCAGTGTAGGCTGAATGCCTGTTCCCACACTGTAGGCATTCTATGAAATGAATACAGTGGCTACAGGAGCAGGTCAGAGGCTAAGAATGCTATAAACAATAACTCACCTCCTAACACCCCAAAGCCTATCTACCATCATCTACAAAGCACATGTCAGAAATGTGATGGAATACTCTGCACTTGCCTTGATGATTGCAGTTCAATAACAGTCATGAAGGTTGATACAATTCGAAACAAATCAGCCTGCTTGATTGGCACTCTGTCTAATACTTTTAACATTCACTCCCTCCACTATTGGCACATCTAAGCATCAGTGTGTATACAAGAAGCTCTGCAATAACTCACAAAGATTCCTCAGGCAGCATCTTCTAAACATGTGACCTCTACCATCTAGAAGGACAAAGGCAGCAGAGATATGGAAACCTCAGGACCTGCAAATTCCCCTCCATGCCTCACCTCATTCTACATTGGCGCTTTTTCACTGTACTTTTACTGGCACCTTGTCTACACCCTAGAACTCCCTGTGGCTGTACCTACACCATATGGATGGCAGTGGATTAAAAATGTAGCTCTCCACCACCTTCTCACGAGTAATTACGGATGGGCAAGAAATGCTGGCTTTGCCACTGATACACACATTCTTTGAATGAATTGAATAACTACAAATAGAATTGCTATGAAAATGTGAATGAAATAAGCACAAAACATAAAGTTTTTGACACAAACAGACATAATGGAATAGATTTTATGAAGTCAGTTCCTACTTCTATGCTGCTGCAAAGCAGGCAGAAGAAATTTCCAGCTTTTCATGGGTGAACTCTCACAGGTGGTCTCATCCATTTACATCTTTTTTGTTCAAACCCCTTGCTAACACATTATTAAAAACCAACCAAAAGAGGTAATAAATTGCCACATCACCATGAAAATCTTTTGGAACTACAACACCTTTTCCTCTTTTCTAATTTATTTCATTTGTTAATCTCCATAAAGCTGTAGATGTTCCTGTGTTGATTAATTTCCTTTCTTATTAGAAAGCCTGTACAAAGCAATAACCACAAAAAGTAAAACTGCGTTATTCGTAAGCTTTCTCTGGGGGATTTGGTAACTCGTTTTATTGTTGCCAACAGGAAGGTCTGTCCCAATTGGATATTCTTTTTTTGGTAATTGGAAATTCTAATGAATCATACAATATCTCTAACTCACATGAAACAAACTCTATCTTTCAGCTGATATGTTAATCTCATCAAAAGCTGGCAGTTCAGAAATAAGGGAATGAAATTCCTTAATACCCATTATTAAAATAAAAGATTCGAATCACCTGACAGACTAGGAAAAGACATTTACAAAATAATCTGGCATTCATTCATCGGTGGCTCACTGCTAATACAGAAAATGAAAGAAACCTGAACTGCAGGGCTGGCTTTTGACTCCTACAACAAAGCTGATTCAAGTTGTATGCAATAAATCAGTATATTTATAATCATAATTGACCATGTCAGGGAACTGTACAACATGCTGATGCATCTACTTCCATGCTCAACCTTTCTTCAATTCAGAATATATTTTGTTGTGGAAAGTTGGAAAAAGGATAAATAGGTAATTTACAAAATCAGAAGAATGAGGACAGCTCAGGGAGGGTATTCAGTTCAATGAGCTCATCCTAAAACAGAAAATGATGGATAGTTATCTAAGCATCAAATTTCCTCCTCAGTGGATCAGGTCTTTTTGTCCCTTCTACCCCACTTGAGAAAACAATTTGAATATTATTTCCACTTTGCCAGAAAGTATGGATGCAGCACGTTATTATCCTGGAACAAGCTTATCTGTGAGAGCTGCAATTTTTTTGCAGGGAGTATCAGTCGAGTCAGTCACGTTGGGTCATCTTTGTGAAAGGAAGTTCTGCTTGTTCATGGCTACAAGTTGCTGCATATTGAACCAGTGATTTATCTGCATTTGTTTTTTGGTTTCAACAGTAATGAAATCAATTATTTATTTGTTAAAGCTGCAGCCTACTTCTCATCTGAGAATATTTAGCAACATGGCTCTAACTGGCAGTAATTTTGATAATACCTATGCTTGGTTTATCTTCTGGAAATATAGCTCTACAGAAGGTTGAAGATGGTCTGAAGGGACTTGCAATAATGTTGCACTGACAAGACATGTCATCCTACCGAAGCTGTATGCACAGGCTGAGTCAACTAATGTGGCACACTTCTGAGGTGTTTTTTATTTGGAGATTATCACTGGGAATTTCATCAGGTGTTCTCGCAGTCTATTGTCACAGATTTGATGAAGGCTATTTCAGGCAACAGTGTAAATGTAATCTAATTGATTTAACTGGGCTAAGTGGGTGGATTTTGTGAAACAAAGAACTTGTGACTCATGACACCAATCCCACGATGTAGGCTATCACAGCTAAATAATACATAATGACCACATGCCTCCATAGGGATACAAATAGGACATATCATAGGCATATTGAAGCAATGATTCAGCTGCTTGGACAGATGTTGGGCTGTGCTTTTGTAATATCCTGTGAAGGTTTCGAAAATTATAGTGTTACGTTGTATGCTGCACAATTATGCTCTCAGAAGCAATCTCAGCAGGCAGCTTGTGGAAGAAGGCGGTCAGGCAGGTGTGATGATAACCATGATGATAATTAGAATGAAGAGTTGCCAGTTGCATCTGAGATGCAGCCAGGAAGACAAATCTAACAATCTCACAGGATGCATTCGTACTCCATGGGGTGGAAATCTGTTTTCGCCTGCCTTTAGGGTTAAAATAAGCAGCTTGGAATTTATACCACAATCCAGAGGTCAGAGCTTCATCTGAAACTGGACCTTGAGCCTTCAGCATTAATGAAGAGTCATACTAAACGCAAATTGATCACTACGTTTCTCTTTCTGTTCTGCTGCTGCCGGACCTTTTGAGTGTCTCCAGCATTCTCTGTTTTTATTGCTGGTAACCCTGACTGACAGTTAAACTGAAAGGTTTTGTGTGAGGCTGAGTTGACCTGTTGGTAGGTTCTGGAGGGGTTGTGAACAAATGAGGGATGCGGGGTGGACGTAATGGAGAGGGACGCAGCAACATTGTCAGGATAAGTTCGTGAATCTTTCAATTTCTCCACCCCAGGAAGGTGTGAATGTTGATAGATTGTGATAGATTTTTGGATGCAAAGGGCGATGTGTAATGTGGGAAGGTAGAATGCATTTGAAGATCAAATTTGATCTTATTAAAACATGTTCAAAGGGCTGAATGGTCCACTTAATGTCCTTTTATCTTAGGTCCTTATCTGCTCATCCAAGTTTCACTTTCAGGTTTGTATTGTACATCTTTTCTTCCATCAATGCTTTAATTTAGTGGAGTGAATCAGTGAATTAGTGTCGGTATTTCTGCCTGAGTCACAATGGTTGACTTAGCATCACTTCAGACAGCTTATTGGGAGTCAGTTAGCTGAAATTTGAGAAGGGGTGCATGTCATCGCCAACAACGTTTCTCTGCATTCTTAGATGGCATAAGCTTTTTTGCAGTAGACCCCTTGATGCTGGGAACCATGTCCTCCAGAGAATCAAGAGATGTGAGCATTTTTCTTTGCTGTTGAGTCTGTTGCAGTTCCTTCAGTTGTCTGACGCTTTGTACTGCTGGACGGAGGGTAGAATGTCAGTATGGTGTGTTGGTCATCTTCCTTCCACAGCTGAATAGTGGAAGTTGTGAGAGTTTGTTGTGAAATTGGCATCGCTGGAAAATGTGTGAGGGTGAGGTGGAGTATCTGGAAAATGTGAGCCCTGAATGGTAAGGTCAGAATGAACATAGGTGTAGTACATTGACAGCATGAGAGATTAATCAATTGATGGGTGGGAGTGATGCTGTGAAGATGTAGTTACCTATGTGAGTTCTCTCTTGTTGCAACATTGCCAGGTCCTTGCACACAGACTCTGGGAGTTGACCTCTCCATTCTGAGGGTGCTGGTTGCAGTCAGTTAAATCAGATGGGCAGGCATCAATTCCTTCTGCCCACCTTAATATGAAAGTGCACAGACAAGGCTGAGTTTAATGGCGGTGGCAGTGGCCCCATCTACCTGCCAGATACCCAGTGGCCAACATTCACTAGGAATTTGCTGAAGCCCACTATTAATGGGTCATTGGTGCTTCTGTGCCTCACAGGTGAAAATCCCACTTCCAAGATCTTCCAGCCAATGAGATGCACGACAGCTCTTCTGAGGTTCCGTGGAATGGTTTGCAGACCTGTTGATGTCAAGGTGAGTCCTGAAAAGGTCACAGAGATGGAAACTCCAAAAGACAAGAAAGAGTTGAGAAAATTCCTTGGCTTGACCCAGTGATGTGTTCTGTCATATTTCACCTTTCTAAATACATAATAAATCTTCAAGAAGTGATGAGAGAAGATATTGATACCAGTGGGCAAAGTTGCATGAGAAGAAGCCCAACAATTTCGAAATGATGGAATGCAGAGAGAGAAAGCTTCATACTACAGCAGAAAGAAATTTGTCACTCTCTAAGTCAATAAGTCTACAGAAGGGCTGAGTCCAGCGCTCGCACAAGAGGCAAAACCAATAGAATTCACATTCAAAGCTCTGAGATCAGTTGAGATAGATATGCCAACATAGGAAAAGAGCTTCTGTATGGGTGTGAGAAATTCCATAAACTTCTCTGTGGGTGAAGTTCATACTAGACAACTCTGTGTGGAGCTGAAGTTCAGACAGGACAGCTCTGTGTAGTGTTCCACCAAGATTGCAAACATCACTCTTGAGTTTTTTAGAGTTTCATTTTCACTTTGAAATACAAGCCAGGAGAGAAATGGCGCTAACAGATGCCCTATGTCAGTTGTAGCCACAGGGGAAACATGAAATATCAAGTTATAAAGATCCAACACCTAGAGAATGTAACATGTAGTGAACCAATTCACTGCAGAGAGTGATTATTGTCAAATCTACAAGATAGAGGCACTACATCCTAGCACCTAACTGATACTGTGAATGATACTTAAGAAAAGAAATGTACAATGAAAGGCTCAAGTTGTTCAGTTTATTTAAATATTTCAATAGCCAATCCTCACCAACTTAAAAGATGTTTGGAACAGTTATATTGATATAGAGGCACCTTTGTTTGAAGGAAGTCGATGTTACGTTGTTATAAATTTCACAAAGAAATAGGAACTGAAAATAATGAGAATGTATAACTGGATACCACATTTTAATGCTGCACTGGAGACATTGCTGAGCAATAATGTATCAGTTTATCAGTCCACTAGCCACAGGGAGAGATGAAAGAAATATACTTGAAGCTCCAGCATTTTGAATCTATGCAATTCTCTCTAACCTTTCAGAACCAGAAAATATGCCATTATTTAACACCCCTCCTGGACATTTAACACAGTGTTTCAAGTTTTAATTTTACACCAAATTATTTTAATTAATCAGATAAAACATTCCAAAAGTAGCTTGTGTGTGTTAAATGGCTGTTTGCAGAGCTTGCAATAGTCTGCAATCAATAAACAGCATAATGGTGTTTGAGTTTACTCCTATACAGATATCCACCAGCCACATATTAAGTGATGCTTAGTCACATGAATAACAAATTAAAAGGAACTGGTGCAGCGCGTTTAAAAATCAAACACATTTATAGAATGTAATTAAACAATTATAACTGACTTGAATTGACATAATAATGGAGTAAGTTGCTGCAGGCTGCATAATAAGCATTAACGTTCCTTTTTATAAATCTTCAGACCAAGTACTAATTTCCTTTTTTCCCATCATTTTATTTCTCCGCAATGGATTCTCTAAATGTGGCTATAGTTGTGTGGAATAGACTGCATGGTGAATGGCTTTTTTTAACAGCAAGGCTGTTTGTACTTCTAAATTGTTTATGAAATGTTGAAACAAAGGTCAAAACAAATGTTGTGTTGTGTTGAGTGAGATATGCTAAACTATGCCACATTGATAGAGATAGGCAAGCTTTCTCCAGTACCTGGAACAACTTGTGTCACAAGAATTTAAAGGAAAAGATAAGACAAGCTTTTAAACAAAAGCAAACAATCTGTAGGTATGAGTTGCATGACTCAGCTATGATATCACAACATAGTGATCGCAAATTCACCTAGATTTTTGACTACACACAAATTCTGTCTGATACCATTGATTTCAAGCTTTACAAAAACAAAATATTTGTTTAGATCATAAATTGGTATGTCTTATAATTAAAATAACGTCATGCTTTTATTTCTAGACTGAGGCACAGATAAGTTCACAAAAACTGAAACTGCTGGAGAAACACAGCAGGTCTGGCAACATCTGTAGAGACAAAACAAGACTGTGTTCTGAACAAGGGTCACTTGTTCAGAAACATTAACTCTGTTTTGTTTCCACAGATTCTGCCAGACATGCTGAGATTCTCCAGCAATTTTTCTTTTTGCTTCAGACTTCCAGCATCCAAAGTTCTTTGTTTTATTTCAGATATGTTCGCAGGTTGCTTTTGTTGTTACGTGAGCCGTTTCAAATATTACAACTCGCAGTAATGTGGGACCTTTCATGAACTTGGGATGTTCAAAATTGCTGTGCTACTAATGAAGTCCAGCTAAAGTGTAGTCACTATCACAGCAGAGAAGGAAACTATTTGTCCTGTGGTGCCTGTGTCACCTATTGGCAAGAGCAACTCACCTAGTGCTACAATCCTCTCTTACTCCAAGTTTTTCTTCAGATAATGATCTGATTCTGTTTGGAAAGCTACAGTTGAATCTGCCACCACACCATGCTCTCAGGCAGCCTCCTAATGCAGCAGTTAATTTGCAAAGAACAAGGTCCGCTGATTGCAGAGCCATTAGTGTAATTTTGACCAGCAATGTCCCTGAGAAGTTCGTGCACAGCAGTTAATGAGTCAGTTTTTCAGAAATGGATCAAATTATTTAATTCAGAATCTGAGCTGATTGACTTTCTGCAAATTTTTGTTCCCAGAGTAATTAGGGATCAACAATAAATATCAGTGATCTCTGAGACTGATTTCAAAAAATGCTTCTGGTAATAGGCTTAACTGACATTTATATCAGAGCTGAAGAGTGTGAGGCAGATCTATGAGAGCAGTGGGCCATGAACTGTGTGTAAACTCTTTGACGAGCAAGCTCTGTAACTCGGAACCTTTGGTTTAAATTTAGTCAAATCAAGCTGAGCACGCCAGCCAATCAGAGGAGTCTGTAATAATGCATCTCCATGTCAGGAAGTAGGTAATTTCATTTTAAGATTTATATTACTGTCTGGATAATGGAGTCAAATGAAGATTAAATGGTAAAAAAAGGCAAAATCATTGAATATATGTAGTATGAGATCACAAGGTGTAGAGCTGGATGAACACAGCAGGTCAAGCAGCATCAGAGGAGCAGGAAAGCTGATGTTTCGGGCCTAGACCCTTCTTATGAAAATAGCAGTTCCTACTATCTTTGAAACAATATATGTAGTATTTGGATTAAAAAAGGGGAACTAATGCATAAATACAGGTTAATAGGTAAAACCTATAACTATTACAAGGTTACAAGGAGATCAAAGCTGGGAACTAAATATTCAGAGGTATTTGACTTTTCGAAAGGACAGGCAGGAAGGAACAAGGGTAGTATCACTGATAGAGGATGGAATAAATAAAATAGCAAGAGTTGATTTTGATTCAAAAGATGTAGAATCCATATGAGTAAAAGTCAAGAAATAAAAAGTGAAAGAAGACACTGGCAGGAGTATTTTCTAGGAGCTCGAAAAGTGGCTATATGGTGGGTAGGGAATAAATCAGGAGAAAATGAGAGCATGGAAGAAAGGCAGTACTTTAATCATGGGTGATGTTAATCTTCCCATAGGATCATCAATTCCCGACAGTGCAGAAAGAGACTATTCAGCCCATCTAGTCTGCACCAACCATCCAGAAAACATCCCACCCAGAATCCACTTATTCCATCATCTTGCATGGCATTTTTACCATGGCTAACACATGTAACCGGCACATCCTGGACACTACGGGGCAATTTAGCACGGCCACCTAACCTGCACAATATCGGACTGTGGGAGGAAACTAGAGCACCTAAAGGAAACCCATGTAGACACGGGGAGAATGTATGAGCTCCACACAGACATTTGCCCAAGGCTGAAATCGAACCTGGGTCCCTGGCTCTATCAGGCAGCAGTGCCAACCACTGTGTCACTCAGGTTTGATTCCAGCCTCAGGCGACTGTCTGTGTGGAATTTGCACATTCTCCCCATATCTGTATAGATTTCTTTCGGGTGCTCCAGTTTCCTCCCACAGTCCAAAGATGTGCACGTTAAGTAGATTGGCCATGCTAAATTGCCCATAGTGTCCAGGAAAGTGCAAGTTATGTGGGTTAGCCATGGTAAAAGCCCCATGCAAAATGATGGAGTAGGCGGGTGGTTGTGGGTGGGCTGTTCTCAAGAAGCTTGGCACAGACTAGATGGACTGAATGGCCTCTTTTTGCATGTAAAGATTCTATGATTCCACAGGAACCTTAAAGTCACCAATAACGTACATTGGCCCAGTCAGATTGGAAAAGATAAACATGAGAACTCAGAGCAGAAATAGGCAATTTACCCCCTTGAGACTGCTGCACTACCCAATACAGTCATGGCTGATCTAATTTCAGGCTCCAACTCCACTTTTCTGCCCACTCTTCATAGCCCTTCAACCCATTAACAATTAAAAATCTGTTTATCTCAACGTTAAAGTTACTCACACTCCCAGCATCCATCGTACTCTGGGGTGGTGGATTCCATATACACCTGGCCCTTTGAGAGAAATAATTCCTCGTCTCTGGTTTAAATCTGCTACCTCTTATCTAAAAACTATGACTGCTCCTTCTAGATAGCCCACATGAGGAAACATCCTCTCCACATCTACTTTGTCAATCCCCTTTAGCATCTTATGTACCTCAATTAGCTATCCTTTTCTTCTAAACTCTAAGAGATTATAGGCCTAAACTGTTCAATATCTCTTCTGAAAACAAACCCCTCATCACCGAAATCAATCTAGTGAACCTCTCCTCCATGCAACCATATCTCTCCTCAAGTAAGGGGACCAAAATTGTATGTGATTGTCTCATTAAAGCCCTGGACAGTTGCACCAACACTTCACTACTTTTATATTCTATTATTTTAGCCATAACTGACAAAATTCCATTTACCTTTCTTATTATCCGCTGTACCTGTTACTAGTTATCTGTAATATATACCCCTGAATCCCTCTGCACAGATGCAATCTGAAGTTTCTCTATATTAAGGTAATGAGTTGCCTTTCCATTCTTCCACCCAAAATGGATAACCTCACACTTATGCCATGAACAATAATTCATGTATTCAGGACAGTTTCCTAGAGCAAAATGTGGTGGATTCAACCATAGATCAGGCTATTTCTTTTAATCGGGTGATATATAATGAGTCAGATTTAATCAATGATGTAGGAGTAAATGATCCTTCAGAAACAGTGATCATAACACTGTTGAATTTAGCATTCATTTTGTGACGGAGGAAGTGGGTCAGAAACAACTGTTGTAAGCTTAATAATCATTAGTATAAAGGAATGATGGCAGAGCTGGCTGGACTAGTGATCGTATTTATCAGTAATGATCATTAAAGAACGAATGGTAAACGTTTAAGAAAATGGTTTGTGGTTTACAGGAACAACACATTCCAGTGAGGAAGAAGAATTCTAGGATGTTGATAAGCCAACCATGGGTGGACTACAGAGAGCAAGGATAGTATCAATTTGAAAAGAAATATATACAATGTGGCAAAGTTCCGTGGTAAACCAGAGGATTGGGAAAGTTTTAAAAGGCAACAAAAGATGACCAAACATATAACAACAAGGGAGTAAATAAACTTTGAGGGTAAACTTGCAATTAATATGAAGACAAATAGCAAGAACTTTTCAGCACATATTAAGGAAAAAGAGTAGCCAAAGTGAACACAGGTCTCCTAGAGAATGAGGCTGGGAAATAATATTGCGGAACCAGAAAATGAGAAAGAAGAGTTAAATGAATACTTTACATCAGTCTTTATGGTAGCAAACACTAACAATATTCCAAAATTACTAAATATTCAAGGGGCAAAAGGAGGAGAGGAAATAAATGCAATAGGTGACACTGGAGGAAAAGTGCTAGGGAAACTAATTGGTTTAATGACCAAAGAATCCTCTGGACCTATTGGGATGCATCCTTAAATATTAAAGTAAGTAGCTACCGAGATCGTAGATGCTTTGATAATAGTCTTCCAGGATTCCTTAGCTTCTGAAAAATTCCCAGAAGATTTGAAAACTGCCAATATAACATCTTTATTCAAATAAGTAAGTATAGGCTAGTTAGTCTAATATTTGTTCTTGGGAAAATTTTGGAGTCCATTATAAAGGACTCCAATATATAGCAGTATATTTCAAAATACATGATATGATCAAACAGAGTCAGCATGACTTCATGAAGGGGAAATCATGAATCACAAATTTACTAGAATTCTTTAAGGAGGTAGCAAGCAGGACAGATAAAGGGGATACAGTAGATGTAATATATTTGGATTTTCTGAAAGCTCTTGATAAGATACCACACATCAAGAAAATTAGTAATATAAGAGACCATGGCATTAGAGGTAGTATATTAGAATGGATAGAGGACTGGCTAACTAATAGGAGACAGAGAGTTAGGATACATGATGTGCAACTAGTGAAGTGACACACGGATTAGGACTGAGATCATATTTATTGATAATGTATATTAATGAGGAAATATATAAATGAGGAAAGTGAATGTACTATAGCCATGTTTTCAAATAACAAAAGTAGTTGGAAGGCAAGTGGGCAGAACAACACAAAAAGTTTACAGAGGGATACATACAGATGAAGCAGGCAGGCAAAATTTTGCCTGATGGAGTGTATTTTAGAGAAGAATGAAGTTATGCACTTTAGCAGGAAGAATTAGAAGAGCTGAATGTTACTTAAACTGAGAAAGATTGTAGAAAACAATGGAACAAGGGGTTTTAAGAGCCTCGTCCATGAATCACAAAAAATAGCATCCAGCAGGTAATGGAGAAGGCAAATGGAATGTTAGCTTTTATTTCGAAGGGGAAAGATTATTTGGCAAGGGAGATTTTGCTAAAACTATACAAGGCACTAGTCAGACCACAACTGGAAGATTGTGAACAGTTTGGGACCTTACTTGAGGAAAGATATCCTGGTATTGGAGGCAGCCCCAAAGAATGTTTACTAGGCTGATACTAGTTATGAAGGAATTATCTTTTAAAGAGAGGTTGAGTAGATTAGACCTGTAGTCATTGGAACATTGAAGACTGAGAGATGGCCTTATTAAAACATACAAGTCCTCTCAGGGGACTTGACAGGATAAAGGTGGAAAGGTTGTTTGCACATATGGTCTAAGGCCAGAACGCATAATCTTAGAATAACACTTAAGACTGCTTAATGAGCTTCAGAAACATATTTAAAACAGAGATGAGGAGGAATTTCTTCTTTCAGAGGGTAATGAACCTATGGAAATCTTTATCATACAGGGCTGTCAAGGTTGAGTCATTAGGTATTTTCAAGGCTGAGGTAGGCAGATTATTAATCAATAAGGGGATGAAGATTTAAGGGGGAAAAGTAGGAAAACTAAGTTGAGGATGATCAGATCAGCTGTGATCTGATTGGTGGAGCAGATCCAATGGGTTAAATGGCCTATTTCTGCTCTTACTGCTTATAGTGTATTATGGTGCTCACACAGATCCCTCCCTGTCAGCTAAAAATTAGATGCGGAGTGCTTCCACAAGCTTGCTGTCTGACCCACAGCTATTTATCTTGACAGCATCATAAATTTCTTTATGGTGCAACCCTATCCTGACACAACATTCTATCTCCAAGCCAATGAGATATTCAGCAGGTCTGTAGTAACAGCAGCAGCAAACAGGTGGGGTGGTGACTCAGTCCTAACTCACCATGGAACCCAGGTAAATCTGGGCCTGGGGTGTCTTGGTGAGTGGTGGAGAAGGACATATTGAAAAGGCCAGGGGGTTGTTAAAGGGAAGAGTTGTGTAGATGGTGGTTCTGATGGGTTCAGGAGGCACCCAGAAAGACATCAACACGGCATGAGTCTTTGGCCCTGTAGGTAAGATGCCAGTAGTAGTGGCAGGATGATGCCCTTCAAGTGGCCATTTCAACAGGACCGAGAAAAGATAGGGGTCAGAGCACACTTTGGACTTTTATGAGCCTGACTCACATTCAAACCCATTAGCAGGGAGCATAAGATCAAGACCTGAGCATCAGCACAGGGATAATTTTTTTTTAATTTCAACTATGCAAGTTTTAATTCATGTAAATGCACTATTTGTACCAAGTGTTGTTTAGTTTGCACTTTAATATCAAATTAATTAATTTAGTGCGAATAATGTGAGCATTGGCTTGAAAAAGCGTGCACTCTTCCATTGACAGTCGATCAGGAGGTTTATATGCGTGATCCAAAATCTGAAATTCAGCATCAACTATCCACTTTCCACTTACTCCCCCTCAGTCCCATCTCTTGATGTTAATGTCAATGGTGAACATCTAAATGATCACTTTGAGAAGGACAGAACGGTTGATGAAGCTGAAGACTAAGGAATGTTTTGAATGTAAACCTAAACACATTACACTGTGGGAAGATATCCTGAGTGTCCAACAGCTGGTGCATTCCATGGTAAGCCATTTAAGAAACAAAAGTCAGGTTTATTTTTACATCAGGTGTTGAAAACACTCATGTCAAAAGATACTGCAACATACTTTCCTTAGCACATATATTTAACAAGAAAAGAAATTGCTACAAAAGATCAGCAGGTCTGGCAGTATCTGTAGAGAGAAATCAGAGTTTAATTTGATTTGATTTGATCTGATTTATTGTAGTCACGTGTACCTAAGTACAGTGAAAAGTTTTGTTTGCGAGCAGTATAAGCAGATCTTAGTAAGTAAGGACAAACAGATCACAGGGTGCTTAGACAGAGTGAGGCATACAGGTTACACTGCACAGGAGGTGCGTGAAGCAGGATCAACATTATTTGAAGTTAGAGAGTCCATCCATCAGCCTAATAACAGCAGGGGAGAAGCTGTTCTTGAACCTGTTGGTGCATGTGTTCAAGCTTTCGTATCTTCTGTCTGATGGAAGAGATTGAAGGAGAGCATTAGCGGGGTAAGATCTTTGATGATGTTGGCAGCCTTTTCGCAGCAGCAAGAAGTGTAAATAAAGTTAACGTTTGGGTCCGGTGACCCTTCCTCAAAACAGACGTGTATCCCACAGCTTTGCTTGGTATACGAGCAGCATGATAATAATTCTGAAAATAAATGTGTGTATGTAGCTGGCATCTTACAACTTTAGTTAAGAGCCAGGACCACTCGATTCAGATTCACTCAATAACATTGCTTCAGCGCCAAGGAACACAATGAAGGACTTAAATGTTCTGAAGATGGCACCAGGATTCACAATGAAGTCTAAGTGCTTCCGTAACATCATAACAAATAAGAACTTGACTCCCTTGAGCTTGCTCCACCATTTAGTACGAGCATGGCTAATCTGCTATTCTTCACCTTCACTTTGCTGCCCTTTTCTTGTAACCCTTGATTCCCCTACTGATCAAAAAAAACCTCTCTCATTAAAACGTATAAAACTCTGCCCCCACAGCTCCCTGTGGCAAGGAGTTCCAAGGGATTACAACCATCTGAGAAGAAATTCCTCCTCTTCTCAGTCTTAAATTTGTGCCTCTTAATTCTGAGATTATGCCCTTTCGTCCTAGATCTCCCGTTAGGCGAGATATCGTCTCAGCATTTACCCTGTCAAGTCCCTTAAGAATTCTTTATGTTTCAATGAGATCACCTCTCATTCCTCTAAATTCCAGTGAGTAGAGTCACATTCTGTTTAGCCTTTGCTAAGAAACACAATCCCTCCATACCAGGGATAACAAGGTGTGGGGCTGGATGAACACAGCAGGCCAAGCAGCATCACAGGAGCAGGAAAGCTTGACATTTCAGGCCTAGACCCTTCATCAGAAATGGGGGAGGGGAAGAGAGTTCTGAAATAAATAGGGAGAGGGGTGGGGGGGAAGGTGGATAGAAGATGGATAATGGAGAGGAGGCAGACAAGTCAAAGAGGCGGGGATGGAGCCAGTAAAGGTGAGTGTAGGTGGGGGGGGGTTAGGGAGGAGATAGGTCAGTCTAGGGAGGATGGACAGTTCAAGGGGGCGGGTTGAGGTTAGTAGATAGATGGGGATGGGGCTTGAGGTGAGAGGAAGGAGAGGTTAGGGAGGCAGAGATGAGCTGGGCTGGTTTTGGGATGCAGTTGGGGGAGGGGACATTTTGAAGCTTGTGAAATCCAACGACATGTCCATCCTGGGCCTCCTGCAATGCCACAGTGATGCCACCCAAAGGCTGCAGGAACAGCAAATCATATTCAGCCTGGGAACCCTGCAGCCCAATGGCATCAATGTGGATTTCACAAGCTTCAAAATCTCCCCTGCCCCAACCACATCCCAAAACCAGCCCAGCTCACCTCCACCTCCCTAACCTGTCCTTCCTCTCATATATCCCCTCCTCCCACCTCAAGCCCCACCCCCATGACCTGACCTATCTCCTCCCTACCCCCCCACCTACACTCACTTTTACTGGCTCCATCCCCACCTCTTCAACTTGTCTGCCTCCTCTCCACCGATCCTCTCCTCTATCCATCTTCTATCCACCTCCCCCTCTCTCACTATTTATTTCAGAACCCTCTTCCCCTCCCCCATTTCTGATGAAGGGTCTAGGCCCGAAACATCAAGCTTTCCTGCTCCTATGATGCTGCTTGGTCTGCTGTGTTCATCCAGCCCCACACCTTGTTATCTCAGATTCTCCAGCATCTGCAGTACCTTTTATCTCCCTCCATACCAGGGATCACCCCAGTGAGCCTTCTCTGAACTGCTCCAATGAAATGGTATCTGTCCTTAAATAAAAGGACCAAAATTGCTTATAGTACTTCAGATGTGGTCTCACCAGCATCTCATGCAGTTGCAGTAAGAACTCCCTACTCTTATACTTCAACTCCCCCCTGAAATAAGGGCCAACATTCAATTAGCCTTCCTGATTACCTGCTGCACCATGTGCTAACTTCAGCAATTAAAATCTCGGCTACAATTAAAGGGAGCTACAGGCCCCACTCCCTCTGCAGGGAATTCCTGGCTGTGAATGTTGACCTGAAACCAAGTGAACCAGGTATAATGCAACTATCTACAGATGGTAGGCTAACAGTGTTGACAATGTCTCATTTCCTGCTGCTAGGTGAGCTCCTACATATGGAAAAACCAGAAGGGAGTCCCATTGCAATGCCTTGAAGATGACAGCTGTCCTCAATTTCTTTGTGAGTGGATCACTTCAGAGACACACCAGGGGCCTCCTTAAAATCTGACAAGCAATCACTCACCAATGTACCTGGGTGCTGATTGGTGCTCTGTTTGCTGAGGCTCACCTATTTATTAATTTCCCCTTGTGTGCAGGCAGGCAGGTCACTGACAGCTTTGCTACATTTGCAGGGTTTCCATGGATGCAAGGTACGATTGATCAAATCCATGTAGCGATCAGAGCATCCTACCAGCAACCAGCTGTCTTCATGAATTAGAAAAGCTTCTACTTCATGCATGTGTGGTAGATGCAGGTATAATTACAACATTTAAATGACATTTGAACAACTACTTGGATAGGAAAGGTGCAGAGGGATATGGATCAAACACATGCAAATGAGACAAGAATAATTTAGGACACCTGGTCGGCATGGAGGAGTTGAAGGAGGTATTTCGCTACATAATTGCACAAAGTCTAAGAGCTGACCACAGACTTCTGAAGATGAGGTTCAGATGCTGGACTGACCAGGTAGTGCAGTGCACTACACTCTAGACAGAGTGCCTCATGTCACAGTTATCTGGTACACCCTCCACAACACGACTCAACAAAGGGAGGGCATCACGACAGGATGAGATAGAGAAGCATGAGCTCTCCTCTGAAGAAGAAGCTGATGTTGAGGGGGAACAGAACTGCGGTCCTGATGAATCAGACAGGAATAGGAAAACCTCATGACCACTTGCTTCCAGAGCGACTGATCTGTTTATTACAGACTAGCTGGCTAGGAGACCACTTTGTATACTTTTTAACATACCTCATTGACTGAGCAGTATTTCATTTTGTGCTATAGTTTGCCATAAACACAACTTTCCTTTTTATATCTGTTCATGCTGTGCTAACTTTGAGGCAGAAGTCCCAGCTGAGGGACCTCTGGACTTTACGGTAATTGAATAAACATGGAGTTTTGACGCAGTGGATAATCCATGACCTGGGATTCACGGAGAGTTGAAATATTCTTGGATCCCTGTGCCCCCTCCCCCTTCAAAGAGAACAGAAATTTGAGGGCACTCACACTGGACAAACCATCTGGTCTGTGGCATCTTAGTTGATGTCTTTCATTGCATTCTGCCCTCTTGCCCTACAATGTTAACATGTTAGGATTATGCACAATGTGCCAGTGC
The DNA here is from genome assembly GCA_024137785.1 of Ginglymostoma cirratum. Classification (NCBI taxonomy): domain Eukaryota; kingdom Metazoa; phylum Chordata; class Chondrichthyes; order Orectolobiformes; family Ginglymostomatidae; genus Ginglymostoma; species Ginglymostoma cirratum. The sequence continues at coordinate 33,981,143 of JAHRHZ010000013.1, forward strand.
CGGTGCTGGAGTGGGGTGGACAAAGTCAGAAGTCACACGACACCAGGTTATAGTCCAACAGGTTTATTTGAAATCACAAGCTTTCAGAGCGCAACCCTTTTTTCAGGTGCAGTGAGAGAGCAGAGCACACAGACACTGAGTTTATAGGCAGAGAGATCAAGGGCAGAGAGATCAAAAGACCATATAACTGGTGTGACTGGAGTGTTGAATAATTAGTCTCTGCAGATGACCAAGTGTTAGACGGTTTGAGTAAAGAGTTAACAGCTGAATAACAAGCAAAAGGATGACCTAAAATCTGATTAAATGAGGCAGAGAGATAATTACAAACAATTAAAAATAAAGTAGTGCTGGAGACAAACTAAGTGACTGGAATAACATGACAGGTATAAGAGTTGTATGCCAAGGGTCTAACCAAAGTATAAGTAATCTAAAACTACACAAACTAATTAAGGTAGAGAGATCATAACAATTTATCTAGGTGATGGTGTCAAAACAGGACAGTAAGCAAGGTTTCATAGATAAAGAACAGTGTGGTGCAGTCACATGTGGTGTGACATGAACCCAAGATCACGGTTGAGGCTGTGTTCACTGGTATGGAACTTGGCTATTAGTCTCTGAACAGCGATTCTGCATTGATATGTATCTCGAAGTCCACCTTGGTGGATGCTTACCCGAAGATTGGAGGCTGAATGTCTTTGATCGTTGAAGTGTTCCCCGACTGGGAGGGAACATTCCTGTCTGGCGATTGTTGCACAGTGTCCATTCATCCATTGACATAGTGTCTGCATGGTCTCACCAATATTCCTGCCTCAGGGCATCCTTATCTGCAGTGTATGAGGTAAACAACGTTGGCCGAGTCGCATGGATATCTGCCGTGCACGTGGTGGGTGGTGTCTCCATGTGTGATGGTAATGTCCATGTTGACGATCTAACATGTCTCGCAGAGGCTACCATGGTAGGATTGTGTGGTGCTGTGTTCGATGTTGTCCTGAAAGCTGGGTAGTTTGCTGTGAACGATGGCTGCCTAAGGTTTGGCGTTTGAAGGCAAGAAGTGGAGATGTAGAGATGATCTCGGCAAGATGCTCATCATCATCAATGACATGTTGAAGATTGCAAAGAAACATAGTGTAGTCTTTCAGCATGTGACTCTTATGCTTATCACATTATTCCAGTCATTTAGTTTGTCTCCAGCACCACCTTATTTTAAATTTCTTTTGTAATTATCTTTCTGCCTCATTTAATTGGATTATAGGTCATCCCTTTGCTAGTTATTCAGCTGTTGACACATTACTCACACTGTCTAAAACACTTGGTCACCAGCAGAAACTTATTATCTGATACTCCACTCACACCAGTTGTATGATCTTTTGACCTCTCTGTCCTTGATCTCTCTACCTATAAACTCTGTGTCTGTGTGCTCTGCTCTCTCACTGCACCAGACGAAGCGGCTGCACTCTGAATTGTGATTTCAAATTAACCCGTAGGATTATACACTACATCATTTCAGTGGGCATCTTGGTGAAGAAGCTTCCAGGGCAATGAACAGCACAAATGCTATCACTTACCCACTGTATCACTCCCTTCTTATAGAATGGTTAGAGTCACCTCTCAGGGATGCATTGCCTATGTACTGAGAGTGCTTAACATTGATATGAAAACCCTGGCCAGGGAAAAGATACTTGTTCCTTCAGCTCAAGATACCAATCACTTCTCCACATCACTTTCATTAATTACCTGCTATGTTGATATCTCCTTCTGTGTAGGATGAGTCTTGGCACTCACCTGCCAGCAGGCTTACCTGTGGTAATGATCACGCAGAGATCCTGGGCCATTCCATTTGTCTTGGACCTCTCTTTCCTTTTGTGGATCAGCTTGTCCTGCAATAAGAGAAGGACGAGAGTTGTGTCTGATGGCAAAATGTAAATTGGTGAGGGGGAAGAAAATATAGAATGCCTAGAATTGTAAGGAAGAAAAAAAATGCAGAAATATAATAATCCAGAGAACATGAATTCAAATTACACAATGACAGGGTTTTCAGAAGAATGGGAAATAAAAAACAACTAGATTTGGCAGGACTGTTAGGTTATTGTGGAAAGCTAATTTGATTACTCATGTCCTTGAGGAAAGCAAGTCTGTCATTGTTATCTGGTCTGACCTAGATGAGACTCATGTCTGACAGTAATACAACCGATTCTTAACTATCCTCAAAACAGCAAGCATCAATGGACTAGGGAAATCCAAGATGTGTAATGAGTGCTTGCCTTTCCAGTAACATTCAAACCCCAATAATGAGCTTAAAAATGCAATGCTTTAATATTCTTACACACAACAAATTTCTTTAATTACTTCTAAATTGAAATTAAAAGATTCCACTCTTCTTAATAAGATTGCTTTCATTTTTATTAAGTAATATCATAAGGAGCTTTATCTCAAACAGTGTAGTTTAAAATACCCCAAATAATTATCATCTAATATTTAGGTCGACGCAATGGGTGCATTATTTCTGTGGCAGGTGCATATTAAAACAGGGAACTAATCTTCTTCCATTAGCACATGCAGGAATTTTTGGAATTGTTTTGATTACATTTTCAGAGTACTTTTCCCTTTACATCTTGCATTTCCAAACAGATTAATTTGCACTTATTCGATAAGTGCAGTTACTTGCTGGAATCCTCTCAAAAAGTCAGTAAAAGAGGATTAGGATTAAATTTATATTGCAGTTTATTTGTTGGAAGTGGCTTGTGTTCAACAGCAAGGCATATGCATTGTAGCAGCCTCTGTCACAGAAATAATCTGTCGGGTTGCTCTGCACACTGTAAATTTATGGCGCACAAAAGGCATTAATGAAAAGAAGAAAATTAATGATGCTGGAGCTACATGTTTCTCCTTTCATTAGAACAGGAAGAAAAACATTTTCTCACTAACTCACTAACAAATTGTGAGGATGCAAGTGTGATTTTCAACTCCCTGAGTTTGTGAGAATAATTTTGAACGTGATGAGTTAGTCAGGCGAGAGTCCAAAAGTCAGATACTCATCATCAAGATAAACTTTTGTGGTGAAGTCCTTTCTCCTTAAATGGCAAGATAACCATCTCACCATTAAGTGGTGAGAAGCCTATAGTTTAAACCTCACCAATATGTTTCCAAAATTCAACAATGCGATAACTTTTCTGGAGAGATTGGAACAAGGTCAGCCAGGTGGACCTCATAGAATGTGAGTTCCCTGATTCATCTGTTAAATCTGGTCCAGTCAGGGAGCCCTGGCTGATAGATATAAACAGGAGTGTCAGTGGTTCTGCTCACTCTAGGAACCAGTTCTGAGCTAGGTCAGTGTCGTGCACCACCCACGTGTAAACAAAGGCGGACTTGGTGACGGGATAACAGCCTTCATGGAGTTATTTCACTTTCAATGTTGACAAAAGGAAATTCAATGTAGAAGAAGGAAATAACAAAATTTTTGAAAGGGACTGAGTTGACAACTGGAATGTGATGCTACCTAAGGCCAACTCCAATGATCAAGAGTGCAGCAATTGCAGAATACAATCCATCTGCCTTCTGCTCACAATTAATCAGCTCCTCATCTTACCTTGTTGGGTATTTCTGTGGTAGAGTGATTGTCACATTGGTCATGTCAGGGCTTCGCTACAAACCACCACAAAACCCATGGATTTCACACTTTTCTGCCTATGCTCTTTTATAGTTACATCTGTGCTCCGGTCCTAGGTGAGGCACCACATGTATGCTTGAGCCTTACATGACCAGTGAATATCACAGGGGCTGGAGTCCATCATTTTCCTCTGAAAGAACACATTCCTTTGAATTGTAAGCTTAATTTGGGAATATATTTAGTTAAGGGCTATCAATTCATTTCTACTGATTTCAGATAGAGTACCTTGTACCAACCAAGTGGGCTGGATGATGCCACAGGAAGTTTTGCGTCATGTTTCTATTAATGCCCAGATCACAGTCTATACCAACCATAGATTCAAAAAGGTACCACTTTGTCCTGCCAGCACATACGTACCATTGTGGCTCAAGCATATCATGGGATCCCATCTGAATAAACCCTGATTGAGGTGGAATTTCACATTAGACCCAGTCTCCAAACCATTCATCAGGACCTCATGCCCCACACTTTGAGCTGTCTCTTGGAAATTCCCCTCTTTGTCATTTCTTTTGGCATAGAGCGTTTTGAAGGGCAGACTGCTGCTGCACAATCTCCACTTCCTCACTTTTATCAACCATCAAGACATACCCTAGCATTTTGTCCTGCCAACTGCAGGTAGCGGCACCCCTTGAGAGGAGGCTCGTTATGACATAGTACTCCACTTTCCTGTCAGGGATTTGGCATGGAAGGAGTTGCATGGTGCAATCTCATGCAATAAACTATTAAGTTGGTTCACATACTCTCAGGCTATCTATGTTTTGTGAAGCCTTCAGGTGTTTGTGTTCTTTGTGTATACTGGGTGTATTGGATTGCAGCTCCTATTTCACATCCTCACAGGGCTACTACTGAAATTTGTTTGCACTTCACTCCAAACTCCTGATTTGTCCACCCGATGTAGAGGAGGGGCTGATGGGCAGATCAGAGAACCTCCTCATGAGCCATCTCTTGGGCGTCTCAAGAGCCATAGCAAAGCAGAATCACAGGCTGCTTGGGACCTTGGATAGGTTAGGGATTAACCCCATGAAGGCATAACATGAAATATCATAGGTAGGATGCCAGAGGTAAAGTGTGCCTTTACTAAGACTGTGTACTTTGACTTACTGTTCTCTTAGATGTGCTAAAAGTGAAATAAGCATCTCAGAGTCAATGCAGTAGACCTTTTTGTAATGGAACTGCTGCACAGGAAGCTCACAGAGGGCAATAGAGACAATAACAACAAAAGCTGCCCCAGAGCCTGCACTGAGAGAATTTGCAGGACAAGGGAGAATTCTGGCGTCAAAGAACTGACTTCCAGGCTTTGGTGCAGGTATCTGCAGATTATCTACAGCCACATCGTACAGATTATATTCAAATTGCAGACACATTTTGTGAATTATCCCTTTGACAAATACACAAGGACAGGGTTAAAAAGCCAGCTCAAACATTATTAGAATGCATGAATGAGACTGAACGTTCTTGTGTGCACCAGCCTGGTACTAGCATTAGTGTGATGTCCAGATTACAGACAAAGAACTATCCCTTAATCACCAGAGTGTTGCAGGTAAAGACTGATTGTCACTTTGAGTACTAAACAGAAGCGATACAGGAGAACAAAAGGATTCTCTCTCACTTTGAATGCTGGAATTCAAACATAATGGAAAGAAATGAGAATGATAGAATTTCAACTAATCTGCCAAATGAAGGACATGAGACCCATCAGTGCCAATGCTACTAGTAACCTCTACTATAGTGGCTGCACATTCATCTAAATGCTCTTTGTGAACAATCTGTAAATCTAATTTCTTTAAACTTTAATTTTCTCGGACTCCCCTCTTATTACTAGTCCATACATACGTATTGCATTAGTATTTCTTCTCGCGTTTAGTAATTAATAAACTCATTCTTAATTCAAGTAAGCCTGGTTAATTTGGCTCCTTTTAAGGCATAAGTTCATTGGGTTTGGAAGACAGGTATCCACAAGGGAGAGATCCTTCTTAAATTAACCTTGCTGCAAACAACCAAGGAGGTTGGTTAATAACCAAGGGGAGCCATTCATCTTTCACTTTTCAGTCCTGTTGGAAAATTTGCACTGAAGAGATTAACTCACCTTTTTTCTTTATAGATGCTGATTGGCCTGCCATACATGACTATTTCAGAATGTTAACATTGAATATTTTACATGCTTTACTTATGCTTAACTTGAGTAATAATGTTAATTTAAGAAGAAAAACATTCTGGTGTAATATCCCCATATTTTAACTGTGCGCAATTTTATGTGAATTGGTAATCAGGAATTTCAGAGCAGGATTGGTAGGGATATTGGAATAGGATGGGTTATCTTGCTTTCCAAGCCTGGCTGTTGCCATTCAGTCCTAATCTCTGACCCGACTCCATACACCCACACTGAGGTCACTGCACACGTGCAGGCACAGTTCTACAACACACATGTAAGGATTCGGGCTTAGGTATTTCCAGAGAGCTTTGGAATAGTTCTTTCCACCCTCACTTATGCAAAAAAGGTGCAAAATTCAGATTTCTCACCCTACAGTCTTTGATACATCAGACGGTACCAGGGAATCAGAGGCTCCCTAAATGAGATGTACTGTGCCCTTGGTCACATCCTATTCACATGGGCACTCCATCCTGGGACAGTAAGCCATATGGGTAACTGCCTTTGTCAGAAACCTCTCAATTGCTCCTTGTCCTTCAACACTACCAGCTGATGGAGCACTTTAAATAGCACATTCAAGGCCTTCATGTGTCACTCACCAAAGTACAAATATTTAGCTTGAAGAGATGCCCAGCACTAATGCTAATGGGACCATGCACTTTAAATTTGCAAGTAGGGTAATTTGGAAAGTCATAGAATCATAGAGTCATACTGCATGGAATCAGACCCTTCAGTCCAACCAGTCAATGCTGAACATAACCCCAAACTAGACTAGTCCCACCTGCCTTCTCCTGGCCCATATTTCTCCAAACCTTTCCAATTCAATTGTCCTTCCAAATGCCTTTTAAAAGTTATAATTTTACCAGCATCCATCACTTCCTCAGGAAGTTCATTCAACATGCAAATCACTCCCTGTGTAAAAAAATTGCCTCATGTCTTTTTTAAATCCGTCTCCTCTCACCTTAAAAATGTGCCCCCAGTCCTGAAATTTCCCATCCAAGGGAAAAGACAACTACCACCAACTCTATCTATACCTCTCATTATTTTACAAACTTCTTTCAGGTCACCTCTCAACATCCTTCGCTCCAGTGAGAAAAGTTTCTGCCAATCGAACATTTCTTTATAACTCAAACATTCCATACCCGGCAACATCCTAGTAAATCTCTTCTTAATCCTCTCCAGTTTAATAATACCCTTCCAATAACTGGGCAACCAGAACTGGACGCAGTATTCCAGAAGAGTGTTGTGCACAACCTCAACATAACTTGCAAAGTCCCTAAAAGTACTGCGTAGTATTTTGGGTCTTCTGGTGAGTACCTGAATTTGGCAGAAAATGTTGCTACTTCCTTACAGGGAGAGTAAAGGAGTGGGTAATCTGTCCACCCAGACTGGGTGCTGCAGATGAGCCTACAGTTACAATGCCTCTACAGCCTGATAGGAAGATGGAGCAGTCTCTGCAGGGGAGAAGCTCTGCACCATCCACTCTGCCATCTTGGAATTGAAGACCTTGATGCTTCTTGTTAGTGAAGGCCAACTGCCAGCAGACCAGCCAATGTACTCAGCATTTCCTGTATTCTGGCTATTTGCCGTCCTCTCTGTATCCCCTTAGGATACTTGTCTCTAGCCATGCCCTCTGGTGAAGTGGCAAAGGATCCATCCTTTATTTGTGGCTTTGGTTTAGTTCACTCCTGCCATTTAACTTACCACATGCATATCCAAACTCTGAACTCGCCACTAAAGGTTGTACAACACAAGTATCTGAGCTGTTGGCTGCAAGTGTCAGATCAAGAGATGGAGATTCTTCTTAATATCTGCACCTGAGGCTGTTGTTACTGGTTTTCAGATCAGCTATTGCCTGTTATCAATGGGCTGAATAGCCCAAATCTGCTCCTATGTCACCAGGTCTTACGGTCTAATATGGTGAGCGATTTGTATTGGAAGAAGGCAGGAAGTCCATGGTCAAGCCATCAGAAGCTTGTTAGTACAATAGCCACAGGGAGTACAATAGAAGCTGAAGGTGGTGGCCTCGTAGATTATTGCTGGACTATTAATCCAGAGACCCAGCTAATGTTCTGAGGACCTGGGTTCAAATCCCACCATGGCAGAAGGTGGAATTTGAATTCGATAAAAGTCTGGAAATAAGAGTCTACTGATAACCCATGATAACAAGCATGGGGCTGGATGAACACAGCAGGTCAAGCAGCATCATAGGATGCT
>JAHRHZ010000013.1:33995240-34007234 GCA_024137785.1 Ginglymostoma cirratum
TCTACACTTTGTTATCTCGGATTCTCCAGCATCTGCAGTTCCTTTTATCTCTGATACAATTTTAACCCCATTGCGAAGCCTCTTCTAAGGATGCCTACCCTGAAGAAGTTACCCCCCTCCCTCCGGAAGCCTTCCTGCTCCTATGATGCTGCTTGGCCTGCTGTGTTCATCCAGCTCTACACCTTGTTATCTCGGATTCTCCAGCATCTGCAGTTCCTATTATCTCTGTATTAAATGAGTACTTTGCATCAGCATTCACCACAGAGAAGGACTTGGTGGATGATGAGTCTTGGGAAGGTTATGTAGATAGTTTGGGTCATTTTGAGAGCAAAAGGGAGGAGGTATTGGGGGTCTTAAACCATTATGGTAGACAGGTCCCCAGGGCCTGCTGGGATATAACCCAGAATACTGAGAGAGGCAAGGGAGGAAATTGCTGGGGCCTTGAGGGATATATTTGTATCCTCACTGGCTACAGGGAAGGTCCCGGAAGATTGGAGAATAACCAATGTTGTTCCTTTATTTAAGAAGGGTGTTCGGCCGGTAAGCCTTACGTCAGTGGTAGGGAAATTATTGGAGAGGATTCTTCGAGACAGGATTTACTCCCACTTGGAAATAAGTGGGCATATTAGCGAGAGCCAACATGGTTTTGTGAAGGGGAGGCTGTGTCTCACTAATTTGTTTGAGTTTTTTGAGGAAGTGGTGAAGATGATCGATGACGGTAGGGCAGTGGATGTTGTCTACATGGACTTCAGTAAGGTTTTTGCCAAGGTCCCTCATGGCAGATTGATACAGAAGGTAAAGTCACACGTGGTCAGAGGTGAGCTTGCAAGATGGATTAAAAACTGGCTCAGTCATAGAAGACAGAGGGTAGCAGTGGAAGGGTACATTTCTGAATAGAGGGCTATGATGAGCGGCATTCCTCAGGGATCAGTGTTGGGACCTTTGCTACTTGTAATATATATAAGAGATTTGGAGGAGAATGTAACTGGTCGGGTTAGTAAGTTTGCCAATGACACAAAAGTTGGTGGAATTACGGGTAGCGATGAGGGCCGTTGGAGGATACAGCAGGATATAGATTGGTTGGTGACTTGGGCAGAGACATGGCAGATGGAATTTTAATCCAGAAAAATGTGAGGTAATGCATTTTGGAAGGCCTAATCCAGATGGAAAATAGACAGTAAATGGCAGATATACAGTAACCTTAAGGTTACTGATAGGCAGAGGGATCTGGATGTACAGGTACTCAGGTCACTGAAAGTGGCAATGCAGGTGGAAAAGGTAGTCAACAAGGCATATGGTATGGTTGCCTTCATCGGCCGGGGCACTGAGTTTAAAAATTGGCAGGTAATGGTGCAGCTTTATCGAACCTTAGTTAGGCTGCATTTGGAATATTGTGTTCAATTCTGATTGCCATCCGGAAGGATGTGGTGGCTTTGGAGAGGGCACAGAAAAGATTTACCAGGATGTTGCCTGGTATGGAGGCCATTAGCTATGAGGAGAGGTTGGAGAAACTTGGATTATTCTCACTGGAATGATGGAGGCTGAGGGGCGACCTGATAGAGGTCTACAAGATTATGAAGGACATCGACAGAATGGACAGTCAGAAGCTTTTTTCCAGGGTGGAAGAGTCAGTTACAAGGGGGCATAGTTTTAAGGTGTGAGGGGCAAGGTTTAAAGGTGATGTGCGAGGCAAGTTTTTTACACAGAGGGTGGTGGGTGCCTGGAACTCGTTACTGGAGGAGATAGTGGAAGCAGAACGATAGTGACTTTTAAAAGGTGTCTTGACAAATACATGAATAGGATGGGAACAGAGGGATACGGTCCTCGGAAGGGCAGGGGGTTTTAGGTGTGATGGGCAGAATGTCAGTGCAGACTTGGAGGGTCGAAGGGCCTGATCCTGTGCTGTAGTTTTCCTTGTTCTTTGTAAAACCTATTTATTAAACATTTTTGTAGCACTGCTGCTTGGTACCCAGTGCCTGAATCTGCAGATTAACTTTCCTGGCCACATGTAACCACTGAGATAACAAGGTGTAGAGCTGGATGAACACAGCAGGCCAAGCAGCATCAGAGGAGCAGGAAGGCTGACGTTTCGGGCCTAGACCCTTTTTCAGAAAATCATTTTCTGAAGAAGGGTCTCAACCCGAAATGTCAGCTTTCCTCCTCCTCTGATGCTGCTTGGCCTGCTGTGTTCATCCAGCTCTACACCTTATTATCTCAGACTCTCCAGCATCTGCAGTTCCTACTATCTCTGAAACACATGTAACCACTGCCTTGTTGTGACCGATGATGGTTTCCTGGCTCTCTCTATAGAACAAGGGTATCTATCCTCCTGTCCACCTAAAACTTACCGTGTGGCATCTGTGTAACTGAGTGTTCATGAGTGAGTACAGTTAACCTGCAAGAGGAGCAGGCTAGCTGCACCACACGCCATCAATGGATGTGACCATCTCTCTGCTGACTACTTGGGCTCCACTCAGACCAATCTTACAATTGGTGAATACAGAGGCAATGCCAAATATGCATGCTGCCTACCTGCTGATAACAAGCATAGGCTGATAGCAAACTTAAATACAACGCCCAAAAAATGCTGCAGACCAATTTTTTGCCCAAATAATTTTATTTTTGGAAATAATTTGACATAAATGTATTCTTTCACATAATATTAATTATACCTAGTACCTTCATTTGAGATCTTGATAAATACACTTGGACTGCATTTACTTCTCTTGTTAATGTATAAAAACTTTCTTGTGTAAATGAAATCTTTAATGATCCTATTAAAAAGCTGGCATTGAAAATATGCTCTCTATTCTAAAGATATCACACTATTGCAATTTTAACACACCAGGAGTCATCTTAATTTTCACATTTGTGTAAATGGACAATACCGAATTGGTACAGAGATAATAGGAACTGCCGATGCTGGAGAATCTGAGATAAAACATTGCGGAGCTGGATGAACGCAGCAGGCCAAGCAGCATCAGAGGAGCAGGAAAGCTGACATTTCGGGTTGAGACCCTTCTTCAGAAATGGGGAAGGGGAAGGGGATTCTGAAATAAATAGGGAGAGAGGGGGAGGCACATAGAAGATGGATAAAGGAGAAGATAAGTTGAGAAGAGACAGACAGATCCAAGAGGCAGGGTTAGAGCCAGTGAAGGTGAATGTAGGTGGGAATTTAGGTGGGGGATAGGTTAGTCCAGGGAGGACGGACAGGTCAAGGAGGCAGGATGAGGTTAGTGGGTAGGAGATGGGGGTGGGGCTTGAGGTGGGAGGAATGGTTAGGGAGGTGGGGACGAGCTGGGCTGGTTTTGGGATGCGGTCGGGGGAGGGGAGATTTTGAAGCTTGTGAAGTCCACATTGATACCATTGGGCTGCAGGGTTCCCAGGCTAAATATGAGATGCTGTTCCTGCAGCTTTCAGGTGGCATCGTAGTGGCAATGCAGGAGGCCCAGGATGGATATGTCGTCCGAGGAGTGGAGGGGGGAGGGGGCAAGTTGAAATGGTTTGCGACTGGGAGGTGTAGTTGTTTGTTGCGAACTGAGCGTAGGTGTTCTGCAAAGCGGTTCCCAAGCCTCCGCTTGGTTTCCCCAATGTAGAGGAGGCCACAACGGGAACAGCGATTGCAGTATACCACATTGGCAGATGTGCAGGTGAACATCTGCTTGATGTGGAAAGTCTTCTTGGTGCCTGGGACGGGTGTGAGGGGGGAGGTGTAGGGGCAGGTGTAGCACTTCCTGCGGTTGCAGAGAAAAGTGCCAGGGGTGGTGGGGCTGGAGGGGAGTGCGGAGCGGACAAGGGAGTCACGGAGAGAGTGGTCCCTCCGGAAAGCAGATAAGGGTGGGGAGGGAAAAATGTCTTTGGTAGTGGGGTCAGATTGCAGATGGCGAAATGTTGGAGGATGATGCGTTGGATTCGGAGGTAGGTGGGGTGGTATGTGAGGACGAGGGGGATTCTGTTTTGGTTATTATTGTGGGTAGGGGGTGTGGGGGATGAGTTGTGGGAAATGTGGGAGACACGGTCGAGGGCATGTTCGATCACTGTGGAGGGAAGTTGCGGTCCTTGAAAAATGAGGACATCTGGGATGTTCGGAAGAGGAATGCCTCATCTCGGGAGCAGATGCGGCGGAGGCGAAGAAATTGGGAATAGGGGATGGCCTTTTCACAGGAAGGTGGGTGGGAGGAGGCGTATTCTAGGTAGTTGTGGGAGTCGGTAGGCTTAAAATGGATATCGGTTTCCAGGTGGATGCCAGAGATGGAGACAGAGAGGTCCAGGAAGGAGAGAGAGGTATTAGAGATGGTCCAGGTAAACGTAAGGTTGGGGTGGAAGGTGTTAGTGAAGTGGATGAACTTTTCGAGCTCCTCGTGGGAGCACGAGGCGGTGCCGAAACAGTCATCAATGTAAGGGAGGAAGAGATGAGGGATAGGACTAGTGTAGCTTTTGAAGAGGGATCGTTCCACATATCCTACAAAGAGACAGGCATAGCTTGGGCCCATGCGGGTACCCATGGCCACCCCCTTTGTCTGTAGGAAGTGGGAGGAATTGAAAGAGAAGTTGTTGAGGGTGAGGACGAGTTCGGCTAAGCGGATGAGGGTGTCGGTGGAGGGGGACTCGTTGGGCCTGCGGCACAGGAAGAAGTGGAGGGCCTTTAAGCCATCAGCATGGGGAATGCAGGTGTATAGGGACTGGATGTCCATGGTAAAAATGAGATACCCGCGGACAAGGGAGGCGCAGTTGTGGTATGGCGCACTGGCCTCTACATCGCCGATGCCAGGCGCCAACTCTCTGACACCACCTCCTATCGCCCCTTTGATCATGACCCCACCCCTGAGCACCAAACCATCATCTCCCAAACCATCCACAACTTCATCACCTCAGGTGACATCCCACCCACAGCCTCTAACCTCATCATTCCCCAACCCCGCACCGCCCGCTTCTATCTCCTTCCCAAAATCCACAAACCTGACTGCCCTGATCGAACCATTGTCTCCACCTGCTCCTGCCCCACTGAACCTATTTCCACCTATCTGGACTCCATTTTCTCCCCCTTGGTCCAAGAACTCCCCACCTACGTCCGTGACACCACCCACACTCTTCACCTTCTCCAGAACTTCCAATTCCCTGGTCCCCAACATCTCATTTTTACCATGGACGTCGAGTCCCTATATACCTGCATTCCCCGTGCTGATGGCCTAAAGGCCCTCCGCTTCTTCCTGTCCCGCAGGCCCTACCAGTCCTCCACCGACACCCTCATCCGCTTAGCTAAACTCGCCCTCACCCTCAACAACTTTTCTTTCAATTCCTCCCACTTCCTACAGACAAAGGGGGTGGCCATTGGTACCCGCATGGGCCCAAGCTATGCCTGTCTCTTTGTAGGATATGTGGAACGATCCCTCTTCAAAAGCTACACTAGTCCTATCCCTCATCTCTTCCTCCCTTACATTGATGACTGTTTCGGCACCGCCTCGTGCTCCCACGAGGAGATCGAACAGTTTATCCACTTCACTAACACCTTCCACCCCAACCTTACGTTTACCTGGACCATCTCTAATACCTCTCTCTCCTTCCTGGACCTCTCTGTCTCCATCTCTGGCATCCACCTGGAAACCGATATCCATTTTAAGCCTACCGACTCCCACAACTACCTAGAATACACATCCTCCCACCCACCTTCCTGTGAAAAGGCCATCCCCTATTCCCAATTTCTTCGCCTCCGCCGCATCTGCTCCCGAGATGAGGCATTCCACTCCCGAGCATCCCAGATATCGTCGTTTTTCAAGGACCGCAACTTCCCTCCACAGTGATCAAACATGCCCTCGACCGTGTCTCCCACATTTCCCACAACTCATCCCCCACACCCCCTACCCACAATAATAACCAAAACAGAATCCCCCTCGTCCTCACGTACCACCCCACCTACCTCCAAATCCAACGCATCATCCTCCGACATTTCCGCCATCTGCAATCTGACCCCACTACCAAAGACATTTTTCCCTCCCCACCCTTATCTGCTTTCCGGAGGGACCACTCTCTCTGTGACTCCCTTGTCCGCTCCGCACTCCCCTCCAGCCCCACCACCCCTGGCACTTTTCCCTGCAATCGCAGGAAGTGCTACACCTGCCCCTACACCTCCCCCCTCACCCCCATCCCAGGCACCATAAAGACCTTCCACATCAAACAGATGTTCACCTGCACATCTGCTAACATGGTATACTGTATTCATTGTTCCCGTTGTGGCCTCCTCTACATTGGGGAAACCAAGCGGAGGCTTGGGGACCGCTTTGTGGAACACCTATGCTCAGTTCGCAACAAGCAACTACACCTCCCAGTCGCGAACCATTTCAACTTGTCCCCTCCCCCCCTCCACTCCTCGGACGACATATCCATCCTGGGCCTCCCGCATTGCCACAATGATGCCACCTGAAAGCTGCAGGAACAGCATCTCATATTTCGCTTGGGAACCCTGCAGCCCAATGGTATCAATGTGGACTTCACAAGCTTCAAAATCTCCCCTCCCCGACCGCATCCCAAAACCAGTCCAGCTCGTCCCCACCCCCCTAACCATTCCTCCCACCTCAAGCCCCACCCCCATCTCCTACTCACTAACCTCATCCTGCCTCCTTGACCTGTCTGTCCTCCCTGGACTAACTTATCCCCCACCTAAACCCCCAGCAACATTCACCTTCACTGGCTCTAACCCCACCTCTTTGACCTGTCTGTCTCCTCTCAACCTATCTTCTCCTTTATCCATCTTCTATCTGCCTCCCCCTCTCTCCCTATTTATTTCAGAATCCCCTTCCCCTCCCCCATTTCTGAAGAAGGGTATCGACCCGAAACGCCAGCTTTCCTGCTCCTCTGATGCTGCTTGGCCTGCTGTGTTCATCCAGCTCCACAACGTTTAATACCGAATTGGTAGTTATTTTCATATTTCACCTAAATTTTAGTTCTATTGATTTTACTATTACACAATCCAAAAATGATTCCGATCCAGAATTTAATTTTGGAATGAAGTACCGTCCAGCAGACCTGAGTAAACTCTGGCCAACCAGTTAATAAGCAGTAGGAGTGGATTACATCCCATTTTGGGAAAGGGTCAGGAGGCGGGGCAGCAGTCAAATAGCAGTTCATGGACTGCACAAGTCTGCCTGCAGAGTTTAAGTTCCCTCTTAGAGCCACCTCAAGCGAACGTGAATAATTAATTCCACGACTTTTACTCTGTTTACAAGCACCAGCAGTAGGAGTTGGATGTAATCTTTATCTCCACCCACCTGAACAACCATTTTAAACAGGTGTTGATGGTAGCCATGATGTGGAGGTGCTGGTGTTGGATTGGGGTGGAAAAAGTTGGAAGTCACACAATACCAGGTTATAGTCCAACAGGTTTACTTGAAATCATTAGCTTTCGAAGCATTGCTCCTTCATCAGATGAATGAACAGTGCTCCGAAATCTTGAGATTTCAACTAACCCTGTTGGACTATAACTTGGTGTCAAGTGACTTCTGACTTCATCTTAAACAGTGCATTATTGACCTCAGTTATGCAGAAATGTTGCTGCCTTGGAAGTCCCACACATCCAGAAGGACCCAGAATTATGGAAGTTCATCATCATGGTAACCTTGAGCACACTGGCATAGAATGACCACCCAATGCCTTAAAGCACAGGTTACCTTGCATCACAAAAACATAAGAATGAGCAGCAGGTGGAGACATTTCAGTGCTTGACCCTACTCTGCCATTCAATATGTTTATGACTGATTCATCTTGGCCTCAATTCCATTTTCTTGCCTTCTCTCCACTACGTTTCAACCCATTATTTGTTAAAAATTTTCTATCTCTTCCTTAAATTTATTTAATGTCAAAGTGCCCACCACTCTCTGGGGTGGTGAATTCCATAGATTTATGACCCTTTGAGAGAAGTAATTCCTCCTCCTCCCTGTTTTAAATTTGCTGTGCTTTATCCTAAAAACACGACACAAACTTGATGACTGTCTCCTTGGAGAACCGGAGTCTTCTCAGTCACTGTCTCTTCAAAATCTATAGGTAGCTTATTTGGTTCCTGAAGACTTTGGAATACGTTGTTACTGTGCTTCTCTCTTCTGCCCTGCTGTTTTTCCACTTAGTCTTGTGGAGCCTCCTGGCAGCCTGCAGTTTGTACCTCCTACCATAGTAGCCACCCTTGTGGTGGTGGCTGTGAACCTTGGTGTTATTGGTGGACGGCATTGTGACCCTTCAGCTCCACTGAGCTGAACATCCCCCGTAATGTGCTGGCCCCTCCATTCCTCAGACTCTATTCTGAAAAGCTCTTACCTTAGCTCCTCACAACCGCCACTTCTTGCTTAGGCAAACTTTATTCCTGTCTTATTCCTGAGTCCTCGGTTACAATGCAGCTCACTGAAAATTAGAGATTTCACTAGAAAAGTATGACCTTTGTATGGACAGATTTCTGATGGCACTGGATCCCTGATCAATTCAGAGGTATGCAAATTAAATTTACAATGTTATCAACAAAAGTAACGACCTCTGCTGTTTCCTCACGGTGTTGCCACCTCTGTACTGACACTTCATTTCCTTCCCACCATGCATTTTATTGTCTTGAATGTTTCCCACAACAGGACTCCAATTCTAATCTTCCTACCCAATTCAGTAGCCCTTCACATCATGTTTCCCATTGCAGTGGGCTACATTAAACTTACGGATGTTCAAAGTCCTGAGAACTATTTGAGAACGCCATAATCACTTCACATTGGTTACATTCTCTCATACACCCTCCCAAAGTTAGAATTTCCGGTAGAAAGACTTTTGATTCAGCATTCTGAATTGTTTAAAGCAATTGAAAACAAGGACTATATTGGAGTATCATTTCAATTAGAGTAGAAAAGCAGAGAAATGTCGATGTGAAAATACATGCGTCTTTAAATTTGTCAGCACAAATACGTTAGATCATTGAAAAAAATTGTAAACAGATCCCTCGTTTTGTACCTAGAGGCAGAAAATACAGTCGAGGTAATGTTAAATTGTGAAAGTCTTTGGGTCACTGTTAGAACACTGCTTGCGAACCTCATTACAGAAAGGATATATAAAAGAACAGAAATAGTACAAATGTGATATCAACTCACTTAGATAAGATCAGTTATGAAAAGAGACTTGAGAGGTTCAGGCTTTTTTTCCACTAGAGCTGATCTGTTGGAGCTCTTCAGCTTATGAAGGATCACATTAACCTTTATGGTTACAGATTGCTGTCAATTTAATAAAATTATAGCAATAGGACAAATTAAATATAATCACAAAAAAATGAAAGGGGAGACTAGAATACTTTTATTAGATACAGAATAATTGTTCCTTTGAAATTGTCTCCTTCTAAGGATTACTGAACGAGAATCCGTCACTGTGGTCTTACAGAGGTCTGAGTGATGTGGGCTTTGGTGAGAATTGATGCCGAATTGTATGAGGAGGCCTATCTCGACATCGCAAGCAACGCATTGTATCTTTTATGTATTTACTGAGCAGTGGGCCGTTTTTCTCATGAGGAAGTGGCAAGTTGCCAGTTGAAGGGGATTAGAACTTGGTAAACACCTCATTAATGCCACAACCCTCGAAAGAACACAACATAGCTGGCAGTCAAAAAGAATGATGTAAGATTCAGCTCAAAAAGTTAATTTCAGAAAGAATTAATTAAATGCTTAAAAAAATAGAAATATTAATGCTTTTGGGAATCAAAAAGGTAGGTAGCTTAGATGGTGAAAACCACAAATGCGGACCTAATAGGGCAATTGGCAAATACCTGACTCATTCCATGATACTGTGCAGTATGTAGGAAGTGCTGCACTGTTAGAGATGTTGCCTTTCTGGAGAGAAAACTTAAACTGTTGCCTTGTTTGCTCACTCAGTCATGTATGATCTCATGACACGTTTTAAAAGTAGATCAAGGGAATTTCCTTTGATGTGTTAACCAATAAATATTCATCAACTGATATTACTAAAATAAAAGCAAATTATTTGCTCATTATCACATTACATTTTTAGTTGCTTGCTCTGTACAAGTTAGTATTCACATTTCCTACACTGGAACGGTGACTTTTCTTCACAATTACCCAAAGACCTTGAGAGCCAATGAAATAATTTTGAAGTGTAGCCGCTGTTGTAATGCCTGCCCACTTTCTCTTTAATGGGGATCCGGTTGGATGTGAACAGGATGTGAACAGGAAGGGTTGGGCTACTGGCATCATATTTGATGTGTGCATCCTGCCACAAATGTACCCCATGGGGAGTACCAAAATATAGACCCAAATTGCTCAAACCAAACAAAAAATGGAAAGGAAATCTTCTGATATGCTCATTCCAGTTGCAGAAGTTCAATTAGTTGCTGTTGTGACAATTTGGCCATTTTAAAATAAAGCTCAGAAGATGTACAAGCTTCCAGTATGCTTTCCAAGTGGCTGATACCCCCGATAGAAGTGCAAAGTCAGAAAATTATTTGTGAAATAACTCAATTAAAAGTGATTGATTGCAATGATTAATCAACAATTTCTCGATCATTGTATTATACAATTGCCAAATAATTGAAAACAAATGAAGTGAACTTTGGCCTTTGTTAATATAACAATTCTTATATTCCTATGGACAACAATTCCATTAAAAATATTGAAAATTCAGCCTCCTTTTAGCCAATAATTTTACACTGTATTCTGGAAATATAAACAAACACTTGCATTTATATGGAGCCTCCAGCAGAGTGTTTTATGGGTTGAGACAATGCTTATATTATTCCTGATAACATAAGAAGCTTGATACACATATTGTGGCATTGAAAAATCCAACATGTATTTATTATTTACATACAAGCATTGCATTCATAGATACCAAGGTGTCTGGGCTCGCATGAAACAAATAGATCAAGAAGAATATTTTGGTATTTTCTTGGGTTGGGTAATCAATTCAATGCGTCATAACCGCAAACATAATCATCCTGGAACCTAACTTACATCTTGTGGCAAGGTCTTAACCTTGGAGATCGAAATTTATTTGCTTGTGTCACTTGTATCCAATTTTGCCATGGTAAATGTGGTTTGGATCTCAAGACATGGGACTGTAGCAAGATCCCTGCATATGGGCAACCCTGCCACTGTTGAACTGTTTTTATTCACCAGCTTGGAGGTTTTAGGGTGTCAGGATGAGCTAGCACATTGCTGTACCAATGTGATTGAACCAATACACAGAATATGTCATCCACTGTATGTTGTAACACAGTCTCTTGTAAGCTGTATCATGGACCACCACCTGCTCAGGTGCATTTCTTTGAGGATGCTTGGTAGTAACGTGTATCAGCTCATGTCTTGATTTTAGCTTTTAAAGTGTGCTGTTTTGCCTTTTCAGGATGTATGATATTAATGGTTGTAAAAGCTTTTCATTGCCTAATACAATCAAAGTAGCCTGTAAAGTTAGCAAGATGCAAAGCTTCATAATTGTCTTAAAATTGCCTTTTTCTTGATTCATTCTGAAGTTACTTGATATACTTGCAATGTCCTTTTGTGCCACATGCTTTATGAATTTCAAGAAAGTTTGCAAAGAGTTTGAGTAGGCGTGCCAACTGCATCTGATACAGAATTTGCTGGTCTGGTGCATTTTTCTGTCAATAGCAATCATGTCGGCAGCACCTAAAAATGTAATTGTCAATGGCCTTCTACTCTGGCTCCATACATGTGTATATTCTCAATAAATGGATCAATAATATGACTAATTTTCTTGCCCAAAAGATCCTTCCTTAAAGCTCTTATTAGCATGGAGGCAAATTAATGAACACTTTTCCCTCATGGAAAAGTCATACTCATGCCCTTTGCTTTGGCATCCTGTAATAAACTAGTCAAGCGATACTTGGGTAGGACATGAATTGAAGTCTGTTAATCCTGAAGTTAATTCTTACTTTGAGTTAACAAGCATGGGGCTGGATGAACACAGCAGGTCAAGCAGCATTATAGGAGCAGGAAAACTTGACGTTTC
>JAHRHZ010000013.1:34007634-34055085 GCA_024137785.1 Ginglymostoma cirratum
AGGAGCAGGAAAACTTGACGTTTCGGGCCTAAACCATTTCTGATGAAGGGTTTAGGCCTGAAACGTCAAGTTTTCCTGCTCCTATGATGCTGCTTGACCTGCTGTGTTCATCCAGCCCCATGCTTGTTATCTTGGATGCTCCAGCATCTGCAGTACCTTTTATCTCTCTTACTTTGAGTTGATCTTTAAGAATGTTCCAGTTCTTCCCTAGATCTTTCCGATCAAGTGAGCCCATTCCGTGAAGCCCCTCCTTGTGGATGGCAAAGAAGATTTTCAGAACTTTTTTCTCCACATCATTTATCATTCAATCTGCAAATTTGATTTGCATATGTTGTGTGAAAAGATTTAATTCAGTAAAGATATCACTGGAATTTGCCTTCCATTTCGCTCTGCTGATATTTTCTACTTTTAGGAGTAGAGTACAATGCAGTTTATTTCTTTTGAGTTTTGCTTCTCTTCCTTCTAATCTTTGTTTTATTTCAATTTATTCTTCTCTGTTGCTCATTCACTAGCCTTAGTCTCTTCATAACTGATGCTAAGGTCTACTTGCTTGTCAATTCTGAATTACAGTCTTGCAGGTGCAGATTTCTGACCAGAGCTGATTTTTTTCCTGCTGAATAAGGAGAGATGATGTTACATGGGCTTGTCTCTTCTAACAAGCTGATTTGGAGAAAGAAAACGGTGGAACTGACATAAGTCTTGTCACAGGTAAGGCTTCTTAATGTGGGTAACTGTTTTATCTGTGTTATAAAGCTATATTTTCTGCTGGATTGCTTTGGAGATTTGCTGTCAGGAACAGTTAACTATTTTTTTTTATCAAAAAACCCCCAGAAAGCAGGCTCTCAGGCATTTTGTTTTGCCTTAAAAGAGAGAGAAAGATGTAGAATGTTCAATGCATAGCCTATAAATTTAACTGTAAAGAAAATCTCAGGTTTCTTGAACCTTGAAGAAACTTAGATTTTAATTTTTAAAAATAGCTCTGTCTTCTGGCTAGTCAGTACCAAATCTACAGGTCTATACATCTGTCTGCCTACAAACTGATGTAACTGATTGCCTGAATTCTCTGATACAAGAGTTGTTGTTCAGTTGGTCTTCAATTACTTTCTAAATATCTGACATTGAAAAGTTGCAATCTTCTTTTCAGACGGCCACTGAAGCTGAACATAGCATAGGTTTTTACCTCTGGACGGTATTTTACCTGATACAGTAACACTTATGTTGTGGTTCATAACTTAAGAAAAATGATATACATATCATAGTGTTGATGAACCCAAAAGAAACTTATTACTGCTAGCTATTATAAACAGATAGTACATTCACAGACCTATAAGTGCCTGCACTCACATTAAGCGATGAGGTTACAAAGACGAGTATCCTTCCAGTACCATGTTATGCTTCAAAAGATCCCTTGTGTAAGATGGAAGTTAAGACCTTTATACTTTCAGGACACAAACAAATGTGATGCTGTCTCTAAAAGTTGTACTGACATACTGACCATGGGACATTGCGTGACAATATCTAAACTACACAGGTGGCAACTTATTAGGATGCAACATTTTCAAAACTTTGTGTGCTATTGTGGAGGAATGAATTAGAATTAAGTAAAGCGTCTCTATTCCTGCAGTTGATGAATTTAATGAATGGAGGGTGGAAGGGAATACATATGCCCATTTTCTATATTATGGGAGAGTTATTTGCTCCTATGAAAGTGGCTGATTAGAAATTCATAATGCAAAAGCTTTGATTAGTTGCGGCAATTCTCCAAAATTGTAAAATCTTCAGCACATAATTTTATTGCACAAAAACACGAATTCCCCAGCTATTGAAATAATAGTGAGAAGCTAGAATAATACAAAAGAAAAGAGGATTTTTTAAAAATGTTCTTCCGTGCACACTGGCACTGACATTATAATAAAGTTAAAAAGCAGAGGTTAATTGAAAAATGAGATAAACAAAGCCCCTTGAACATTTCAGAATAAATTTGCCTGGTGGCAGTGACAGCCTACAACTATTATTTGCTAAAAGCTTCTTTGAAACGGGTGCTGGAGATAAAAAAAATGTTAATTGTCTTCCAGTTTCTTCCACCTCATTTCAGTCCAATTAAAAGTTGAATATTCCAGTCTCTGTAATTTGCATTAATACACCTCCAGAAGAAACAGCTCAGGGAAGCAATCACAGTGGTGTTTTCATAAGCATACAGAGAAGATTATTTATTAGCTATCCCTCTTAGGTGAAGACCTAGCATCTACGATGATACAAATCCTGGCTGATGAGGCTGATTTAGTATCTGCAGATTTTATGACACAAACAACATTTGCTAGCACGTGGGATGTCTGTCCATGTATTATTGGTTCAGGTCATTGTTTGTGCTTTATAGTCGATCTCATTTTCCCTCTCTATTTGTTGTCTTTGGATCTCAAAGTACCGGAATACTTCTGACAGACTGTGCCTCCATCAGGTTTAGTTCAGTGTGATGGTCCTCCGGGATTTGATGTCAGTGTTTCATTCTTTTAAATTTGGCTTTCAACACATCCTTGAATTGCTTCTCCTATCCTCTGCTGCACCTGCCCTGATCAAGTGGGGAAATGAAGACCTGTTTTGGGAGCCGGGTATTTGATCTGAACTGTATGAACAAAAAATATCTATCCAGCGAAGTTGATAGCAGCTGACCAAGGCTTCGATGCTTATAGTGCCGGCTTGGTAAAGAATACTGTTGGTGTGCCTATTCTCCCAGTTGATTTATAGGATCTTTTGCAGGCAGTGAGGATGGAATGACTCCAGTGATTGGCGTACCTTTGTCCATTGTCCCTGTTTCAGACCTGTGCTGTAAGGTAGGGATCACAATTGCATAATAGATCATGAGCTTGGCTTCAATTTTGGTGTCATGATTTTCAAACAAAGGTGACCAAAGGCTGCACCAGAGATTTCAGGTGACACTGGTTTTCTTGTCAGTAACAATCTTTTGTAAAAACTAACTTCCTACTTACTGGCTGTGTTCTGTATTTTCCAAACATTCAACCACTTTCATATTTATCCTGATAATATGAACTTCAGTGGCTGGGCCAGCATTTATTGCCCTTCCCTAATTAACCTCGAGAATGCTGTGCTGAGCTAGCTTCTAGGAGCACTGCAGTCCATTTGGTTTAGGTATTTGGTGATGTTAATAAGAGACTTCCAGGATTTTGTTATTGAAGTAATGGCAATGCACTTCCAGGTCAGGGTACTGAGTGTCTTGGAGGGGAAGTTGCTACAGGTCATGTTCTTCATAGATCTGCTGCATGTTCCCATAGGCTTGAAAAGTGTGGTCTAAGCAGCCTTGATGAATTTCTTCGATGCATCTTGTAGATGGTACAAACTTCTACTGTTGTCTGTCAAGGAGTGAATGTTTGTGAATGTGGTGCCAGTCAAGTGGGCTGCTTTGCCCTGGAAGATGTCAAGCTTCCTGAGTGTTGTTGGATTTGGACACATCCAGGCAAGTGGGGACTATTCCATCATCCTCCTGACTTATGCCTTTTGATGGCGGACAGGCTTTGGGGAGTCTGGAGGTGACTTACTCATTGCTGGATTCCTAGGCTCTGACATGTTCTTGAAGCCATAGATTTAAAATGACTACTTTGTTCAGTTCTTGGCAATGCTAACTCCCAGGATGTTACGGTGGGGAATACAACATCATAATATCAAGACAAGTGTTAAGATTCCTTTGTGTTAGAAATGGTCAGATAGTTATTGCCCGGCATTTGTGTGGTGCATATGCTACTTGTCACTTGTCAGCCCAGGCCCTGATATTATCCAGATCTTGCTACATTTGGGCATAGACTGTTCTTTTATCTAAGGTATTGTGAATGTTGCTGAATATTGTTCAATCGTTAGCGAACGTTCCACTTCTGATCTTACGATGGTGTGAAAGGCATTGATAAAGTAGCTGAAGATGGTTGGGCCTATGGCGCTCCCCTGAGAAACTATTGCAATGATATCCTGGATCTGAGATGACTGACCTCCTGCTTTTTGTGTACAGGAAATACTTAAGCAATTTTCCACATTATCAAGTTGACGTTAGTGTTGTGGCTGTATTGGAACAGCCCAGCTTGGGCTGCAGCAAGTTCTGGAGCATGAATCTTCAGTACTAATGTTGGAATGTTGTCAGGCCCCATAGCAATCCAGCTGCAAAGCTTTGGCATCGAGAGACATTGGGCATGCATGTGTAGGAAGTTGGACTCCAAGTAAGATCCCAGAATAAAACAAAGGTGACGAGCAAGATAGTACTGCACCACAACACTGGCAGCAAGGGAAATGTTAAGAAACTAAACAGATGCCAAAACATTGATGCAGTCCACAGTCCATCAAGCAAAAGGCAAATTTCGGCAGATGATCAAGTTTTCTATGTCATTATCCTCACACACCCTGTTAACATTTTTGCAAACATTAACATCATATCTTCTGAAAAGGCAGGATGAAGCCTGAAAACTAAAATTGACACCGGAGCTGGAGCCAACATTTTACTAATATTCAACCTGAAAATGATAAACCTCAGCAAACAGTATTCCATGGTACAAATGATGACAGACTGTCTCACAGCCTACAATGGATCACTAATTCTGGGCGTTGGCAAAATCACACAGCAGTGTCAATACTTAAAGCTCATCGTGGCTTTCCTAAATCTTCTATCTGGCAGATATGAACTGTTCTGCAGAGGGAGGACTACCCATATGCACAGATCTGGGTATAGCCACAATTCATGAGATTCAAACTGCACTCACAGCTTTAGAACAGACCAGGCATGATACAGACGAATCAACTAAGTTGAAGACATCTCCAAAGTAGACATGTTACCTTTCTGCAGTGTCAGTGTGAGCAGTTGCATTTCGTAACTGCAAAAGATGATCAATTGTAAATGTTTTCAAAAGACCATTATCCAGGGATGATTTGACAGTTTTAAAGAAGTTCCTGAGAATATTCATTTGTTCTGGACATACACACATTGTTGTATCATAATAAATCATTGTCAAAGGCAATGAACAATTTTGTAGTACCTAATATCGAAAGTGTTATCTGGGATATGATGACACGTGGATATTGAATGTAAAACGAGGCTAAAGCATGAATCTGAGTACCGACCAGGGATGAATCACAATATTTAATGAGTTCTGAATGCATACGAGGTATATCAAATGTAACAACTGCAGCAACGGAGTGAGAATTTGCATCCACACGATGTTCCAACCTTTCCTTAGACAAAAATAGCAACAGACCTAATCACAGTGCACAGGGAAGATTATATTTTTGTGACAGTTCACTTCTCTAATATTCCCATTGTTTGACAATTTAGCCAAACAACAAGAGCAACCATCAAAGGCACAATGAATCATTAGAAACATGATCATAAAAATTAGGAACAGGAGTAGGCCATTCAGCCCCTCAAGCCTACTCTGCTGTGCAATAGGATCATGGCTGATCTGACATTCCTTACGTCATGCATTTTCCCTCTACCCATTGATTCAGCTATTTATCAAGGGTCTATCTAGCCCAGCCCTAAATATGCACAAGGAGTCTGCCCCCAAAGCTCTCTGTAGCAAGGAGTTCCAGAAACTCAAAATCTTCTGAGAGAAGAAATTCCTCCTCAGCTGACTCTTAAGTTGGTGCCCCTTTGATTGCTAATTTCAGTTTATATGATGCCCTGGAATGGATTGTTTCTGACAGTAGACTGCAGTTCATTGACAAATCATTTCAAGATGTGCACTTGGGTGTGATCATATTATTACCCTACTATCCTGGATGAAATAGTCCAGCAGAATGGTGTACAATAACAAATGAATTACCATCAGGGGTTGAGTGACAAAACAAGATTTTTGCATTGCATTGCTCCATTCTTGTTGAACACTAATGGAGATGGGATTACCATCTTCAACGCTACTTATGCTCACAACACAACCTTGTGAAACAATCAATTGTCTAACTATTCTGAGAAACAAGGTATTTTGTTTTTCCATGAAGAAGGGAATAAAGCAATACATGATAGCAAATATGTAGAGAACTACCATAACTGCATAATGGACAGAGAATGTGAGTTAGAAATCAAAATACAAATACCTGGATACCAGCAAAGGGAATTTCAAGAATATGCAACCAGCCAGATCACAAGACGTCATGATTGATCATGGTGTCGCATTGTGAAAGAAGATCAGCCAGCTCAGACTAATGTACAACATGTCAACACTGCACAAAGAGAGGGGCGAAGAAAACATTGACGATGATATTGATTGACAGCAATCAGCACAACATATACCCTTTTAGATAGGTATACAATCACCAGATTAGGACAAGTTGTCAAACCTCCAATGCATTGTATTGAAGTTGAAATTTTTAATCTTGTAATCTCTGTTTTTACCTGTTTGTACAATTGTCAAATTTAAAACACATGTTTATCTACAGCCATGAATCCCTGTCTTCTACATTTTTTTTATTTTTGTGTTACGCCTCACAGTTAGTGTTAGTTTACATTTAAGAACCATATTCATGATAACATCACTATCACAACATGTGACCAGAGGGTATTGAGGACAGAGAATCCATCTTAATTGGGGCCACTTGTAGTAAGACATGCAGATGGAAGAATGTTACTGTTTGTTACCAAATAGCCCAGACATCAAAGTACCTGTGGCTGTGATATGTGTGTATATCAGGAGATGTAATAAACATCTGTTGAATCGTTCACTACCATGCTACCCACATCTAGTTCTTATGTTACAGGAGCTAAAGTAAGCCTTGCTGCATCATGTAGAAATGCCCTGCTGGGAGCAACACCTGCACCATGATGGTAGTTCATTTATAAACATAGACATTGACTTTAAAAGTGTTATGATGAATATTTATAAATCACTGATTTGACCTTGATTGTGTTCACTTTTGGGAACTGCACTTTAGGAAGGATGAGAAGACTGTGGATAACATGCAGCTAAGATTGACTACAATGGTTTCACGGATCAGGAACTTTTGTTGCATAGATGGATTGGAGAAGCTGGAAATGTTCATCTTAGAAAAGATTGAGGTGCTTTAGCAGAGGCGTCACAAATCATGTGGGGTTTGGATAGAGCTGATAGAGAGAAACTGTTCCATTTAGTAGAAGGTTTGAGAAACAGAAGGCACTGATTTGAGGCAAAAGAAACAATGGCAAAATGAAGAAAATATTTTGGGGTGTGAATGGTTAGGATTGAGAATGACACCGGAGAGAGTGGTGGAGGTAGACTCAACCATAATGGAATATGCCAATGGTGTAAATGATCATGTTTTGGCATCAGGAGAAGTGATCAAAGGAGAAGGATGAGAAGAAACATGTAAAGTGAGGTCTTACACAATTCACTGCTGTGTGTCTATGTAATGTGTAGATACTACAGGACTGAGGAGAGTGAGAGTCTTCCGCCAATATAAGGATGGACAAAGGGTGCTTGAATTTAATCAGTATGGAGACCAGCCTCTAATATATATAGACATCACAACTCAGACTTATTAAGGAAAAATATATTAGAACACTAATTCAGGGTTCTCATGAAGCATAGCATAAATCAGTGTTCTTTCAAAAGGGAATTGGATTACTGCCTGATGAGAAAAATATATTGAAGGTCTAATGGTAAAAAAAACACAGGAGACTGGGCCCAGCTGTCTTGCTCTGCAGAAGCTCAGCACAGTAGTCCAAAAATACTCTCCTTCTGTGCTGAAAGCATGGTTTGATTCTGTTCTAATCAGTTATACTTCTCTCACATCAATCAAAAGAAACATTATAATGTTCTCTTGATTTTCTTCTTTGAGTGGTCTTCAATGCTTACTTAGAGGATCATTGGGTAAGCTACTCAACATCTGGTACAATTGGGCAGAGCATGTGAGTGACCAAACTCTTTATTCAAGGTCTTACACCGGCATTGGGTTCTGATTTAATGCTGTTTCCTGCCTTCTGGAAGCTTCTGTTCTGCTTGCTGATTTAGAAGGCTGCCTGGAAATATCATTGGCTGGATTTTGGGCATGAATAGGATAGCAGGCTGATCCTCGATTTCTCATAGTGAGCCACTCTCTTATGAGGTGGGAAATGGCAGCTAAGAATGGTGTTCACATACTTTAATTAAAAACATGGGAAACTGCACAGTTGTTCGTCACTTTCTAAAGTCACTTTCTTATTTAAATACTCACAATAATCAGATAATTGTGTCAGCGTCTATGAGGTCTTTGTATGAAGTGTGAGGAGAACGAAACAGAACTTCTGACAAGCTGTTCTATTAACAAGGTATTTATTGTAACACTATTGGACATTACCTGGAGCACTCACAACTTACATTTCAGCTTTAGCAACCTACTAAGACTTCTATTATTGTTGCTTCCAGCTTGCCGACCACGGAGGTGACAATAACTATGAAACAGCGATAAAATATGTTCATGTCAATGTGTTGTTTCCCTCACAGGGACACTTAGAATGAAGCGTGCTCTAATAAAATAATTGGAAAATAAGCCAATCACCTTAATGGTGCCAGCTTCAGTAATTTAGAAGATTTTAAGATTACATTTACAGGTAACTGCAAGGCCTTGCACCTCAGTGAATTAACTGGTATGTCTAATTAACAATTTGTACAACATAAGCAATAAGAATGCAGACCAAGAGAAGTCTATTAGTCTGACACAGCCTAGTTCTTCCACAGATCATTGCTTCTACCATCTTTTAAAGACACACAATTAATTTTGATGTTATATGGGCAAATGCAAAAAAACAATTTGCACACAAGGCACCACAATGAGTAAATGAGCTAACTGACGAGTTAATCTCCCAACTTTCCATTGTAGCTTCATTAAGAATACACTGCAATCCTGAGGGAAATGTTAAAATTTCAGGTCTTCTGCACTAATCGAATGAGGAGATATGTTAACTTCAGTCTCAACTCTTTCCTTTTTAATATTTTTAGAAATGATTTTAGGAGGCATGCAAATGTGCTCAGTTTCTTACACACATTGTGTGAAAATTCTATTCCATTGTGTGGGCAAGATAGGAGTGTTCCGAGTACCAGGGATTACGCCAAAAAACATAAGTGGTGTAAACAGGAGCCTGAAGCTTTCAAAATGGGCAAGACTAGGTGATCTGGAGGCCTTTTCTGTTATTGTTAATTTTAAAATAAAAATTTCAAGAGATGTGGGTGCAATTGCCTGGGCAAAGATTTATTTTCCATGCCTATTTTCCCCTGAGAAGGTGGTGGCGAGCTGTCATTTTGATCCATCTCTGCCCATGTTAAGGAGTTATGCCCACAGTACAGTTAGAAGTGGGTTCCAGGATTGCAAGTATCTGATGCCCTTATCCAGTTCAGGAGATACTCTTGAAGGAACCTTGGTGAGTTGGTGAGGGAAACAATCTCTCAGCATCTACTCTGTGAGGCCCTCGAAGAATCTTTTATTTTTCAATAAGGCCTCTCATTCTTCCAAATCCCAATGAGTACAAGTCCAACCTACTCAAGCTCTCATCATGAGATAATCACAGAAGGCAGCAGGACAGGTTAATAGGGCAGATAAGAAGGCATTTGCCTTTATCAGTTGTGGCCTAGATTATAACAGCAGAGAGCTTACGTTTGAGCTGTACGAAAGCTTTGATTAACCCACAGCTGAAGCACTGTGCACAGTCCTGGTCACCGGACTATAGAAAGGATGTGGCTGCACATAAGGGCTTCAGAAGAGATCCACTGGGTCGTTGTGTGCAATGGATCAATTTATCTGTGAAGAGAAGCGAAATAGGTTCACATTGTTTTCTTTTGAGCAGAGAAGGCTGAGTGGAGACCTGATTGATGTGTTTGAGATTATAAGGGACATGGACAGGTTGGATAGAAGTAGCTACTACAGTTAGTTGAAGGGTCAATAACAAGGGGACACAATTTTATTGTGAAGACCAGCAAACTTCAGGAAAAAGGAATGCACCTAGAGGGTGGTGGAAATCTAGAATACACACTGAATGTGAGGGTAGTAGAGGCAGGAAACCTCACCACTTTTAAAAAGTAAGTGGGTGAGAGTTTGAAATATTATAATATTGAAGGCTATGGGCCTAGTGCTGGAAAGTGGGATTAGCGTAGATAGGTTGTGACTCGGTGGGCCAAAGGGGCTCTTTTGTGCTGTATGGATTTATGACTCTATGGCTATATTTGAAATGTTAACTTTGTTTCTTTCTCCGCAGATGCTGCTGGATGTGATGAGTTTCTAAAGCATTCTGAGTTTGTCTTTGCATGCTCCTTTATGTTCTTGAACATTTTGAAGTCAGTTTGAATTTTAACAAATAGTCCTTATAACTGTTCATGCTGTTAACAATACATTTCATCGTTTTACTGATTAAAATAGGGCAGTACCTGGCTAGGCCGAATATTTGCTCATTTTTATGAACAAGACTGACTTTACCAATTTTTCATTTTGTTGAGTTTATGTCAGTGTTGTACTAGAAAAGCTCCAAGAAGACCACAATTAGTTCGAAAGCACAATTCAGTGGTTTTGCTGGAAAATTGCTTGGGCCAATAGTATTTTCAGTATCAGCTACCTTCAGTTGTTTCGTCATATTACATAGTGTAATTTAATTTGATAGAAAACTGTTATCAATGATACTGGAGATGAAAATGGAGAATCCAGTCCTTCTGACTGAAGGTGATTGGAAAGGGTCAACCTTGTCTTTTGCACTGACATAATGAAACACCCCATCCTCGAGGAGGGGATATTTGTGAAACCTCATCCTCTGATTAATTGTTTAATCGTTCAGCACCTTTCACAAATAAATATGGTAGTATTGCAGATTTTGGATCTGACTCATTGATTGTTGGATTATTTAATATTATGCTTAGATTCAGTTGCTGTATATCTCCTTTATCTCGGTGTAATGCAGAGATAATTTGATGAGTTTACCAGCATTCTGATGGCCATCCAACAGCATTGGTCTTAATTGGGGTATTAGGCTTGATTTGTAAAATGGATGTGCATTTTGTCTATTTCTACTCAATATTGGTTAACCTAACTTGCGGCACTGAAATAATATCAATATTCATTGTTTATGCCGTTGGTACTTGATGGAAAAAATGGTTTTTACTCTTACTTTTACAGAGTTATAGAGCCATTGAGATGTACAGCATAGAAAAGGCCCTTTGGCCCATCACACCGACACTAGTCAAAAACAGTAACCTAATTATTCTCATCCCATTTCCACCAGTTGGCCCCATAGACCATAAGAAATAGGAACAGGAGGAGGCTGCTCAGCTCCTCGACCACCCTCTGCCATTCAATAGGATCATAACTGACATCCACTTTCTTGCCATTTCCCTGTAACTCTGATTCCCATATTGATCAAGAGCCTCTCTGTCTGTCTCACCCTTAAATGTTCAAAAGGACTTTGCCCCACAGCTGTCTGTGGTAAAGACTCACAAACCTCTGAAAGAAGAGATTCTTCCTTATTTCAGTGTAAAATTGGTGCCTCTTAATTCTGAGACAATGCCTTCTGGTCCTAGACTCTCCCACGAGAAGAAACACCTTCTCAGCATTTACCTTGTCAAGCTCCTTAAGAATCCGATATGTTTCAATGAGATCACGTCTCATTCATCTAAAGTCCAGTGAGTAGAGTCCCAACCTGTTTAACCTTTGCTGTAAGACAATGTCTCCATACCAGGTATCATTTGTCATGCAGGAGGACAATTCAGACCAAGTGTGGCGGAATAAGAAATGGTGGTGGAGAGGCAGAAAGGGATAGTTAAATGCCCAGAGGAGGTAAAGTTTGATGTTTCCATCTTGGATCAAAATGAGAACTCATGTCACTCTTGGGCCAAAAATAACCACTTAAAAGTTTTAAAATATTTGGCTTAACTTAACTTAGTATGATGCTGCTTTGTCCTCAGCTTTTGTTGGCTGCTGAGAGATAGTTCACAATTTTTGCTTTCCATCTATCTCTTTTCAAACAATGTTAAGGTTTAAATGACATCAAACTAAACCTGACATTTCAAAACCTCATTTGTAGTATGTAGCCTTTGATTCTTCCAATAGTTCTTGCAATTACAATGATGAGGGATAGGGACACAAGATGCCCCACATGGCCATAATTTTGAGCTAACTCACCCTCATCCCCTTCATCTCGCTCACCCACCTGCACTGCCTTTGCTGGGTGGTCAGGGTTAAAACTGAGGCTAAATAAAAAAAAAAGAAAAGAACTGGTCATGCTGGAAATCAGACCTGCTGAGTTTTTCCAGCGATATCTGTTTTTGTTTAAAGTTGAGGCTATTGTGAGTTAACTTTAACCTACATTTTACATAGTGCACTTTGAATTAATTACAGGCATTAAGCATTGTCACCCAAGAATAAAATCACCAATTAAACCAATAATTAAAAGGTGTGACACATTGAGCATTGCAACTATTTTGCATTTTTGAGGCTGAATTTAACTTGTGCTCAAAACCTCCCCTCTGTAAATAACCTACTTACATCGCATTTTCCATTTCTGTTCTGAAGACACTGTGATTTATAACATTATTTCAATTCACTAACAATGACAATGCCACAATCATAGAGTGTTATTAGGATTTAGCAGTGGTCTCTACTTTTCACCAACTAACTGCAATGATTGAAATGTATTATGTAGTACATTGAAAAGGACTATAACAAATATGCTCATGGAGGTTGGACCCTATCCAACTGTTTTGATGAATAGCCTGGCACAGAAGAGACCAGCTGCATACTTTAATTAAAAGACTCCCCATTTGGAGAAGGGCAGTGTACCTGTGCCAAAATAAGCAAGAAAGCAAAAGAACAGCATTCAGGCCCACTATCTAAAGTATTAACTCCTTTTTTATGATACTTTAGCTGCATAAAAGGGAAGTGACTTAGCAGTAAACAAATAAAGAAACAAATTCTCATTGAAATAAATACATTCCATGAGACAAATAAATTGTTGAGTTCCAAATATTCTGGCCTGCAATAGGTATAGTTGGAGTTTTGGATTGGAAATCTGGAAATTAGTTTTCCCTGCGTGCTGTAGAACATTTATTTGCTGTGTGTATTTTTTTGTCCTTGATAGATTCCCTCTTCAGGAATTAGTCTGATCAACAAGCTTGATTTCCAGTCAGGTCAAGCACCTATAGAGCAGGCTGTAGGACCAGGTTGGTTTAATCCTTGTGTTTCACTCCTAACTCCAGGGGTCCTTGTTTGGGGGTCAGGCATCTGATGGGGAGGCAACTCAGGGTCTAGAAGTGCAAGGATCAAAATTGTTTGAAATTTTACCACTGGGTCTGCTGCTTCTGGTCCATAAACACTTAACATCTCCTTGAAGGTGTACTAACATCCCTTCAGTCACCAGGTTTTTGTTTGGCATTTTAAAAGATGGCCAGACTTTGTTAAACTTCTAAAGGAGATTAACTCATGGATGCTCACCTTATTCAAATATTTAAGGTGCCAATCCAGTTCAAAAGCATGTCTTTATTAAACCCAGAAATGACTAGTAATATCCTTGGAGTGCCTGGATGAGTGCAGCCCTGACAACACTCAAGAAGCTTGACACCATCCAGGACAAAGCAGCCTGCTTGATTGGCACTACATCCACAAGCACCCACTCCCTCCACCACTGATGCTCAGTAGCAGCAGTGTGTACTATCTACAAGATGCACTGCAGAAATTCACCAAAGATCCTCAGACAGCACCTTCCAAACCAATGACCACTTGCATCTAGAAGAACTAGATCAGCAGATATATGGGAACACCACCATGTCCAAGTTCCACTCCAAGCCACTCACCATCCTGACTTGGAAATATATCAGTGTTCCTTTACTTTGCTGGGCCAAAATCCTGGAATTCCCTCCGTAATGGTATTGTGGGTCAACCTACAGCAAGTGGACTGCAGTGGTTCAAGAAGGCAGCTCACCACCACCTTCTCAAGGGCAACTAGCAACAGGCAATAAATGCTGGCCAGCCTGTGACACCCACGTCCCACAAAATGAACAAAAAAAATCCTTGGGCTATGCAGAATTTGATGCAGACTGCAGAGTAGTGTAGTGAGAAAGGCCAGCTGTTCAGCATACCATAAATAAATGGTAAATGATTTTCGGTCCCACTTCAAAAACAAAATCAGATTCTGAAGATGTCATCTTTTGAGGGATTTAATTTTGCTGGGCTTCCCATTGTCATGGAAAGTAAGTTTATTAATAAGGTTTACCCCCACCCCACCCCAAGTCTCTGACTTTATAAATTAGGGATAACTTGATTGGAAGTCTGCTGCTTGAATACAAAAAGCATTCATCTCCAGTTCATTGTTATCCTGGAATATTGCTTTCCCAAATGCTCCTTGTAGAGAATTTGTTCTACTGTCAATGTTGATATTGATGGTTTGTCTCCTTTGGAGGATCTTCACTCTCATCAAACCATTTCAGAGAAGATAACTGTTTCTGAATGATGTAATCTCCATTTTACATCATCATGAGGTAGCCTCACATGTGATCTTCCATTTTCACAAGAAATTGTTTGGACAGTATTGTCAATATATCAGGTTCAATTGTCGACTGTAAAACTGCACTGTTTCTGCACCGTTTCTTTGAAACAGCTGGATTGACTGCATCAAGGGACTACTCATAGCTCCTGGTGGTTGTAATGTCAAGGATATCAGGTGATCAGAGTTTAGAGAATTGTTATCTGTTGGAAGACAATTGAATAATTCTTCCAAGCTTGTAAAATCAGTAGCATTTTCTCATCTCTCAGTTGTGCATGGCTGTCGTACACAAATGTAATTGATCTTGAGCTCTTCCCTCGGATTCAGCAAACTTTCTGCTGGGACATTTGAAGTCTTCATGTTGTTGAGTAGAGTAGATTTACTTTGATCACTGGTATTTGGATCAGAACTGGTTGAAATTCTTCAACATACTATAGAATCTTAAAAGCAAAGTATGTTTTTCTGCTCAGAAGTGAGAAGTGATAGATTTTGATTGTGTACTTCTAATCCACATAGAATTGTTCACTGTATTTTAAAACTACTTTCAGCATTCCTTTAGTTTTGAACAGTATGCTACCTGTATCATATAGGTCTTTGTCAGAAGACTGTGGTTTCTTCTGTTCAACCAGGTGGTGATTTCAGATAGTGTAAAGAATGTATCTTTTTATTTTTCTGTATTTTTGATTTTGGACTGAAATGGGAAAATGATTCCTTCAAAATTTTAGGATTGGGGGAAAGGATATTGCACTTTTTAAAATAAAACTTTCATCATAAGTATTTCTTTTACACTGTTGTTTGCTCAAGCAGCTGCGGGGGTTACAACAGATGGTCCAGCGAGTGTGAATAAAGGGACATGGTGTCAGCAACAAGGCTAGTTGATCTGTGGAATGGTAACCAATGACTCGGGCTTTCTGTCTGCCAGCAACTATGTGATTTGCTCCCAGGTAGCTGAACAGTTTGTGGGGATGAATGTTTGGTTAGAAGCCATCAGACCTCTTGTAAGGAAAGTGCCCTCCATTACTCTGAAGTAAAAGAACACCTCAATGTGAAGACAACCACAGCATCACTCTCATCAGTAACTTCTAACCAATGACTCAGAGACGTTATAAAGTGTGAGATAGTCACACTCCTGTGCATCCTGCAAGCAAGTGAAAGTACCAAGAGAAGGCAAATCAAGAAGCTGCAAGTCCTGAAAATTGAGTCAGTTCATTCAATGAACCCTGTGGACAGGGAGCTGGAATCGCCTTCCCAGTCTTACGTTCCACACATAACACCAATTTTTATTTGTGTCTGTCTCTGTATGTGTGTGTAAAGAGAGTTTCACAAAAGGGTTAAGAATTAGAATTTTATGTTAATGGTTTTTAATTGTTTACCTGTATCTCAAATCAATTTATTTATAATAAATGGTAATTCTTGTTAAGTACAGAAACCTGGCCCATGCTTTCTTTCAATCCAAGATGTGGAAAGTTCAATTGGGGAATTTTGCATGTATTTCTAAAATCTTTAATTTTTGGGATGACTGTGGGAATAGCAGTCTTGATTTCTAGTGTGCTACCTACCTCTGTGACACATCACAATAATGGCATAATACATACTCCAGTGTTAAGTTTGAAATTATTTTGGATAGCAGTTAATCTGAATGATTTGTGACACATGTAGCTTAGATGAGACACCTATTATCCCTAGGAATGGCTGAATTGCATTTCCTAAAAGTGGTTAATCATTATATAGGGATGTCTGTTCTCATGAAGTTATGCTTTGGTAGTCTGGGATTTCTCCCAACAATGTTGCTGTGAGGTGGTAACCCCTCTCCGTAAATAATCATTATTGGTTCTATGGTTCAAATATTGTTTTTGACTTTTGAATAGTTTCTGTTAATGTTTCACTTCCAAAAGTTTCATTTGTATGATAAATCCGACCTTTTATTCCTATGTATGTCTGTTTTTCAATCCTTATCCGAAACAGTAACTTCTAGTCTCAAAGTATTTAAACACTTTTTGTGTTGGTCTATCATTTGACACTTTGGTGTTTTTATATCTTAGAATGTTGGCAAAGTCCGATGAACGTCTTCAGCTGGGTTGACTTTCAGTTCCCATCATTCACTTGTGCCATTTTTGGATTTCAGCATCTCCCATCATCCGGATCACTGTTTATGTGGTCTGCTTTTGATTATGACTGTGAGGGGTGCCCACAGTTGAAGCAGTATAAAATGGCTGAAAGTAGTTCTCAGTTGACATAAAATGGCTGGGAAAATTTTTAGCTAAAACAGCAGCTTCCACAGTCTGCTGTTTAAAATTAAACTATAAACTAGCGTTAATGTAGCCTTAATGGAAAAAGCGTATCCAAAGTAACTAGATTAAAACAAGACTCAAAGGGTTTAGTGAAATGTATCCAATGGGCCCTATTGAACTGAAGTAAATGTTGCTGCTTGTATGGAAACAGTTACAAAAGGAGACAAGGAATGCTGATAGAAGCCTCTGTGCCAGACTTGTCCAAAGTCTGGTGTTCATCATGGGATAAAAGGGAAGGGTCTGGCCATGCACTGATCATGCTTTCACATGATGTTAAGATCCCTGTGAAATTAGATGAGTACTGGATAATAACCAGCTGAAATGGGCTGAGTAACTATTTATGAACTGTATGGGTTCGCCTTGTTCATTGGAATGTCCCTGGACTGTCAAAGGCTTTCTCACCACCAGTGTAAAACAATGAACTCTTTGATTTTGAAGTGGGTCTGGGCATCAAGTGATTCATTTAGTCAGTCTATCCCATCATGACGTATCTGAAAAAAATGAACTAGAGATTCCATGATAATTGTCTCAATTTAGTTCTGATTATATTTCATGTAATCACAAAATTCTGACATTGTACACATCATTATAAAAGTAGGCAGCAGGTTCTCCTGGAAGTTGCATTCCATTAAATCTAGCTCTCTCCAGTATACAATCAGTTTTTAATGTAAAGCAATTGTCAAATATGTTTACAATATTGTTAAGTACATACATGCCTTTTAAATCCTGACATTTTAAAACATGATCTTGTACTATGCATACAGAATAAGAAACTGTGTTCACTTGTTCTTCTCTCGGCTTCTTATGTAGTTGTGAAGCAATTTTGTATCACCTGATGTGTCTTTTCCATAAATTCCTGTTTCATTCCCTATCTTATATATCCACGACCTTAAATCTGCTTGGAAGTGTAAATCTTTCTGCAGTGCCCCATTTAACTATTGCTACTTCTTTTGTTTAAATGATTTACTAGAAAGTTGTTGAAGGAAGTTTGGTTCTTTTTTTCAATTGGTGTCATGGTTACGCCATTCAGTGTTTTAAACTGTGTAATCACTTCAATTGGGTTCAATTTTGAATAGTCTTCATTTATTTTTTTGCATATTATAATCATTTTAAATTGCAGCATACTGAAGACAAATTGATAATAAAGCTTAACGTTGTTCTAGTCAAAATTTTTAATTTCAATCTTGTTATTTTCTTTTTCTGAATTTTTAAAAACTTTCTGTTAATTAAATTGTCTAAGCTTTGCAGAATTATCTTCCTTTTTTTCCCTAAAAAAAAACAAGCATTTGAAAATCAATGTAATTCTTTCAAGAATTTTTGTAATTCTACTTTTTTTCTAAAATTGAGGGCAACATTGTTAATTTGTACCATTTTCCCTTCTTAGTGAGATTCACACCCTTTTCACAAATGGATGATTTGCGCATTTTTTTACTTCTTCTTGATATAATTCACATCCACGTAAACTGAAACCAATGTTGACTTGTTGAGGTGTTTTTATACCTTCAGATTATTTTTGGTTGCACAACAAGAATGTGTTTTTACCCCAATGACCTTTAATAATCTCTTCTGCCCTTGATTTTTGA
Organism: Ginglymostoma cirratum; assembly: GCA_024137785.1. Lineage (NCBI taxonomy): Eukaryota > Metazoa > Chordata > Chondrichthyes > Orectolobiformes > Ginglymostomatidae > Ginglymostoma > Ginglymostoma cirratum. Next base: position 34,025,967 of record JAHRHZ010000013.1, read on the forward strand.
CTGTAATTAGTTGAATTATTTTGGCACTTTAGTGTATCTTTTTCCAACAATTTGTTCTCAGCTCTTCTTGACAATTGTAAAGGATTATAATGATAGTTGTTTACTAAATGCAGTAAGTGCCACTCTTAGCTTCTCAAATCACATTTGTAAATTTAAGAACTTTCATTCTTCCCTTAAGGGACTCACTTTCCTTTGGGCTTTCAAGATCAAATGGTTTTCCTTGGTTTATAATTCAGATTTTTACCTTTACAGTCTTGGAAGACTCATCGTAATCTACACAAGCTTCATCATACTTCACTATTTAAGCTGTGGGGAGCTTCTTCAAGCATGCTTAATACTGCAACAAACAAAAACATGAAGTGCTGGAGAATCTTAGCAGATCTGGCAGCATCTATAGAGATAAACTACAGTAGGCTTCTGCTGGGTGTTCTGGTTTCGTTCCACAGTCCATAGGTGTGCAAGTTATGTGGATTAACCATGCTAAATAGTGTTCAAGGATGTGCAGGCTAGGGTGGTTAGTCATGGGAAATTACAGGGATAGGTTAGTGGGATGGGTCTGGGTGCGATGCTCTTCGGAGGGTTGGCTGAATGGCCTGTATCTACACTCTAGGGAATCTATGACCCTTCCTCATAACTGGAAACAACTAGGAAAATGTTATATTAATACCGATGATCGGGGTGAGTGAAGGAGAGAATGAATAGGTAGAGATGGAACCCAAAGTGCAAGAGAAAAGAAAGGAAGACAGACAAAGGATTTGTTGATAGTTAGCCAAGGAAGAAGCGAAGCTAGATTGGTGATAATGGGGATTATGAGAACTTGAAAATGACGTGACTATGTTTAAAGCAGCACATTTTATGACAGGAATAAAAGTAGAAATTGCTGGAAAATCTCAGGGGCGCTGGCAGCATCTGTATTCCAGTGGAAGTGTCAGTTCTGAGGAAGGGTCAATGGACCCGAAACATTAGCTCTGATTTCTCTCCACAGAAGCTGTCAGACCATATGAGCTTTTCCAGCAACTTCTGGGTGTTTTTTGATTTCCAGCGCCGCAGTTTTTTCCATTATTATATTTTATGACATGACTCGATCACCAGCATAAATACCACCTCTTCCTAGTTGCTTCTTGTTCTGAACATGGGTCATAGGACTTGAAATGTTAACTCTTTTGTTTTTCTCCACAGATGCTGTCAGACTTGCTGAGTTTCTTCAGCAATTTCTGCTTTTGTTTGTTTCAGATCTCCAAGTTTTGCAGTTCTTTGTTTGACTTTAGGCTTTATACTGATACTGCTCCTATGGCCTTGGCCGCTATATTCACAGAAGATTGAGTGCATATGTTTTTAAGCAGCTGAATTTTAAAAGCTACACTCAGATTTCTGACTGGAATGTTTTTTTCGTTTTTGTTGACCTCCGAAGGCTATGCTTTCATAGAGTTGATGATTAGTTCAGAAGATCAGTATTGCTGACACATTATGTGAAACAACGCTGCCTACCTGTTGTGACCATGGTAGATATAGCAATGTCCGTACTGCTGTGAACCTGGTATATGTTGTGATCGTGTCCACCTGAAACATCTGAGGTAGATTCACTGTGACCAATCCTTCTTATTGGTATTAGTCTTAAGTTATTGATACCAAGACCACACCAAATTATCAGTGGAGGAAAGACTTGGTCTTTTTGAACACAATGAGTTTATCACATAGTGCTTAATAACTGCTTACATTATATAAGAGTTACTTGATAGTCTCTTGTGAGGCCACAGCCTAGATTTGAGAGTTAATGTACATTCCTGTTTCATCACAGCGAATTTTACACTTAGAAAAACCTGACCTGAACTTACAACAGTTTAGTTCTCCTTCTAGGAGTAGGCTCTCATATCTTGATGGGCAGATCTTATCTTGTGATGTCAGTTCATCCTTTCAGGATCCTAACTGTCTTATATAACATATTTCTGTCCCTATCTCCCACAAAAATAATGAAGGCCCAGATCTTCCAATGGAAGATAGTCGTTGCAGCAATAAACCATCTAAGATGTGTCCACTCAGAAGTTCTGGTGCACCTACTGACTTGGAATTGCCTGGGAAGTTTAAACTTCTGATGGATACCTGGCATCTGGAACCCTCCAATAAAGTTCCCAAATCCGAATTAGAATTTGAAAGATCGGAGGATTCTGACTTACTCATCTGAATATTTACCCAGGAAATGATAAGCAATAAAATCCTGTTAAATTCTGGGAACTTTAAAACAAATTGTACCACCACCTTGATGCAGCATTGATCCCACGAGACTCCCAACCCCTCCCCAAAATAATCCCACAACACCCACACATCTTCACAACCTGATTTGATTCAAATCTGATTTGACACAATCTCAGCTCGATCAAACCTGAGGCCTTCCCCCCAACTCAGCTGAACATCCTCTATCTGAACCCACAAATTCCAAATCAAACTGACTATAGTTTTGCCATCAGATTAACTTTAAATTCCAAATTTATAACTGAACTCAAACTTCACCATTTTCTGTTGTGGACTTCAAGCCCATGTTGCTGACATATTAGTCTGGGTCTCTAGGTTCCTATTCCAGTGACACTGCCGCAACACTGTCACCTTTCCCAAATGACAAAAGTGGCAACACCTTAAGGCAAAATGAGACGATAATGAGACAAGTGAAGGAACAAAGGATGAATCTTGAAGAGTTGTAAATTTTAACAACATCTCTGCTCCAAATAAAAGAAGCAGATGGGCCAGAGGTTCTGATCTAAAATTGTTGAAATTCACATTGAATATGGACATAGTGTAGGAAGCAAGTACTGTGAGGACACAGCATGAGTGGGGCAAAAAATTAGAATGATAGTTGACCAAAAGCTCAGCTCGTGCTCATACTTTGTATCACACAAAGTGCTCACCCGCTTTGTGTTAAGCCGCAATAGTGCAGGGAAGACTGCATCACTGCGACAAATACGGTGTTATGAGGAACTAAATAGGATAGCTGGCTCAGAAACAAGCATTTGACCTAACAGTCCATGCCAGTACCTATGTGCCACTCAAACCCCACCTCTTCCATTTTTCCCTCACCTAGATCTAACATTGCAACCATTCACAACCTTTCTCCTCAAATATTTGTCTATTTTGCCTTTAAATGCATCTATTTGCTTCAATCACTCCACATGGCAATGAGTTCCAGATTCGTGAGCAAAGACATTTCTGCTGAATTCCCTGTTGGATTCTTTGGTGAAAATCTGATATCTAATAGTGAAGGCCTCTAGTTAACATTCCCTCTCTTTCCAATCTGTCAAAACCATTCCTAATTTTAAAGAATTCTGTTAGGTTACACAACCATTCTTTGAGAGAAAAGAGACGTTAGGTGGAATCTTACAGGGGCCTAAATGGTATGGGCTATTATGTGAAATGTGGCAGAATCCCTTGAAAAGTCTAGTGAGGCTTTTTTGTATGGTGTGAACAAAACGCTCCATCTTTTTACTAAGTTCCGAACGTTGAGGTGAGATTCTTGCTAGGCAGAAGTGAGTTGCCTATTAAGGCAGGTTATTGCATGCTAAGTAAAAACTGAAAGAACTGTGGATGCTGTAAATCAGGAACAAAAACAAAGTTGCTGGAGAAGCTCAGCAGGTCTGGGAGCATCTGTGAAGGAAAAAAAAAACAGAGTTAACGTTTAGGGTCCAGTTCTGAGGAAGAGTCACTGAACCCAAAACGCTAACTCTGTTTTTTTCTTCACAGCTGCTGCCAGACCTACTGAGCTTTTCCAGCAACTTCATTTTTTTTTATTGCTTCCAAAGCTTTATTTAGAATAGATCTAACCTCATTAACATGCAGTTTTCTATCTTATCATCCACTGCGAGCAACTAGATGCCAAGAATTCTCGACATCGATGTCAGAGCATGTACCTGGCAACTTCAGCTCAGTGCTGGCTGTGAAGAGCTGCCATATTGGCTGACTGATAGCAGTGTCTCAGGGGACACTATATGGGCACTGGCCACATGCACTCCCCATCCGTGGGCATTGATATCCAACATGTGCCAGCATTCAAGAACTCTCATGGCGCATCTCCCATTCACTTATAGTAAGCTTCTGTACTTCAAAACTATACTTCAGGGTGTACAGATTGCTATCATTGTAATCATGCAGCAAAGATACTTTACACTCATTACCTGCTCATGGAGTGGACCAGGCTGCATTTCCATGCTGTTTACTTGCTCTCGTAGCTTTCATACGCTTTGAACCTACATTGTTGCTCACAACATCTCGCCTTTTTGCACCTGGCCTCTCAGCCAGAGATGCCAGTCCAGCTGCCTTGCCTTACCAATTAGTGTAGACTCAAAGGCAGGAATCCTGTTATGGTTGTCAACAGTCCTCAGTGAAGTGAAGGCAGGTAGCCTTTGGTCAGGGAGTGCTAGCACAGTGAAGGCAAGGTCAGCCTCAAATACCAGTCCAGGGGCTTGGATACAGTCAATCAGCTACTTGGCATAATCAAGGTCAGGATCCACTCCTCATAGAGGTGAGGAGCTGAATGTCTTGTCTCTTTCTGCTGATTGTGGGCTGTTTTCCTCCTGGAATGAGAAAAAGTCAGATATCAAGGGAGAGGAAAATGTGTGACATGGCTATTGCTTCTGATGCAGGTGAGGTGGTGCTGAGTGAATGAATAGGCAGTGCAGAGGGCATGCAGGGTTAATTGTGTTTGGATTTGAGTGATTGACTGTCCTCAGTGGTAAAGAATTCCAGAGGTTCAGCACATCCTGAGAAGAACGCATGCCTCTTCATCCGTGCTCTAACTGTCCCAACCCTTACTGTGAGATTGTGCTTTAGATTGTCCTACAAGTGGAAACAACTTCTCAGCATCTACACTGTCACACCCTCTAAGAATCTTGAATGCTTCAAAAAGATTACTATTCATTCTCACAAGCTCCAAAGTGTAAAGGTCCAGCCAACTTAATCACTCCTCATAAGACTATCGCTCCAAACTTGAGATCAACTTCGTGAATTTTCTCTAGACTGCAGCCAATGCTAATACATCTTTCCTTTGATAAGGAGACCAAAACTGTTCACATTATACTAGGTGTTGTCTAATTTAGTGCCTTTTTTATTTTTTAGCAAGACTTCCCTCTTTTAATTCTCCGTTTGAAATAAAAGCCAATAGTCCCTTTGCCTCTGCAATTACCTGCTGAACTTGGAAGTTAGGTTTTTTGATTTATGCACAAAGACTCACAAACCCCCCTGTACTGTAGCTTTCTGCAGCCTGTCTACACTTCAATAATATTTGGCTCCTCAAAACTTCCTGCCAAAGAGCATTACCTTACATTTTCCCATTTTGTATTCTATTTGGCCAAGATTTTGCCCATTTGCTTAACCTGTATAAATCCTTCTGCAGACTCATTGTGTTACCCTCACCACTTGCCTTCCCTCTTATTTTTGTGTCATCCACAAACTTTGCTATAGCACATTCACTCTCCTCATCAAAGTCATTAATATATGTTGTGAATAATTGTGATCACAGCACTGATCCCTATGGCACTCCAATAGTTAGAAGTTGCCATGCCAAGAATGCCTCATTTAACCAAACTTTCGGTTTTCTGTTCATTAGCTAATCCTCTATCCATGCCAATATATTACCTCCAACACTATGGGCACTTATCATATTAAGTAGATTAACATGTGCTACCTTATCAAACACCTCCTGGAAATCTAAAAGTATTACATCCCCTGCTGCCCCTATATCTAGCCTACCTGTTGCTTAATCAAAAGAATTGTAATAAATTTGTTAGGTAGAATTTCACTTTCATGAAGCCATGTTGATTTTGCTTGGCTATGCTATGTATCTATAACCATACTCTAACGTTTTCCCAATTACACAAGAGAAGCTGACTGGCCTATTTTAAACTTTGTTTGTCTCCTTCTCTTTTTGAATAAAGGTGTTACATGATAAGTTTTCCAATCCCATGGGTTTTTTTCAGAATCTATGAATTCTTGCGAGATTACTACCAATATTTTCCTTATCTCTGTAGCAATTTCTTCTAATATCCTAAGATGCACAGTGTCAGGTGCAGGGGTCTTATTGGTCATTAGGCCCATGAGTTTCCTAATACTTTTTTTCTGTGATAGTTGTTTTATTTATTTTATTTCCCCTTTTTTACCCCTTGATTATTTCGTAGTTTTGGGATGCTAACAGTATCTTTTATCATGATGACTGATACAAACTTTTTTTTTCAACTTCTCTGCACTTCCTGGTTCCTAATTTTTTCTAATTATCTCTGCCTCAATTAATCAAATTATAGATCATCTCTTCACATTTTATTCAGCTGTTGGCACTTTACTTACATCTTCTGACACATTTAATCACCTGTGGAAACTTAATATTCAGCCTGTCAACATTCCACTCACACCATTTGTATGATCTTTAGATTTCTCTGCCAATTGATCTTTCTGCTTATAAATTCCTTGCCTGTGTGCTTTACTCCACTTCACCCGGTGAAGGAACAGCATTCCGAAAGCTTATGATTTCAAATAAACCAGTTGGATTATAACCTGGTGTCACATGTGATTTCTGACCTTGCCCACTGGAGTTGAATACAGACACCTCCACATTCTGCTTGGACGGTCACTTGGCAATTCATTCCAGCACTGTCCCTAGATTCCAAATTCTCTGACCTTATTCATTAGTCCAATAAAAAGCACCATATTAACACTTTAGAAAATCCTGATTATATTACATCTACTGCATTACCATTATCTTCCGTGATTCCTCCTCAAGAAATACAATAAGGCTGGCTAAACAAGATTTTCCAATTGAAATCCATTCTGACTGTACATATTTCTATTTCTTTTTTCTAGATATACTTCTACTTTCTCCTTTAGTAATGATTGCATTGTGTTTCCCAATACCAAAGTTAAGATATGATTCCCTGAACAGACTCTGCTCCCATTCAGTGGCTGGGCCAGTATTTATTGCATGTCCCTAGCTGTCTCTGAGATGGCGGTGATGAGCTGCGTTCCTGAACTGCTGTAGTCATTGGAGTGTAACATGCTGTTGTTATGAAGGGATTTGGAGGCTTATGATCTAGTGACAGTAAGGGAATGATGGTACAGTTCCAAGTCAAGATGGTGCATGACTTGTAAGGGAATTTTAAGGTGGTGACGTTCTCATTAATCTGCTGTACCTGTCTTTCGAGGTTGTAGAGATTATGGGCTAGACAGTGCTACTGGAGGAGCCTTGACGAGTTACTGCATTTGACCTTGCAGATAGTACACATTACTACCAATGTGTCACTGGTGAAGGAAATGAGTGGTAAAGGCATTGGTTGGGTATCAATCAAAATAGCCACTTTGCCCTGGATGGTGTTGAACTTTTCGGGTGTTGTTGGAGTTGAACTCATCCAGGCAATGAGAATGTATTTCTTTTATGTTGACTTGTGTCTTATAGATTGTGGACAGACAATGGGGAGAGAGTAGTTGGCTTACTCAGCACAGAATTCCTACCTTCTGATCTGCTCGCGTAAGCACAGTCTTTTTATGGCTCATCTGGTTTAAGTTCTGGTCCACGGTAACCCTTGGGATGTTGATAGCGGGAGAGTCAGTAATGGTAACACTATTGAAAGTCGGGGTGAGGGCTGACAGGTACTCTTCTGTTGGAGATTATGTATACCTGACATTTGCGCGACGTAAGTGTTACATATCACTTGTCAGTCCAATCCTGGATGTTGTCCAAGTTTTTGTTTCTTATGGATGTTGCCTCAGTATCTGAAGAGTTGCAAATATTATTCAATATTATGTGATCATCCACGCGCATCTCCACTTCTGATATTATGCTCAAAGGGAGCAGTTAAAGATTCCTAGGCCTAGGACACTATCCTGAGGAAATCATGCAGAGATGTTCTGTGGCTGAGATGATTGGCTTCCAGTCATGACAAGCATATTCCTGTATGTCAGGAATGACTCCACCCAGTGGTGAGTTTTTCCACAATTACCATTGAATTCAGTTTTGCCAGAACTCCTTGTTGCAAATTTTCCTTAATGTGAAGGCTACTTACACTCACTTCGCCTCTAGAATTCCCCTCCTTTGTCCATGTTTGGCCCAAGGCTGTAAAAAGATGAGGAGCCACATAGCCCTGGTAGAACCAAAACCAGGCATTAGTGAGTAGGTTAGCCCTTGGTAACTGCTGCTTGATAGCACTCTTGATGGTTGCTTCCGATACTCTTTTTCTCGGGGGAAGTAGACTGATAGGACAGTTATTGGTCATGCTGGATTCGCCCTTTTCTGTGCATAAGAAATAGTTTGGCATTTTTTGCATGGTCAGGTAGATGTTAGTGCTTTGGTAGAGGTCTGTCTTTAGGACTATTGTTGGAATGTTGCCCTTGAAGTACCCAGTGCATTTACTTTTTTCTTGATATCAGTCTCGCTGAATTGACTTATTGAAGACCAGCATCTGTGATGCTGAGGAGGAGGCCAAAATGGATCATCCACATGACACTTGACTGAAGGAGTTGCAAATATTGTTGAATATTGTGTGATCATCTGTGCACGTCTACACTTCTGACATTATGATCAAGGGAAGCAGATAAACATACTTAGGATACTACCCTGAAGAACTCAAGCAATGAAGAACTGCAAAATAACTAATGATATACATACCAATCTTATTCGGCTATCAGAAATAATTTATCAAATAATGCACTAGATTGTGCTAAGCATTACAGCAGAAATCAATTTAAGAATATCAGTCATGTTTGTGTTGCAATGCATTTGAATATATTCATACATGGGACCCCGTTTGACTAGGCCAAAGGTGTACATACATTTCACCATTATCATTGAAAGAAAAAGGAGTCATGGGGACTGCCAAACTCTTCTGCATCACCATGTCAACACCCTGGCCAATTAGAGTCTACCTGCCTGGTGTGAGAATGACAGTTAACTGTTCTTTCTGCACTTTCCTGTGTATGATGGACCATACTGTATAAACTGGTGTCTCTTTTATCAAGCCTGTTTCTTGCATCCCAGTTCAGATGAGAACAAGACAAAAAGCTTTGTCTCCTTGTCTTCTTTTAGCGCTGTTAAAGTTCTGTACTCATAACCAGTTACTTTTGCACCTGTCAATTTGTCCAACTACACCCTCAGTTCCATCAATGATGCTGTAGTCCCCAACAACGTGTTTACTTTCTTTTATCCCAGCCACCCATAATATAACCCTATTTCCTCTTCTGCAATTGAAACTGGCACAGATGTAATCATATTATGTGCATACGAGCTTAGTCCTTAAACATCCAGTCCTGGCTGATGTGATTTCAGCAAATGAGATGATATAGAGCTTCACACTATTCTGCATAAACTATCCACTACTTTGACAGTACACCGAAAATTGAGGCAAGCACACAGGGGAGAAGTGAATAGGTGGTTATGATGGCAGATTTGGATTGGAAAAGATGGAAGGAAGCCCAGTGGGTGTTAAACGGAAGCGTGAACTGGTTTGACTAAGTGGCCAGTTCCATGCGGTATACCCTAAGTATGTAATGTAGTGTAATCCATACTTTTTCTTAACTACAATTTAATTGACTATGGTAATGACTCAGGACCCATGCTGATCAAACTCCACTTACATCCATTGGCTAAGTAAAACTTCTCACGAGGTCTGGGCAGGACATTTTATGTTGATAACCTCAGTTTTTAAATCTGCTCTTACTCAGTTGATCTGTGCCTGGAGTTAAAGGAGAAACTGAAGATTTTCTTCAAAAGTTTCAATGTATACAGGAAAATAAAACATCCATAACTGAACCCTCTTAAATAAAAGGAAGCATTCACCCTTTTCAACACATACTCAAACAGTATGGTGCTGCTCTGACCTCCAATTCTACATATTCTCTACATATAGCTAAGTTTGCTTCAATCCCTTTCGAGCTTGCCTGCTTCTCCCACTTCCTTCACTAATCTCTGTGTGCTAGTGACCTTTCCTTCTAGTACAGAAACTGATCTGTTAACAGGGGTTTAATTAAACTCTAAAATAGGGCATTTGGGAAAAGTAATTGGAAGAATAATGCGAATTACAAGAAATGCATGAAGAGAGAATTTCCCCAACACTTGCACTTAATTGCAATGTGTTTATTAATAAATATCAGCCTTTTAGTTGAAAGCAGGCAATAGCATTTCTCTGTTGATGGCTTCTTTAAAAATGCCATTCTTTGTGCCGCATCTGCACTAAGACTAATTCAAACCATTTTTTTCTCTGCTGTATGGAGCATCTTTTCTTCATCCCTTATCTCAATTCAGCGTAAATCCACTGCTACATGTAGATTTCAATTTAACTTCATTGGAGTCAATTTTAACTTCAATTTAGCATAGTTGTGATACTTCGTCGTTTTTTTTTCAAACAGAATGAGTAAGCAAAACAAGGCTGACTGGTTCAGCACATATGACATTCAAGGCTTTGCCATGACTTCTTTCATGCCCCTTCATTTTCAAACAGATTAGCTTGTATTTCATCTCATAGCTGTTTGTGGGACATTGTGAGTACAAATTGTTGTTGTTGCCCACATTACAAGAATGACATTATTTCAAAAATATTTTATTTGTCACAAAATGATTTGAAACACTATGAAGGTGTGAACAATGCTTGAGGAATGCATGTTCTTTCTTCTTTGCAAAGCAGGTCTGTTTGGGAGGTCCTAGGGAGTGTTGCTGAACAAAGAGATCTCAGAGCGCAGGTTCATAGTTCCTTGAAAGTGGAGCCGCAGGTAGACAGGATAGTGAAGAAGGTGTTTGGTACGCTTGCCTTTATTGGTCAGTGCATTGTGTATAGGAGTTGGGAGGTTATGTTGCAGCTGTACAGGACATTGGTTAGGCCACTTCTGGAATACTGTGTGCGATTCTGGTCTTCCCACGATAGGAAGGATGTTGTGAAACTTAGACGGTTCAGAATAGATTTACAAGGATGTTGCTAGGACTGGAGGTTTTGTGCTATAGGAAGAGGCTGAATAGGCTGGGGCTATTTTCCCTGGATTCAATCATCCCTGCTTACTTGTGCTAATCCTTAATCTTCATTATCCCCAACAGCTACGTTCAGTAGCAGCGGTGGGTACCATCAACTTGATGCATTACAGAAATTCATCAAGTTTCCCAGCACCGCCCCTTCCAAAATTACAACTACTACCAACTAGAAGAACAAGGGCAGCAGACACCTGCAAGTTCCCTTCCAAGCCACTCACCATCCTGAATTGGAAATACATTGCCATTCCTTCAGTGTCACTGGGTCAGAATCCTGGAATTCCCTCTCTAACAGCATCATGGAGCTGCCTCAATCAAATGGACTGCAGTGGTTCTAGATGGTTACTCACTGCCACCTTTACAAGGTCAACTAGGGATGGGCAACAAGTGTTGTCTCAGCCAGCTCACACACATTCCCTGAATGAATAGAAGAAAACCTGTATAGAATAATAGTTCAGCTTCAAGTGGAGTATCACAACCAGTTGTGGATCCCATATTTTAGGAAGAATATGAAGGCATCAGAGGGCACTGAAAATATTCACAATACTAGCTCCAGGATGAGGAACTTAGCTACAGCAATAAATTGGAAAAGATTGAACTGCTTTCCTTAGAGAAGATTGAGAAGGAGATCTGACAGAGGTATTCAAAATCATCAGGGTTTGTGATATAGACAGGGAAAAACATTTCCCAATGATAGAATAATTGGAAAGAAGACAGCACTGATTTAAGGTAATTGGCAAAGAAAGCAATAGTGACATGAAGCAAGCCCTTTTTCATGCAGTGAGTTGTTAGGATCAGGAATGCATTGCCCAACAGTGAGGGCAATGTCAATCGAGCCATTCAAACGAGACCTGGATTCATAACTGAAAAGGAGAAAGTGCAGAGCTGAAGAGAAAGGCATGAGAATAATGCAAGATGAGTCATTCCTTTGGAGAACTAGGATGGACCTAACGGGTTGATTGGCTTCCTTCTGTGTTGTAACCATTCTATGAATCTGTAAATTTATTCTGGGGACAAAATACAACTTTGGTCTGGCAGAATCACTGGAGTTGTTGGATTGAAACCACCTCTTTGCGATTCAATCTGGATGCAACAATCTGATTTATTAACAAATAATTGGCACCTGTGGTCCGGACCGGGTATGCCAGTAGCCGGACCGGGGGCACCAGTGGCCGGAGCAGGGATGCCAGCAGTCGGAGGGAGGATGCCAGCGGCTGGAATGGGGATGCCAGTGGCCAGAGCTGGGTAGCTGTTGACCAGTAGCATGATGGTGGTAGCCAGCATTCAGACCACATGGAGGCCCCCTTGCGCTGGTCTGCTGCAGAGTGCTTTTGGAGAGAGACTGTGATGTTTGTCTTTTTAACTTTGCTTCTTGTCTTTCTGACCTATGAGTATACCTGAGCATAGCTGTGATGTGATTTTTCTCAATTTCTCTATTCTGTAACAAAGGATTGTATCTACGTGCCTGTGTACAAGATGGTGCTGTAAGTGGCAACTTATAAACTTTTCACTGCACTCATTTGAGGACATGTGACAATAAAGCTCATTCAATTCAATTCAACTCGCCTGTTCCGGTGAGGAATGATGGAAAAGCACTGTGATCATTCTTAGGTGCAACACTGACTTATAAATGAGAAAGGTGTTGGGTCCTCAAGTCACATTTGCAGGGACAGACAAGGAACACTGATTCAGTGATTTGTCTGTTCTCTTCCAAATTATTAATTTTGTTATGGTCTTGAGATCAAATGATGGTATGAGAGCAGAATTGCAGCAAATCTTTTTGAAGGAGAGGAGATTGCAATTCACAACAGACCCGTGCATTTGTATTTTATCTGCGTGTTAAGCACTGGTTTGGGAATAAGAACAAAAAGTGCTGGAGAAACTCCGCAGGGCTGGCAGTTGTGGAGAGATTAACAGTGTTAATGTTGCAAGTCTGAACTGAACGGGGCTGAAAAAGTGATGAGTTTAATGCTGGAGAGAAAAGTGGTGAAGAGCCCTAAGTGGAACAGATGCAAAGGGAGTAAAATTGAAAGGGATGACAAGGTGTAGAGCTGGATGAACACAGCAGGCCAAGCAGCATTAGAGGAGCAGGAAAGCTGACATTTCGGGTCTGGACCCTTCTTCAGAAATGTGGGAGGGGAAGGGGATTCTGAAACAAATAGAGGCCCCCACCCTAACTCCCCATCCACACTCACTTTTACTGGCTCCATCCCTGCCTTTTTGACCTGCCCGTCTCCTCTCCACCTATCTGCTCCTTTATCCATCTTCCATCCGCCTCCCCACCGTCCCCTCTATTTATTTCATAACCCCCTTCCCCTCCCCCATTTCTGAAGAAGGGTCCAGACCCGAAACATCAGCTTCCTGCTCCTCTGATGTTGCTTGGCCTGCTGTGTTCATCCAGCTCCACACCTTGTTATCTCAGATTCTCCTGCATCGGCAGTTCCTACTATCCCCAAAACACTAAGGGAGTTCTGACGAACAGTCACCGGACTTCAAACATTAACTCTGCTTTCTTTCCACAGATACTGCCAGACCTATTGAGTTTCTCCAGCAATTTCTGTTTTTGTCCCACATCACCAGCACCCACAGCTCTTTCTGTTATCAAATGGAGTTCTAATGGTAGTAGAGAAGAAATATAGATGAAGGATAAATGTTAATGGTAGCTGCTAACAGCAGAAAATAGGTCAGCGCTACTGAAAGTAAACTCACGTAAAGGAGACATGGTGGAACAGTAATCAAAATCGAGGACAGAGATCAGGGTCTGAAGTAGCTGAACTCAGTTTTTATTTCTAAAGGCCGTAAATGTGCCTAAACAGAAAATATGGTGCAGTTTGTCGACTGAATTTGGGCACTGAGCAGACCTAGAAACATTAGCATGAGACCAAGATGATGTTTTGAAATGACAAGTGACCATAATTGGAATGACCATTCTTCAGGACAGAGAGATGGTGTTCTGTAATGCAATCATCCAATCTGCATTTGGTTTCACCAACGTAGAGCAGACTACATTCAGGTATATAGATCCTTGAAAGTTGCATTACAGATAGTCAGGATGGTTAAGAAGGCTCTCAGCATGCTTGCCTTCATTGCTCAGACCACTGAGTAGAGGAGATGAGACGTTATGTTGAGGTTGTTCGGGACGTTGTTGACACAACTTTTGAAGTACTGTATCCAGTTCTGGTCACTCTGCTATAGTAAGGACGTAATTAGATTGGAGAGGGTTCAGAAAAGATTTACCAAGATGTTGCCAGAACTGGAAGGTTTGAGTTATAAGGATGGGCTGGACAGGCTGGGCCTTTTTTCACTGTAGCATAGGATGTTGAAGGGTAACTTTATAGAGGTTTATAAAATTTTGAGGGGCTTGATAGGTGAATAGAAAGGGTATTTTCCATAGTGTGGGTGAGTTCAAAACTAGGGGGTATATTTTTAAGGTAAGAGTTGAAAGATTTAAAAGGGACTCGAGGGGCAACTTTTTCACACAGAGGGTTGTTCGTGTGTGGAATGAACTGCCAGAGAAAGAGGTATATGGAGGTACAGTTACAACATTTAAAAGACATATGGATGGGAACATGTATAGGTTTGGAAGGAAATGTGCCAAATGTGGGCAAGTGGAGCCAATTTGGTTTGGGAAACTTGGTCGACTTGGATGAGTTGAACTGAAGGGTCTGTATCCTGACTGACTCTATGACCCTATAACTAAGTAAAAGTAAATCGCTATCTGGGTGAAGTTATGTTTGTGGTCTTGGACAGGGAGGAAATAAAGTGGCCAGTGTTACACCTTTGCACTTTCAGTGATTACGTGGGAAGGTGCCGTGGTGAAAAGTGATGGTGCGTTGGTAGTGCCAGAGGAGTAGGCCAGTGTATCACAGAGGGAACAATCCCTCCAGAATGCTGATAGGGAAAAGGAAGGGGAGGTGTGTTTACTGGTGGTGGCAGCATCCTGCTGACAGTGGTGGGAAAACCAGACATAATCCTTTAAAATCAAAGGTTGGTGGAGTGGAATGTGAGGCCAACTGGAACCCTATTGATGTTCTCACAGGGAAGGAATGTGATGAGGGCAGGGTTACCTGTCAACCATCTTGGTGGGGGACCTCTTGTTTGAGGAAAAAGGAGGACATGTCGGAGTCACTCTGGTGGAAGGTGGCATCATCAGAACAGGTACGCAGGAGCTAGAGTAAACACGTTCCTGTGCATGCATTTAAATACACAGAGTACAGTGAATAAGATTACAGGTGTAGATTACCACATGGAAATATGATATTGCGATTGTGGATGCGTGTTAAATATTCCTGGGTTCAAGGTGTTCAGAAAAGATTAAAAAAAAGGAAGGAATGGAGGAGGCATAGCAATATTGGCTAAGGAGTATATTGCAGTGCGAGAGAAAAAGATGATGTCTTAGAGGGTCCAAGGACAAAATCAATTTGAATAGACTGTTGATACTTCAAGTTGACAAAGCATTAGGACTGAACAAGAAGCAACTTAAGACTTTTTAAGAGAGTAGAGATTTCAGGGGCACTGGCCAAGCACAAGAAGACTGGAGAACTGCAAACAGTCTTGTTCATGGAATTTTGTAAGAATAAACCCAGCAAATACAAATCAGCCAGTTTAACTTCAGTGGTGGGGAGTCTTCTAGAAACACTTATTTGGTATAGAATTAGTGGTCACATGGAAAAGGATCAGGATGAATCATCATGGATTTGTAAAGGAGAAATCATGTTTAAAGAACTTGCTGGAGTGTTTTGAAAAGGTAATTGAAAGGATCGACAAGGAAAACGCTGTTGATGTGGTGTATACAGACTTTCAGAAAGTATTTGATATAGAGCAAAGCAACAGACTTGTGAGGAAAGTTATAGATCATGGATACAAAATTAGCTGAATAATAGAAAGCAGAACGTAATGGTCAATGGATACCCTTCAAGCCAGAGAAAGGTTTGTAGTGGGGTTCCCCAGGGGTTGGCTTTAAAACCCTTGCTTTTCCTGATAATATATTAATGACCTGGATCACAGTGTGTGGGGATCAATTTCAAAACTCGCAGATGACGCTAAACTTAGAAAAATTGTACAGTGCGTGGAAGTCAGTGTGGAACAAAAAGACGTTGGAAAGTTGGTGAAGTGGGTGGATAGGTGGCAGATTGGTTTAATTGCAAAGAACTGTGAAGTGATGCATTTTAGTAGAAACAACATTGAAAAAGCACAGAGCCATAGAGAGATAGAGTCATAGAGTTATACAGCATGGTAACAGACCCTTTTGTCCAAATCGTCCATGCTGACCAGGTATCTTAAATTAATCTAGTACCATTAGCCAGCCTTTGGCCATTATCCCTCTAAACCCTTTCTATTCATTCAGATGCCTTTTAATTGTACCAGGCTCCATCACTTCCCTTGGAGGCACATTCCATGTACCCAGTGCTTTCCCCTCTCACCTTAAACCTATGTCCTCTAGTTTTGGACTTCCCCACCCTAGGGAAAAGACTTTGCCTATTCACCCTATCCATGCCCCTCATGATTTTATAAACCTCTATAAGGTCACCCCTCATCCTCTAAATGTCCAAGGAAAACAGCCCCAGCCTATTCATCTTTTCCCTATAGCACAAAGCCTCAAGCCCTAGCAATATCCTTGTAAATCTTTTCTGAGCTCTTTCGAGTTTCACAACATCCTTCCTATAGTGGGGAGAACAGAATTGCCCGCAATACTCCAAAAGTGGCCTAACCAATGTCCTGTACAGCCGCAACATGACCTCCCAACTCCTATACTCAATACTCTGACATGTAAAGGCAAGCATCCCAAAAGCCTTCTTCATTGTCCTATCTATCTGTGACTCCACTTTCAAGGAACTATGAACCTGCGCTCCGAGGTCTCTTTGTTCAGCATCACTATCCAGGACCATACCATTATGTGTATGAGTAATAAACCCATTTCAAATAAGGGGTGCATTTCTAAGGCAGTGGTGGGCACAGGAGCAGAGAGACCTAGGTGTATATGTACACAGATCATTGAAGGTGTCAGGACAGCTGAAAAGAGCAGTAAGTAAAGTGTACAGTATTCTTGGATTTATTAATATGAACTTGGATGACAAGAGCAAGGGACTTGTATAAAACACTCGTTATACTTTAGTTTGAACATTGCCCACAGTTCTGGGAGCCACATTATATGAAAGACTTGAATGCATTATAGAGAGTGCAGAATTTACAAGAATGGTTCTAGGGATCAGAAACTTCTGTTATGCGAATATGGGGATGCAATGGCCTAGTAGTATTATGGTTGGGCTGTTAATCCAGAGACCCAGATAACATCCTGGGGACCTGAGTTCAAATCCTGCCATAGCAGATGGTAGAATTTGAATTCAATAACTATCTGGAATTAACAGTCGAATGATGACTGTGAATCCTTTGCCAATTGTCAGGAAAATCCCATCTGGTTCACTCATGTCCTTTAGGGAAGGGAACTGCCATCTTTACCTACTCTGGCCTACATGTGACTCTGGACCCACAGCAATGTAGTTGACTCTTAACTGCCCTCTGGGTGATTAGGGATGGTCAATAAATGTTACCTGGTCAGTGACGCCCTTGTCCCCTAAATGAATAAAGAAACAAAAAAAAGATTGAAAACGTTGGGACTCAACTCCTGGGACAGAAGAAGACTGGCAGGTGAGTTGTCAGAGGTTTTATGCATGTGCTGAATAGGGTTCCTACTTGTAAAAGGAACACAAACAAGACTAAATAGTTTTAAACTGATTTTCAAAAACAAGCAAGAGCAATGTGAAGATAAATGTTTTCACTCAGCCAGTAGGTAGCTCTGGAACGCACTGCTTAGATGTGTAGTGGAAGCAGGTTCAATTGAGGAATTCAAGAGGACCTTAGGCAATTATTTAGATTTAAAAAATGTGGAAAAGTATGGAGTAAATGTAGGAGATTGCACTGAGTAATAATGCTCATTTGAAAAGCCGCTGGCCCAATCCTTGTTCGATGTGCTGTGCAGAGCGGCCGCGTTCCCTTCTCTCAAACCAAGACAGTGCCTCCAACTCCAGCTGCCCTGGGTACAGAGACCCACACACCTCCCCACACCTCTGCCTATAGGCCAAAGTACAACCTTCCTTCTATTTTACTCATTTAGGACTTATGTGTTAAAAGGATATTTCCAGGCTTCATTTACTTTCCACCAGGAAACAACTACCAGGCCCAGTGAAAAACACAACATGTGTGAGTTTACATGGACACTCCATACAATCGATTCCAAAGGTGATCATTGATCTCAAGGGATCTGTGTCCCAGATGTGCCCGCGTCAATGTTGAATCTGGTTGATATATAAATGGGGATAATTAGATCTAAGTCTTTTTTCTATGGTGCTCCTCAGGTCCTATTTTAAAAAAAGTTCAGGCCACTGCAACCCCAGGCTCTTTCTTCCTTTCAACTCTCTCTTGTAGCATCCTCCTTGTAAGTAATTTGTCTTATTGTCTCTAGGCAGCCTTGTGTCTCAGGGGAGGCAGTGGTCTAGTGGTATTATCACTGGGCTGTTAATCCAGAGATTCAGGTAATATTCTGGGGACCCATGTTCAAATCCCACCATGGCAGATGGTAGAATTTGAATTCAATAAAAATCTGGAATTAAGAGTCTAATGATGACCAATCCCATGGGGAAAACCTTTCTGGTTCATTAATGCCCTTTGACGAAGGGAACTGCACTGCTTAGCTGGTCTGGCTGATGTGTGACTCTGGACCCAGAGCAATGTTGTTGACTCTTAACTGCCTTCTGGGCAATTAGGCATTAAATGCTGCCCTAGCCTGTGACACTTATATCCAAAGGATAAAAGGGAAAGGCCTGATAGTCACCGACCAAAACGCACTGAGCTACCTCAGGATACCTCTTTGAAGTGGGAAGCTTACTGCATCTACTATGATGAGACTAATCAACTATCCAGGAGTTAAATTTCCTCCATCGCAATTAGAGTGACTATATTTATGAAATATCAAATTCAAATAAATTTTTAGGCACAGATTCTTCAATGTTAGGAAAGATCCCAAATTCAAAAGAACATCTCCCAGTCATGAACCACTTCAACTCCCCCTCCCACTCTTTGGACGACATGTCCATCCTGGGCCTCCTCCAGTGTCATAACGATGCTACCTGAAAACTGGGGGAACAGCACCTCATATTCCACCTTGTAACCCTACAACCCAATGGTCTCTATGTGGACTTTACAAGCTTCAAAATCTCCCCACCCCCCGACCTCATCCCAAGACCAGCCCAGCTTGTCCCTGCCTCCTTGACCTGTCCGTCTTCCCTCCCACCTACCCGCCTCTCCTGCCTCACTGACCAACCCCCTACCTACACTCACCTTTACTGGCTTCATCCCCGCGTCCTTGACCTGTCCGTCTTCTCTCCACTTATCTGCTCCACTATCCACCTTTTATCATCGCCTCCCCCCCGTCTCTATTTATTTCAGAACTCCCTTCCCCTCCCCCATTTCTGAAGAAGGGTCCAGACCCAATATGTCAGCTTTCCTGCTCCTCTGATGCTGCCTGGCCTGCTGTGTTCATCCAGCTCTACACCTTGTTATCCCAAATTCTGTGGTAATTATAAGCTTGAGATCTGGACTTTAAGATCAGTTTAACATGGTTTGACCGACTTAAAAACAACTGGACAGTGCCATGGTTCACTTGCACTGGCTGTTAGCTGTACCCCTGAAAACTATGTTGAATCAGGTCAGTCTATCACAAAATGTGAAGAAATGGGCATTTGGAGTTTCCACTCAGTAATTCTCATAAAGGAGCTTGAACCTTTTGCACTGGTGTTATCAGCCTGTTTCAGACACCCACACACTGACAATAGCTTGAGCAGTCGATATGACTCGCATCCACACAATACGTTGACATCTGATGTCACCTCAATAATGGGATTTTCCTCTCGGAAACTCGGTCATCACGTCGACCAAAATAAATCTGTTTTCTCTCAAGAACTGCAGAAGCATTAGAAGCAAAGAATGCAGGCATTGCAAAATGACATTCACATATGTACAAACATAAAACATGCATGGTACTTTGGAGACTGATCTATCATGAATGTCCATTGGCTACATGAATGTATGTATTGGCAGTGAAATTTCTGGAATAAGTTGAAAGAAAGAGTGATAAAAATCCAACTAACTACTAAAAATTTTTTAAAAAATGAAAGAAGCTTGACAGATGGAGAGAAAATCTTTTTTAAATGAAGTAGAATATTTTTTAATTTTTGAGAATTGGATATGCATGCGTATTTAAAAAATCAGAAGTAAATGCGCAAGGTTGAAATTTGTTTTTGGATTATTTTGTCAGCAGACGTTCCAATGTCCGTCATATAATACACATAGCAGTGTATACAGAATTCTTTTGTATATTCATTAACAGGATGAGGGTGTCACTGACCAGGCAGCATTTATTGCCCATCCCTAATTACCCAGTGGGCAGTTAAGAATCAACCACATTGCTGTGGTTCTGGAGTCACTTGCTGGCCAGACCAGGTAAGGATGGTAGTTTCCTTCCTTATAGGATATTAGTGAAATTAGAATGGCCCTGTAGAAACTGGACCACAACCCAGACTGTGCACCAAATACTCAAAATGCTTTCTGGCCTGGATAAACATAATTATAAGGAGCTTCCTAGACATCACTCCACAAATGCATGCTGAACAACAAATCTAGAATTTATTGCAATAGCAATGGAATGTACATTTCTTCGATTATATTAATCTCCATGTTCGTCTGTTTATCGAGAAACAATTAACATCAAAGAGAAGGCAAAAGAATGTCATGGGAACGCAATCATTGTCTTTACACTAATATTACCAAAACTCACTTCTAGATGATTTGTTTTCAGGAAGAAATACAAAAGAAGGTGTCTCAGTAGATAGGCAGCATGTTGAAGTTTACTACAAGCCATGCATCACTCACTATTAAATACCAGGATGTGATGTATCTGTCAGTAAGTGCAGAGGACATACTGAAGGAAATGTTGCCACAGGGGATAAGGCACCCAGCAGTATTAGGGAAACATGAAATGAAATCCTATCTATCGTCTGCCTCATGAAAAATAAAACATAATAATTTGTGTCAGGAAATTACCAGAAAAGAGAAATTCTGTGGCTTATCCAAAACAAGATTACAAAAAGCTGAATCCTATCAGAATTCAGTTGTGTCATTTTTGGTAAGTTGCATGGAGGGTGCCTCTCTGCAAGGCCTAATGAGTTTTCTTATGCTATCTCCCCACACTCTCCTCAAAATTCACACCACAAGCTCCATGGCGCTACACTCACTCCTATTCTCCTGCTCACCATAGGCAGAAGCACTCACCACTGCTGAGACATCCCAGGATGTCTAGCACCGGTACCATATTTAAAAGGTCTTTGCTCACTTAGTAAAGTGCTTTCAGTCGGGCACTGTGCTCGTTTTATTTGCTCTGGATGTGCCAGACCAGGGCCAATTTGCACTCCACTTTGCAAACAGGTGCGTGAAGCTCCTGGTGGACAGGATGGTGCAAATAAGTCCCATTGGCTTCTGCCAGGACTGGCTGAGGATGCCTCAACATCCAACTTTGGCAGCCTGCTCTGGTGTTGCCACCCAGATCAAATGCTGTTTCCACAGTTTGGAGGAATGCCTGACAAGGCCAAAGGAGCTCAATGGTTTTCTCCACTCCATCAGGTAAATGCCACCCATTTCTCTCTGCCACCTCACATTCACTGTATTTCTGCTATTGCACCCATTTCCCACCGAGGCACATGGTTATCCTCTCTCACTATTGTAAAGCATTGTCCTTTTCTTGTTCTTAGCCACCCCATCCTCCCACATCACTAACCCTAAATGCCCATCCCCTTTTTCTGGCAACCAGGCCAGAAGCATTGTCCATTGCTGTACTACCTTCCAATTACCCCAGTATGAATGTGCCCTTAACTCGCTCAATCTTCTACCCCTTGTTCATGACATATTCTCTCTTTCGTCTCCTGTAATCATCAGTGGCATTAGCATGGCCTTGGTGTTTGAGAAGCTGGCCTCACAAGATAGCTCCCCTTCCAACTCTGTGGAGTAACCCTAACCTTGTTTCTCTCACTACAGAAACTTGCAGTCCTGCTGAGTTTCTTCATCAGCTTCTGTTTTCATGTGAGACAGCACATATCTGATGAGCTCTAGGTAGGAGAGGGCCCCGTGGCTTTGTGATGAAGAACTTCATTAAAATGCATAAGCAGACACAAGAATAGCAGACAGGCTTGTTGGAGGCACTGGGCAAACTGGCACAATAGCTATAGGACTGCACCAATACTGTTTGCATCATGCTGTCTCTGGCAGAGGAGGGTCTGGCTACCTTTATGGGCAGTTGAAGAATGCGATTGGACAGCCAGCTCCAGCACCATTACTTTCTCCTGAATCGAAGCGCCCACCTACACCTTCACCCAGCAGCCATTGGTACGCGACCATGACTTCACCGCAGGTGCCCTTTCCTCAAGAGGACACAGGCAGTGTCAGTAGGAACCCACACTGAGGAGGTGTCCCTCTGGAGTTTCCTCTCAGGACACTCAAGAGGTGACTGAGCATTTGAACCCTAGCCTGTCTGCTGCACTCAGCCCTGTTGGAGGGGAGAAACGGTCAAACCGAGATGATTCAACATGCCTCTGGGCAGGACACACTCACCATAACTGGATTCTTTAGTTGTAAATGCCCCTGAGGTCACAGATCAAACTTTCGAGGTGAATTGCCTCCACTATAGGGAAGACTTCCTCCAGCCTAGCCGGGGACCCCAGGGCTGCTCTGACATGCAATGGGAGGGAAGAGAAAAGAAAACTTTTTGAGGGCGCATAGGTGGCATTTCTAAATATATGTTCACTTCTTTTTATCTGCTGTGTGAGCAAACGTCTGTCCAGCTGCAGCTACAAGACTGTAGGTGCACAGCCTAGCCATCTATAGTGCAGTACAAGGTTTTATGGCCCAAGGTATGAGGTGAACAGTTGCTGCACATGTACATGGTGCAAGTGCATAGTTGATATCAGTTTGTGCTGTACAGCAACACGTTTATACTTTTGACTGGTCGCTGATGGTAATCATGACTACTGCTTGGCTTTGTGCCTGTGCTACACAGAAGAACTGTGAGCCCTCAAGCTCTGGCTGAGGGGGTGGGGTGGGATGGGAGTGCAAAAAAGCCAGACAAGGAAGGGATACAGTGAACATCCAAGCAGCTGCAATGTGAGTGAACGCTAAGGAAGCAAGCAGGAGATCCCTGAGATACACATTCTGCCTTTGGCTGTGCAAGCATGCAGAAACATTCGAATGATAGCTACCAGTACACTTCAAAATGCAGCATTCAAGTGCAGAAGTGCAGTAAGTGGATTAGAGATGTTGTAAAGAATATATCTTTTTTTTGTAGTTCTGCCTGTGAAATAAAAAAAAGTCTAAAAATTCAAGGATTATTGAAGCATTGCACCATTTTTAAGAGCAAGTAACTGGATACTCATTGTAAGTTCTGCTTACAGAGCTGCTTATTCATATAATAGTTGAAGACTGATTACAGGCAAGCCAAAGCCAGGATTCCTTGTATAAATGAAGATTCAACCAGCAAAAAGTAACTGATTGGTCAATGGAGTAGCAACTAATTATTGATGACAAATGTCTCCTGCCTGTTAACAGTGTGTGATTAGTTCCCAAGAAGACGAATGGCTTGGGGGTATGAATGTTTAGCATTATAGATTGTGTCTCTACAAGAGCAAGAAGTACCTTAAACCTAAGGAATGTCAGTTATTTTTTTCCCTCAGCAGTTGCTGCAAAGTTGTGCCTATTATGCGGTAAGGCTGAGAGTTTATAAGTCTTAACCAGTCACCCTGTACCCTCTGCAAGCAAGTGAAAATACATGGAGAAAGAGAATCAAGGACAGCATATGCTGACAAGCCACCGGAACCATCTCTATGAAGCCAGTGGACAGGAACCATTGACTGTGCACCCATTCTTTTCTTCTGCCCTTCACACTCATTTAAGTGTGTGTGTGTGTGTGTGTGTCTGTGTGTGTGTAGGGGTGAGTTTATCAGTGGCTAAGAACATTAACCAGTGGACTTATACGTAAAAGGCTCATAATGTAGCTAAAATCTATTTTTTTCTAATAAATTGTTATTCTCATTAAGTAGAGGCATCTATCAACCTGCATGTAAAACACAGGTACATTGGAGAATTCTGTGTCCTTTTACAAAATCTTTAACTTTTGCAATGACTCCAGGGACAGCAGTGCTTGGCTTCGAGCGTGTTATCCCTGTGAGGCAGAACAATGTGCTCTAAGCGTATGGCACATGTCAGATGCCAAGTTTTGTCTATGGAGCAGACATGAGATCGCAGGCCATGGAGCATGCCCTGAGACTTTTGCTCAGCACGTCCAAGCAGGTAGTCCAGAGGAGCAAATGGCAAGCTGGAGTTGCCAGGTAACTGCTCTGATTTTCATGTCAGCAATTGTCACCATCTAGTTCCTATCCAGCCAGTGGAAAAATGGGACATTGCATCTTATCTAGGGGAGATTAGGTAATAATGAGATGTTAGTAGCTGATAATACATGTAGATAGGCCTCTACCTGCTCACTGGCAAGAATCTCATCTCATTGTTCAACACCTGGTTGGAAAATAGATAACAAGGTGTGGAGCTGGAGGGACACAGCAGGCCAGGCAACATCAGAGGAGTAGGAAAGCTGACGTTTCAGGTCAGAACCCTTCTTCAGAAATGGGGAGGGGAAGGGGGCTCTGAAATAAATAGAGAGAGGAGGGGTAGGGCTGGGGAAGGTGGGTGGGAGGGTGATAGGTGAGTGCAGGTAGGCAGTGGTGTGGATTGGTCAGTGAAGTGGGCCTCCTCTACATCGGTTAGACCAAGCGGAGACATGGAGACCGCTTTGTAGAGCACCTGTGCTCAGTTCGCGACAAACAGCAACACCTTTCAGTCACGAATCACTTCAACTCCCCCTCCCTGGATGACATACCCATCCTGGGCATCCTCCAGTGTCACAATGACGCCACCTGGAATATGGAAGAGCAGCACCTCATATTCCGCCTTAGGAGCCTACAACCCAAAGGTCTCAATGTGGACTATACTGGTTTCAAAATCTCTCCACCCCCAGGCTCCTTGACCTGACACAACCTGTCTGTCTTCTCTCCCACCTATCCGCTCCTCCCACCTCACTGACCAATCCCCACCACTGCCCACCTACACTCACCTATCACCATCCCACCCACCTTCCCAAGCCCCACCCCTCCTCTCTACTTATTTCTGACCTCCCTTCCCCTTCCACATTTCTGAAGAAGGGTCCCAACCCAATACGTCAGCTTCCCTGCTCCTCTGATGCTGCCTGGCCTGCTGTGTTCCTTCAGCTCCACACTGTGTTATCTCTGACTCCAGCATTGGCAGTTCTTACTATCTCCAGTTGGAAAATAGGATGTTTTACACTTGACATCAAGAATCTTCCTACTGGCTGTCTCACGGGGCTTTCCCAACATTTTCACCAATGCTCGCATCATTCAAGGATTAGAATAATTCTGCCCTACATATTTCAGCCAAATGTTTGTTAACTAATTTCCCTGCATGAATTTTTCCCATAATTCTTCTGAACTGAATTTTAAGTTTCTCTTGGAGACGAGAAATATTAATTCTCACCACGGAATGCAAGTCTGAGCTGAATTTATTTTTGAAACAGTTATTCGGGGCTCTAGTTTTATTGTCATTACACACTTTTGTAAGAATATAAACAAACATAAGGTGTTTACAATGTTTTAGTGCCAAGGTATATTTTGCATTCATTTTATATAATTTTGGAAGGATTGAAAAACCAATTAATAAACAAAGTTTACCATTAATTTCTAGGCTCCAGTCACAAAAATCCTTATCCCACTGTGATCACCTGCTCAAATATTTGTTTGGTGGGATTACAGAGTTGAGAATTACCAGAGAAATGTTTGTTCCAAATAACATGTCATTTTCAGGTGATTTTTCAGGTGGGTGATAAGGAAGAATGGGATGATTATCTGTTTTGACAGATTATTGATATCTTACAGGCACCTGGTTTAAAAGAGGCAGTCGATTAAGCAGCAATGCTAAGTCATCCATAGGCTAGGACTTTTTCAACATCATGTTATTCATAATCTCCTAATCTGGACTGAGCACCAATTCCACATTCTGCCTTTTTACTTTCCCCCACTTGATTATAATTAAAATTCTAAGTGCCAGCGGAAGGCAGGAGAAACACGTAAAGATTTCTCCAGTACTAACTTGTACGTTAGTGAAACCCACTACGTGTAGCCCTTTATGGAGGACAGGACGTGGATCCCTGCTAGCAGTCTGCACTGCTTGTGAGTGCTGTATTCTTTACAGAGGTGAGTGACCAGCAATAGATTAGGAATGCCGACCTGCACTTTTTTCTCCAGGCAGGCGGAGAAAGGCTTTCCTTTTGATAGCATGAGATGGCCTTCCATGCAGGCTAAGATTGTCTGGTGGAAGTGTAGAGGTGCTGAGAAACTATGGGTCACCAGCTGGACCTGAAGTCAGTGTTGGAAACGGGTCAATGGCCTGTTTGACCTATTTAAGTGCCAGTATTATATGTTCAACAGGAGTCCGATGTGTAATCATCATTAAGGTATATGAGTGCGTGGGTAGCCATGCTAGAGGAGCAAGTGTGTGATTAGCCTTAGTACGACTGAAGTGAAAATGTGTGGAGGTTTACCTTTGATGGGGACTTGGACACAAGATGCAAAAGAACAGGCTAATATTTGAGTAGAGGATTAGGAGTATCCCTTGACATGTCACTAACTGTACTTTTTCAAGCAGACCCACAATTCTCACAGAAGGAGTTCCTAACCTGTGGCTCCTCACAGTTGCCGATGTGGCAATAATGATAGTTGCTGGTGAGGAGGGAGTGTGATCAGTAACTGATTGTGAGGCTGAATTGGCCAGGCAAAGAAATGTGTAGGGCTCAAACTGGGATGATTCGTAATGCACCTCCTTTTGTTCTCTACCACACATCATCGGCATCCAATGACCATGCTGTAGACAATGGGCAGAGCCCAAAGATTCCAAGATGCCATTTCCCAGGAGGATGCACTGTCATTTCTCTCCTCAGCAACCTCTGCCAACATAGTTACACCCACACAATCTAGAGAAGTCACGTGCTGATCCAGGAACACAATCTAGTGAACACAGCAGAGACAGAATAAATGACAGCCTGGTCAATTGGGTGAGATGGATTCCTCTGCAATGCCTCAGGAGACCTCAGCAGGCTGAAGTTTTCAAGGTCCCTTGCCTCCAGAGGAAGCCTGTCACAGTTGAGTAAATCAAGTAGTCTGCTGCCGATCGGGGGGTTTTACCTCAAGGTAGTGGAAGAAAAGAAACCAACTAAGGTGTCACGGCTGATTTTTCCATCTTTGTCTCATTTGTTAAAATATGGACAAAATAATGGGCAGAATCTTCCCAGCTCTGGATGACAGGAACCGTGACAAGAAATTTGGAAAAATCAGGCAAGACATTGTTCAGCAAGGCCCTTCTGGACTTTGAGACCAAAAAGCTGCAATTTCCAACCAGCTCCTAGACAAGACAAGGTTCTCACTATTGATACTGGATTTCTCACTCATTGTCACCCTCACTACCACAGAATCTTATCTTATTAATATGCACTCTCCTGTTCTCCCACACAATGGACAGAAACCAGACACTGAGAACTCTCAACATGAAAGTCTGAGCAGCTATTTGGCAGGTCCATGTCGCCACTTGCTCTTCTACCTTGTACGCACGGCACCAACATCTGAAAGGCGGACTCTATGGGCAGAGGCCACCCTCACTCCAGTTCCATGGATACCGGCACCTGACATGCACCACATCATCATGGCATACCTCTGATCCACTTACTATTTCTGTACTGCAACGCTGCACTCTGGAGAACACGGGCACCTCTCACTGTAATGCTGTAGCTAGGTCAGTTTACATGAAGGGCAAGCTCACAGCTCATGGGTTGGACCAGGCGGTGTCTCAGTGCTGCTTGATTTCATAGCACTCACTCACTTTTCACCTTCCTACACTCTCACAGGATCTTTGCCTTGCATTGACATTTTTTTGTGCTTTGCCCCCGCAATCAGGACTTACAGGCTCCCAATCCTTCTGTCTCAGCTTGCTGTTTAACACAAACACCAAGCCAAGCAGTTTGTCATGGTTGTCAGCAATGATCAGTCATGGGCATGGACATGTTGCTGCATGGCACATTGCTATGTCATTTTTACACCACAGTCTGTGCCAGCAGCTTTCCAAACAGACATACGGCAAGTGTAAAAACCAAATGGCCATGTCTGAAAGTCAAAGTAAAGTAATCTTTGGTCTGCCATCAGTCAGAGGGTCCTGGCAGTGCTGCTCACAGTCCGGGGACTTGGGTAGGGTTAATTATCTGCTGGAGTGATCAGGATCAGGGACTCCAACTCAGCCCAGTCTGTGGAGTGGACAGTGGTCAATCTGGCAGGTCCAATACAACTTGATAGGGGATTCATGAGTGTTCAATCACTGATTCTTTCTCAACTTGAACTGTAAATATAATACACATGCTCTTACATACAAGCATGCCTTTTGTGGGTGATGTGGGGCTGGAGAGATATAATTTAGTCCTCTGTTTCTTTGCAACATGGTTGGTGATGCTTTCACTCAAAGAAAGTCCAATGTCAAAGTTGTATCAGAGATAATAGGTACTGCAGATGCTGGAGAATCCGAGACCACAAGGTGTGGAGCTGGATGAACACAACAGGCCAAGCAGCATCATAGGAGCAGGAAAGCTTGACGTTTTGGACCTAGACCCTTCATCAGAAATGGGGGAGGGGAAGTGGGTTCTGAAATAAATAGAGAGCGAGGGGGAGGCGGATAGAAGATGGATAGAGGAGAGGATAGGTGGAGAGGAGACAGACCGGTCAAAGAGGTTTCAAGGCCGAAGAGATTATGAGAGAGTTGCAGTGGGAAAGAGATCCCGTGAGGTTTGTCCGGAGGGAGGAGGGTAACTACTTCAGGGTAGGCATCCTCTTCCCCTCCCCCATTTCTGATAAAGGGTCTAGGCCCGAAACGTCAAGCTTTCCTGCTCCTGTGATGCTGCTTGGCCTGCTGTGTTCATCCAGCTCCACACCTTGT
>JAHRHZ010000013.1:34055095-34077969 GCA_024137785.1 Ginglymostoma cirratum
ATCTCGGATTCTCCAGCATCTGCAGTACCTATTATCTCTGATACAATTTTAACCCCACTGCGAAGCCTCTTCTAAGGATACCTACCCTGAAGAAGTTACCCTCCTCCCTCCAGACAAACCTCAGGAGATCTCTCTCCCACTGCAACTCTCTCATAATCTCTTCGGCCTTGAAACCTCTTTGACTTGTCTGTCTCCTCTCCACCTATCCTCTCCTCTATCCATCTTCTATCCACCTCCCCCCTCTCCCTACTTATTTCAGAACCCTCTTCCCTTCCCCCATTTCTGATGAAGGGTCTAGGCCTGAAATGTCAAGCTTTCCTGCTCCTATGATGCTGCTTGGCCTGCTGTGTTCATCCAGCTCCACACCTTGTTATCTCCAATGTCAAAGTTTCAAGTTGAGTCATTCCGTAACCCTTCTTGTCACAGTCTCCATGTCCCACTGTTTGGAGCAGCCATGCATTTGTATGTGATACGAGTGGTGGCTCCTGGCATTGATAAGGGACTTTTCTGAT
This sequence comes from Ginglymostoma cirratum, assembly GCA_024137785.1. Classification (NCBI taxonomy): domain Eukaryota; kingdom Metazoa; phylum Chordata; class Chondrichthyes; order Orectolobiformes; family Ginglymostomatidae; genus Ginglymostoma; species Ginglymostoma cirratum. The sequence continues at coordinate 34,055,608 of JAHRHZ010000013.1, forward strand.
CCTTACATTGCCATACACATTCATTGTAATCTTATCTGATGGATCCGGTCACAGCAAATGTTATAGTCACTGGATGATCCAACAGGACAAGCAGCAAGCTGTTGCAGATGCTGACTAGCCTTTATTGGAGAGGGTGCAGCTGACGGTACCCTCAGGATCTGCGGGAGGGACAGAACCTTTCACCCTCAATGCCATTTCATGCAGATGAGCAAGAACCAGTGCAGGTAGTGGACACAGTCACCAAACAATGATAACTGCTGGAGGGGGTCTCTGTGACCTGAAGGACTGGGTAATCTGATCGTGGTGACCATCAAGGTAATAGCTGCCTTGAACTTTTATACGACTGGCTGCTTCCAAGGAGCCACTGAGTACCTGTTTAGGATCTCTCAATCAGATATATTAAGGCTGATATTAACGCAATTGGTGCAAGATCACACTGCTTTACCTCGTTTTCCAATGAGGAGCTCAGTGCTGCAGCCCAGGCAGTACGATTCAGCTTTCTCCAGGTGAGGGCACTATAGACTGCACACACATCACACTGAGAGAGCCATATCATAGCACAATTGAGTTCATCAATAGAAAAATGTTCTATTCTATCAATGTGGAAGTCATCTTTGAGCATCAGAACCACAGTTTGAGAACTGTGTCCAGCATTCTGGGAGCTGCCATAATTTTTTTTAAAAATTATATTGCTGACTGGACCAGAATTTATTGCCCACTTCTAGTTCCCCTTGAGAATGTGGTGGTGAGCTCTCCTGTGAACTGTTGGAGTCCATGTATTATATGTAGACTACATCCTTGAAAACTCTCATGTTCTTATTGTGTTTAAGGGCCAGATGCCTTACCAGGATGGTTACTGGGAGACAAGGGCTACCCTCCGCAACCATGGGTAGTGATTTTGTTGTTCATGCTTGCCCAATAGAGTAGATTTCTTGTCTTTCACTTGACTTAATTCTTTGGTGATTTGCATGGATTCACTTTATCATCTTTTCTCTCAACTACTTCAAGATAATGGCTAGGTTCCTTTTGTACAGTTTGCGATTTTGACTGTCAATTCACCTGCTTATGCTCAATACACTCTTGAAACAATTGGTATGTCCTTGATGCTGTTGAGCCATCCTTTTATCACTGCTTCTTGATATACTCGGAGATTTGTATCTTTTTGGGTAGTTTGGTTGACTTGAACAAGAAGCTTGTCTGTTAATTTCAATGTCTCTGTTGAATCAACGACTTCCAGGGCATAATGAGTTGCTGCTGCATGTTGAATCTTTTCACATGAGTTTTTCACATATTGTTTAATATTCACTTTGGAGTGCGGCTCTCAACAGCATGTCTGCAGCAAGCAATATTCATTTATTTTCTATGCTTCTAAGATACATTCAGATGGTATCGCTGTAACTGGACTAACATTCTTTACAGAGATAAAAGATACTGCAGATGCTTTGGAACAGATTGATGTGGCTTGAGGAAAATGGTTTGAAATGGCTTGTGGTCAGATTCAATTGCCACCTTATCTCTTCCAAGTAAGTATTGATGAAAATATTCTCAAGAAATCATAATATCCAGGCGCCCTTTCTTGATCTGGGCATATTATATTTCCGTCTGTGTTAACACCCTGAATGGGAATCCAGCTGGTTCTACTTGCTGCATTCAAGCTGATCCAGGTTCTGTCGTAAAAACCGAAAGAACTGCGGATGCTGTAAGTCAGGAACAGAAACAGAAGCTGCTGGAAAAGCTCAGCAGATCTGGCAGCATCTGTGAAGAAAAAAGTCAGAGTTAACGTTTCAGGTCCGATGACCGTTTCTCAGAACTCAAGGTTCTGTTATGCTGGCTCTATACTGCAGAGTGACGTCATCGTTGGCTTCATAGTATTTCAGCACTGGCTTTGTGATGTCCAGTGGCTTGATTTTGGTGAACACTACTCCTTGTTCCATGACCCAGTGCCATGTTCTTGGCCATGATTTGGCATAATGGCTCACACTCTGCCAAAAATGAGGAAAATATTTTGTCAAATGGTTGACAAATCCAACAAATCGTTATAATGCTTTTAGATTGATTGATAGCCATATTGCTGCTACAGCTTTCAGCTTTACAGAATCTGAGTGAAGACATTTTGTTCTCAGTACATGAGAGCTCTGTACAAGCTCTCAGGCCTGTGTACTTAACTTTGGGCATGTTTAATTTTACCTTTCTCTTGTACAGCTTGAGTTTCATCTGACAAACTCTGTCGAGCCATTGTACTAGATTTTGTTTGTGGTCAGTAACGGCTTCTTCTATTAGTTTTGAATGTCTATATATGAGAAAATCATCCAGGATAGCATCATTCTAGGAAACTCACTATTTCATATTGTCTGTGTTGATATTCTTCTGGAGCAATGGAAACACCAAATGGCATGTTTAACAGTCTGTATCTCCTGAGGGTATCCAGGATGCGATTAGAAAGCTGCTACGTTCACTTGTCAGTAAGCATCATTTGCATTTAGGGTGTTGAACGTTTTTGAACTCGCAAGTTGTGACCAAATTCTTTTGATTGTTGGCATGAGATAGTGAGATTTCTTCAGGGCTTTATTTAGATCCTTTGGGTTGATGCATACTCTCAGCTTTCCAGCTTGTTTCGCTGTTAAAATGCTGTTAATCCATTCTAGAGGAGTTGTCACTTTGCTAATGACTTCATTCTTTTCCAATGCTTTTAACTTGACTCAACCTGGCTTTCAGCACAGCTGGAACTATCTCTGGCAGATGCAGAATGGGTGTTGCATTTTCATCTACTTTAAGATAATATTCTCCTGGAAGACGTCATAACCCTGTAAACATATTATTGTAATCCCCTGAGATCTATTCTGTGGTCAGTAATTTAGTCTGCTGTGATACATTGCAAATCTGTTTTGATATATCGAGGGTTACCAGTCCAAGGTTCAGACTCTTTCTGGCTGAGTACCAGTTGCTTGTTGTCTATGATCTGGAACTCCAGGTCCTTATTTATCTTATTGTAATAGGCTCATAAAACAATCAGCTGTCTTTGCAAAAGCATGGTGCTATAATAAAGCCTCAACTTCATTTCTGAGGGTTTCAATTTTGGATCTCCACGTCATGCCACTTTAGACAGGTCCATATCATGCACCAGTGATTATCTGGCTCTTTCTGTTTAACTGATGTCGTCTTTTTCCTGTAAAATTCATTCCCACAGTAATTGACCAGATCTCACCTATCGACTTGGCAGAAGCAAAATATTCTATAACATAAACTACTTTGTCAGACTCTTCAGCTGATATCTCTCCAGTCACCTTCTGTATTGCATTTCCTGCTTCCTTCTAGCCAAACATAAGCGAGCAGAATGATTTCACTTCTTGCAGTGAGAACAAGAGATTCCTCACCCCGTACGTACCTTAGAGTCAATAGAGATCTACAGTACGGAAAATAATCCTTCAGCCCATCATGTCTGCACCAGTCAAAAAGAACCACCTAATTACTGTAATCTCATTTTCAGCATTTGGCCTATATCCTTGTATATCTTGGCATAGCAAGTATACATTTAAACACTTCTTCAAGGTTATGAGGCTTTCAGCCTCTACCACCCTTACAGGCAATGACTTCCAGATGTCCACCATTCCCCAGGTGAAAAACCTTTCCTCACACTCGGAGATAGCAAGAACTGCAGATGCTGGAGTCAGTGTGGAGCTGGAGGAAAACAGCGAGTCAGACAGCATCAGAGGAGTAGGAGAGTTGTTGTTAAGGACCTAGACCCTTCATCAGGACTGGGGAGGGGAAAGGGAGCTGGGAAATAAATAGAAGGAAGAGCAGTGGGTCTGCGGGAAGGTAGGTGCGATGGCGATAGGTGGATGCAAGTAGGTGGTGGTGGGGATTGGTCAGTGGGAAGGGTGGGGTCAATAGCTGGGGAAAGAAACGGACAGATAGTGTCAGATCAAGGAGCTGGGGATGAGAGCAATGGTTGGTCATGGGATGGGGCCGGATGTGGGAAGATTTTGAAACTGATGAATTCTATGTTTAGGCCATTGGGCTGTAGGCTCCCAAGACGGAATATGAGGTGCTGCTTCTCCAGTTTCCGGGTGGCGCCATTGTGGCACTGGAGGAGGCCCAGGATGGACACGTCGTCCAGGGAGTGGGAGGGGGAGTTAAAATGGTTAGCAACTGAAAGGTATTGTTGATTACAGCACACCGAGTGCAGGTGCTCTGCAAATCTGTCACCGAGTCCGCACTTGGTCTCATGATATAGTGGAGACCACGTCGGGAGCAATGGATACAGTAGGTCAGGTTGGAGGATGTACAGGTGAACCCCTGTTGGATATGGAAAGTTTGTCTTGGGCCTTGGATGGAGGTGAGAGGGGAGGCATAGGGGCATGTGTAGCACCTCCTGCAGTTGCAGGGAAAGATGCCGGGGATGGTGGGGTTAGTGGGGAATGTGGAACAGATGAGAGAGTTGTGGAGTGAGTTGTCTCGACGAAAGGCAGATAGGGGTGGGGAGGGAAATATCTCTTTGGTGGTGGGGTCGAGTTGTAGGTGGCAGAAGTGGCAGAGGATGATGTGCTGGATGCGGAGGTTGGTGAGGTGGTATGTGAGAACTGGGGGACTTTGTTTTTGTTGGGGTAGGGGGTTTGTGGGCAGAAATGTGGAAATGCAAGCCATGCGGTTGAGGGCATTTTTGATCTACTGAGGGGGGAAGTTGCAGTCCTTGAAGGAGAAGAACATCTGGGATGTCCAAGCGTGCAACACGCCATGTTGGGAGCAGACGCGACGGAGGCGGATGAATTGTGAGTAGGAGATCACATCCTTGCAGTCGGGTGGGTGAGAGGAGGTGTAATCCAGGTAGCTGTGGGAGTTGGTGGGTTTGAAATAGATGTTGGTACTGTGGCTGTTACCAGATATAGAGACAGCGAAGTTCCAGGAAGGAGACAGAAGTATCAGAGTTGGTCCTGGTGAATTTCAGGATGGAGTGAAAGGTGTTATATAGGTGCCCATAGTCACCCCTTTGGTTTGTAGGAATTGGGAGGAGTTAAAGGACAAGTAGTTACGGGTAAGGACAAGTTCAGTTAATCAGATGAGGGTGTCAGTGGAGGTGGACTGGTCGGGCCTGTGTGAGAGGAAGAAGCGGAAGGCTTTTAGGCCATCTGCGTGGTGGATACAACTGTACAGGGATTGGATGTCCATGCTGAAGATGAGGTTTTGGGGACAGGGAAGCGCAAGTCCTGGAGGAGGACTTTCATTCACATTCCCTCTAAACTTCCTGGTCTTTACCTTAATGTGGTCATTGATCCTTCCACCAAGTGGACTTTTTTCCATTTAACCCATCTATACCCCTCACAATTTTATACATCTCAATCATATCTGTTTTCAGTCTCCTCTGTTCAAGGAAAACTGCCCCAGCCTATCCAATCTCTCTCCGTAACCAAAGCTCTCCAGCCCAGATGACATCCTGGTAACTCTCCTCTGCACGCTCTCCAGTGCAATCACATCCCTCTTATAATGTGGATTCCAGAATTGCACACAATGCTCTGGTTGTGGCCTAGCCAATGTTTTATACATTTCCAGCATAACTTTCCTGCTCTTAAACTCAATGTCTTGTTAATAAAGGGAAGTATCCCATATGACTTCTCAACCATCTTATCAACTTCTCATTTCATGGTATCTTCCACAGTATTTGTATTCTCCCCTTTATCCATAATTGTAGTGCCCTTAGTGCCTGAAATATCTGTCAGCACAACGCAAGATCGGCTCTGACTTATCTGCCATGAAAATGCTCAAGCTGTTGATTACAACTTCAGCATTTCTGTATTTGTCAATTGCTCTTCTGAATGCAAGTTTCTATGCTTTCAGTAGGCATGCTTTCATTGCAGAATTTCTTATGTCTAATACAATCCTCCTTTTAATTTGATCATCCCTTAATCGCACAAATTTGCAGGATTCTGCCATCATAGTTAATGATATAATGTATTGATCAATGGACTCTTTTTCACTTTGGTCCCTGATACTGAATATGTACCATTCATATGTAACGTTTACTTGGGGGTCAAAGTCTGCTTTCAAAGCTTTTGCAATATCAGCCATGCATTGTCTGTTCTTCAGAGAGATTTAGGGGAATATACTTTGAAACATTCTCTTCTCAACAGAGTAAAGTAACTTATGACCATTCCGATTTGCTCAACAAATATATTACTATTTCATAATTCTGCCACTGGGCACGGAAAACACTCCAGTCTTACTTCACATCTACTACCAGTTGAATAAGCACTAGTAGCAAAAAAAAGCAGCTATTTTCTCTTGACTAATATTTTAACAATGGCTTGTTTCTTCATTCTCAGAGATAGCAAGAACTGCAGATGCTGTTATTCTTCAGCTTTTATTCAGTGGTAGTTCACAGCCCTGCAAATGCCTGCGTTTTTCTGTGCTTTTCTTGCAGCTTTGTAACATTAAGCTCAGGAGCACCCCTGGCACCTTGTTTTGCACGTAAAACATAACACCGCTTTCACTGAGGTCTTTATCGTAGTGAACATAACATATTTAAGTTTGTATTCATTTTGAGGAATAAACTGTCCACTGCCATCCACTACAAAACCACTGACTCCCGTAGCTACCTTCACTACAGCTCTTCACACTCACATCCTATAAGGTTCCCATCCAGTTCTCCCAGTTCCTTCATCTACGTAGTGTCTGTTCGGGTGTTCCTGACATGGCTTCCTTCTTCCATTTCCGTGGTTTCTCACCCACTGTGGTTGCCAGGGCCCTCAGCCACATCAGACCTATCACCTGTGCTTCTGCCCTTGGCTCTTCCCTTCACTCACAACAGGGTCCCCCTCTCCTCACTCTTCATCCCACCAGCCTCCACGTTCAAAGAGCCGTCCTCCACTATTTCAGACAACTGCAGCAGAACACCACCATCAAACACATCTTTCCCTCACTCCCCTGTCTGCATTTCTCAGGGAGCGTTCCCTCTGGAACATCTTAGTCCATTCCTCGACAGCTAACACCACCACGTCTTCCCATGGCACCTTCCCATGTAACCACAGATGGTGCAACACCTGCCCCTTCACTTCCTCCCTGCTCACCATCCAAGGGCCTAAACAGTCTTTCCAGTTGAACTAGCATTTCACCTGTAACTTCTCCAGTCTGGTCTATTACATTCGCTGGACCCAATGTGGTCGACTGTACATTGGAGAAACTAAATGCAGATGGGGTGACCGCTTTGCGGAACACCTCCATTCCATGCACAAGCCTGACCCTGATATTCCCATAGCTGGTCATTTTAATGCAGCATCCTGCTCACATGCCCACTTGCCTGTCCTCGGCATGCTGTAGTGCTCAGTGAAACACAGTGCAAACTGTAGGAACAACATCTCATTTTCAGGTTAGGCACTTTACAAACTTCTGGACTTAATATTGAGTTCAACTCCTTCAGATTGTGAACTCACTCCCATTTGTTCCCTTTCTTTCAGTTTTACTTGTTGCATTCTCTGTCAACATGTCCGCCCTCCCCTCCCCCCCATTCCAGTGGGACTGCCTGTTCTTTCCAGTTTGGCAGTTAGACACACCATTGCTCTGCCATTCTCACATTCTGATCACAGAATTTACACTATCAGCACCCTTTCTCAGCCAGCACTCCACTCCCATCATTGAAAAATGTTGCCCCCTCCACACTTCACGCCAGCACTGATGAAGAGCCATCGAGACTTAAAACTTTAGCTTGCTCTCTCTCCATAGATGCTGCCTGACCCGCTGTGATTCCCAGAATTTTTTGTTTTCGTATCTAATTACAATGAATGTATCTACCACTTGGTAGATGTCACATGACTGTAGCTAATTAGGATGAACATTTGTATATCATTGCATTTAAATCCAAACATAGCTCTGGGACTGACGATACCTAGCAAACATGACAAGTTGCCCCGCTTTTTGTATGCACTAAAAGGCAAAGTACTCGGCCACTGTAAGTTCTGAGTGAGGTACCAATGTGCTAAAAGTTAAGGCAAGACCGAGATGCTGTGAATATCCAAGTAGGTACAAATGAATGAGCACTAAGAAAGCTAGATATGATTCCTGTGTTGCACCCTGTTCCAATTCATGCCGTGGGTGCAGACAGAGTCCTAGCAGTATTGTTACATTGTAAGCTGTTGCTAAGCTCCAAAATGTAGGTTTATGGTAGTGATCTGGATTATAAGTGAGCCAGTCATGTGCTATGATAATTCAATGATGCTTGTGCTTGTCTCATGCCAGCCTCCATGCACAGAGGGTGCAGTAGGCACTGCCTATGAATCATCCTTTGAGATGTTGGGAAATGATGGTCAAGACGAGACCCAAAAAAGATAATGGAAATTTCCCACCGCCTGGGAGAGTTGTAACCCACATATAAATGAGGTGAGATTAGGTAATAATGAAATGTTAATACATGCAAATAGCCCTTCATTACTGACTAGCATAGTTCACTTCTAGTCATTGAAAGTTTACGCAGAAAATTAAACCTTTCCATTTCAACATCAAGGAACTAATTTTTTTGTTCTCACCATATTTTCGCAACAGTCTCGCAGAGACTTGGAAAATTCACCTTTTTGAGTGTGAATTTGCTGTTTTGATTTCTGAGAGTTTGGCAACTGTTGACAAAGAATATTTTCCCTTTAACAAGGCAATATTTGAATGGTAATCTGCTGATTGATTGATTTGGCCATAGTATATCTATGCAACATAGTTGTTGCTATCATCGTCATGTTGTTATTAATACCGCTGAAATTACAAACTCAGATTGTACATCATTCGACTTTAATAAGCCTCAGAGTTGCAGTTCAATAATGTTTCCTCAGCTGATATGTTCATTTAGGAGGATACTCTCTCCACAGTGTTCTTTAATTTAGCTGTTATTATTGTTGCATCAAAAAATCAATACTGTAAAGCATGGTTAAATCTATGAAGTGTGTGCGCTCATTGATAATAATCCAACATTAACATCAGTTCATCATAGACTGCAGACTGCTGGTGGTTAATGCAGGTATTTGTCATTAAAAATTAAAAACAAGTGACTTCTCAAAATTCTTGTCTGTCAAATACATTTGTACTTGGTGTACTGCTGGCTTGCAGTCATCATGTGATCTCTACCTCTGCTGTAAGTGCCTTTTTGTGTCGTCTGTGGGAGCCATTAAACATACATGACTTACAGCAACTCTGCTCCATGCTGACAATGAGTTTAATAGCTGTTTAGTTACTCTGGTAGTAAGTGTGAGTGAGAACTCAGGACCAGCACTAAGTACATTATGTTATCAACAGCTTTCAACCTCCATACTTCAGGCAAGAACATACTTTGCAATGGATGCTAAGATTCTCTGAAAAATCAATACCGATATATTGATATATTCTGATCAAACCTTAGAAACATGTCTACATAATCCTGAATAATTTTCTAAATACACAAGTTACACACTACTAAAAACTTGTGGAAGATAATATAGAAATTAGAAAGTTGATAAAGGTTTAGTGAAAAATAAAGAACATGGAATTTCCAATCCTTTGTTTCTTGTTTGCTTTACCATGATTCACTGTTTACAAGTTATTTACCTGACTTACACCAACAATTTTAGGTTACCGACCATATTCCATTTTTTTTGAGTCATAAAACCAACAGGGTCCTTTAAGACTATTATTCATATCTGAGAAAGTATGAACTGAGATAAATAAAACTGACATGACAACAAACATACAAGCCTGTCAAACCAATTATTGTTTAACAATGGCTCACAAAATACATCCTCCTGCAACATAAGTAGTCATAAACTGGTAATTATAATTTATGTACCATTACAACTGGTAGAATCATTTTCAGGAAGAGGCTATAGTATGATTGTTTGCTGGCAAGGTTACACAAAAACTAAAAGATCATTTAATTAAAAAAAATCTCACTTTCAGCTTTTTTTGCTTCACTTCTCTCTGAATACGTGTTGAAATATATTTAATATCACATGGTTTCTGGCACAAATTAAATTTCAGATAAAGCAAAGTAAATTGAGAATTTCAAAACACATTACCAACAATTGAATAAAAAGTATAGAATTTGAATATAAAAAGATGATTAATTTACTGACTGAAATAACTTGCTCAAATTTGATGGCGAATATACAGAAGCTATGGAATATGTTATTTAATTGAATAGAAGTTTATCTTTTTCTCTGTTTAAATATATGATAGATATGTCTTAAGTCATGCTTATGATGTAGCTATTACGTTTAAAAATTATTACTACATGTAAAGAAAGGTGAGGTGACCGACACATTGACTATAATTGAACTGAATGATCAGAGTGTAATTGGTTCAAGCAGGCAAATGTTGAATATCTGATTCTATGATCTAGAAATGTCATTAAAATATCAGAAAATTTGTTTGGAATATAGTTAATATAATCACAAGGCTATATCGAAATAAACTGATAGAACGATTCAGTAAACATTTTTAAAAATCAATGGTTTTTCAATGACTTTGTCGTGAATCTCTGAACCAATTATTTTAAAGAATATTGGGTCAAACCTTCAAAGGCTCATGGGGCTGAATTTTCTCATTTTCTGGAAAAAGTGTTTTATCCAAGTAAGATTCAGAGCGATGTGTCTGCCATGGCTGACTTTTCTGGCACAATCTTCCGCTCTTTATCTCACTTATTGTATAATTGGCCTGACTGGTAACAATATTTTTTAAAAATATTAGCTGCAGCACAAGCGTAAATGAAAATATTTCTACCACAAAAGGAAATTTCAACAGAATGTGATACAACTGGGTTCTTCAGCACCCATCCCATGAAATCCAGTGGCAGGAGATGTGGAAGTGTGTGTTGCTGCCAGGACGTTGTGTCATTCATCTAGCTGGTGCCATATTTAAACTGCAGCTCAGTAGCACCTTGGCTATTACAACTGGGTGCTCAGCTTCAATGGCAAGAGGGAGATGAAGGATCTCAAATTCATTCCAGCTGCCCATTCTTCTCAGCGAGACAGAGTGATGCCAGCTGGTACCTACAGGGAATAGGATTACAAGAGAGTTCCTCCACTTTCAACAGCCTCCCCTCACCCCCATGGCAGCTTCTTCTCAGGATGCCCCAGAGATGCCCAACCCCTTCATCTCCCCACAGCTTGTGATCTAGTCACCTTAATATAGGAAGCAGACCATAAGCAATGAATAAATGCAGTGCACTAACCACCGTAAGGAAAATTAATGTAAATGGTGTGTGATAAACTATCTCTGAATCAGCAGGTCAAGAAGATTCAATGTCCCCACTCTGCACTGGGTGAGCTGATTTCTACCAAAATAGGGCACCATATCTAAAGCGGGATCAAGTTAGGGAATATGAATTAACTAGAACTCCAAATCGAAGCCTAGAGTCGGTCAAGCTAAGGAAGGTGATTGTGCATCTGGCCAGGATGTTTTCAGTGAGCTTGTCCCAGTCACCCCTGAGTATGACATGTCTAGTCTCCCAGGCCAACTGCACCAACCACAGAACAGGCTGCGTTCAGCCCAGCTACAGAAGTCAGGAATACACGTTGACATACTGGGGAGAGAGGAAGAAATGCACAAAGTGAGGGCATATAGGTGACATGAATGACATATTATTGCACAGTTCCTTGAACATTTATAAAAGTATGTTTAAGCAGCCTCTTTTGATATCCCAAGGATGGAAGCAACTAACTTCTTGATTGCAGATAGCATCAGGGATCAGGGATCATGGATCATTGAACCATGACATTGATGACTTCAGCATAGGTATTACACTTTATTGTGTGCAGGACTAACACTGAAAGTAACATTAAGGGATTGCAGTAGACCCTGCCCAGGGCAGTCCCCATCCCTTACTTTTCAATGCCAGTTATGAAGGGCACAGCATTCCACAATAATTTAGCAGATGCTTTCTGGATTAAGATGCAATGTTGCACTGGATCTGTCCAGGCAATGACACCTCATTTTAAGGAGCAGGACTGTATTTCAGTTTTATCTTGAATTGTGCCCTTTCACCGTAATCATTCTTTCAGTGACCCATTCCAATGAACCCCTTCCCATCACTGACTTGAGCTTCCCACTTTCCCCAGGAGACCATTGAATGGCCCTGATATGAACTATTAATGGCTAAACCCCCAAGGATTGATCATTACCTACCTCTCAGACTGACTGGGAGGATACTCCCATTGAAAAAGGCCCAGCAGTCAGACTGATGCCTGAATGACACATCGATAATCCCTGGACTGGTTGCCCTTGACCTGCAGGATTATCTGTCGCCCATTTCCCAGACTGTAAAGATTGAATTGCCAGACTCTGGTAGGAACTAGTGTCTGATTGACCAAATCCCTGGATTGGAAATTTGTCAATATGCCTGACTGACTACAGTCCTCCTTGATGCCATGAAGGACAGGTGCACTTTAACTTTCAGACAGTGTCATTTACTTGAAGTGCACACAATATGTTTGCCGCTTAAGCTGGTGGCCCATGCTATAGGTGTGAAATTAACCTAGCACAGTGCCACACAGCAACTGTCCACCCACTTCACCATTCAGTGTTCTGATTCATGACAAACTGCCTGCCTCTCCCTCTTTGCAAAAAAGCAATGCAAGCCACAGAGCCTGGAAGTCAGCAATGAGCAGCCTAATTGATGATAAACAAAGCAAGGCAAGAGAGGCTGGTTGTCTCCAATTAAGTGCAAAATGAATGATCAGTGAGAAATGAAGACAAGACCATGAGCTGCATTCTGTGAAGATGCACAAAATACATGTATATCTCTTGTACAAAGGGGCGTGGTAGAAGCTTGCAAGTCATAACTGTCCCTGAGCTCCAAAGTGAAACACTGAAGGGCTGAGGTGGTGTGTGAGTTGTGTGAAAGCAGCCTAGATGAAATGGTGAGTTTGATGGTCTGGTGATGCCTACATGTATGGAGGAGGATGGTGCCCATGGAGCACTCAGGGACATTGTGAGGAAAGTGGAGTTGTGTGAAGACTCAGAGAAGCAAATGGGAAGCTGGCTGCCTCCAGATAACCATCCTAGGTTTCACTTCAGGAACTGACTCTGTCTGTTTTCTTAGGGAGAAAGAAGAGAATTGGGACGGCACGGAAATGAGGCAAGTTTAGCTAATAGTGAGATACAATTGTATGTAGCTGAACTCATTGTCATTCAATAGCGAGATTCTGAACTCACCGTTTAACACAGACTTGGGAACTCAGGAATTTTTTATCTCGGCATTGTGAAACAGATTTTTTAATTTTCGTCTTATTTTCCAACTTTCTCAACATTGCACATGTCACTCAAAGGCATGGAAGATTCTGCCCAGAAGAGTCATTAAAAGGGTAATAGCCTCAATTCCAGGGTTCCTGAAGCTGCCCTCAGTTCATTCATGGCTCCGATGGAGGCTATCTCCCAGCCAGCCTCTACCACACTCTCACACCCACAGCCACACCCACTGAAAACTTTTCTGGAATTGGACTAGTTTCTTCATGACACAGTTCATGGATCCCGATGAAGAAGGAGCAGAAGTTGGCCATTCAGCCCAAGAAGTCTCCTCTGTCACACAATGTGATCATTTCAGATCTGGTAATCCTCAATTCCACTTTTCTGTCTTATCCTCGTAACCATTGATTCCCTTACTGATTAATCATCTGACTATCTTAGCCTTAAATATACTCAATGCTGAAGCCCCTGACAGCTCTCTCAGTAATGAATTCCACAGACTCACTACTTGCTAAGAGAAGAAATTCCTCCTTATCTCTGTCTTTAATTAGTGATCTCTTATTCTGTGATGATGCGCTGTGGTTCTAGACTCTCCCACAAAAGGAAACAGCCTCTCTGCATTTATCCTCTCAAGCCCCCTAAGAACTTTATATGTTTTGATAAGAATTATTCTCATTTTTCTAAAATCTAACAAGTACAAACCAAACTATCAAATTCTTCTCATTAGACAGTCCGTTATACCTGGAATCAACCTAGTGAACCTTCTCTGAAGTACCTCCACTTCCAGTATATCTTTGTTTACAGACAGGAATCAACACTATTCATAATATTCTAAGTGTGATCTGACTAGTGCCATGTACAGTTTTAGCAAGGCCTCCCTATTTTTTAGACCTATTCCCTTTGAAATAAAGGCAAATGGTCTGTTTGCCTTCCCCATTACCCACTGAACAAACCTCTCTATGGGGCAGCTTTCTGCAGTCTTTCCACACTTCAATAATATTCAGTTCTTTGATTCTTCCTACCAAAATGCATAATTTCACATTTTCCCTCATTATTTTCCATTGGCCAAGTTATTGCCCACTCACCTAACCTGTCAACATTCCTCTGTATACTTTTGTGCCACCTTCACTACTTGCCTTCCCACCTACTTTGTGTCGTCCACAAATCTGGCAATTGTATATTTACTTCCTTCATCCAAGTCATTATGGTCCCAGATCTAAGCCCTGTGGCATTCCATAATTTACAGGTTGCCATCCTAAAAATGCCTCCTTTCCTTTAGGCAAACTCTCTATCTTCTATTAGTCGGCCATTTGTCTATCCATTCCAGTATACTACCCCCCAACACCATGGTATCTTAATAAAAACCGAAAGAACTGAGGATGCTGTAAATCAGGAACAAAAACAGAAGTTGCTGGAAAAGCTCAGCAGGTCTGGCAGCATCTGTGGAGGTAAAAAACAGATTTAATTTTTCAAGTCCAATTCTGAGGAAGGGTCACTGAACTCAAAACGTTAACTCTGTTTTTTCCTTCACAGGTGCTGCTAGACCTGCTGGGCTTTTCCAGCAACTTTGTTTTTGACCATGGTATCTTACCTTATTTAGTAACCTTATGTGTGGTACTTTACTAAATATCTTCTAGAGATCTTAAATATAGTACGTCTACTGGTTTCACTTTATCTATGCTGCCTGATATTTCCTCAAATAGCTCTCAAAACAATGTCAGATATGATTTCCCTTTCATGACTCACATGCTGAAGATTTAATAACTTTTTTTTAAAGGTAAGATCAGAGATATTACTTTTGCCTCTCCATGTCAACTAATGACACCACAGGCACGCCCATGACTACTCCATGCAAACTTTTAGCACTTTTATTTCCAATAACTCAATATACTGAGATGAAGAGCAATTTCTTCACCCAGAGACTGGTGAGCCTTTAGAATTCACTTTCACAGAAAGTGTTTGAGGCCAAAACAGGGAATGTTTTGAAGGAGTTATAGTTCTTAGAGCTAAAGGGATCCAAGGATATGGGGCAAAAATGGGAACAGAATGCAAAGCTGGAAGATCAGCTATAATCATAATGAATCATGAAGCAGGCTTGAAGGGCTGAATGGCCCATTATGTTGTACTTGCCACACTGTGTATTTAGCCCATATATCCCACAAAGGACTGTGAGTCAACTCTTGATATGGTTGATCTTTATTAGTTCTAACACAATTAATACTATAATAATGATTATGCTACAAACTAACGTTTAATATGAAAAATATGACAATTAACACTGTAAATCTAAGTCAGTATATTGTACTTTAACTTAACTTGGAATGATCAAACATCACTACATTAAACCTTAGCCCTTATCCAAGTGGTGATGATCATCTGTTCTTCCTCTCCCGGTTGTCCCAGGGGCACCTCTTCTTACGGTGGTTGGTCTCGAGTTGATGCTCCCAAGGGTGCTATTGCGACAATTCTTATCCTTGGAAGCTTCTGCACCCCTTTAGGAGGATCTTCGATTCCCACTAATGAATCGATCAGGAATCGATTACCCTGATTGTTCAGACCCAATCAGGCAGTGCCATGCTGATGGTGGGATGGTCTTTGGTTCTCCATTTCTGAAAGTGTCAGGGGCTTGTCAGTCAGGTAGATTTTCCAGATAAAGAGTATAAGGTATGCCTTTGTTCCAGAAGCAGCTCGATGTTTCCTACTGTCCTGGAAAATAGGCTTAGTCAATTATGTCCTCGTTTTTCAAGGACCGCAACTTCCCCTCCACAGTGGACGAAAACACCCTTGACCGTGTATCTCTCATTTCCCGCAGCTCATCCTTCACACCCCCTCCCTGGGGGGTGTGAACAACCAAAACAGAATCTCCCTCGTCCTCACGTACCACCCCACCAACCTCCGGATCCAACGCATCATTCTCCAGCACTTCCGCCATCTGCAATCTGACCCCACTACCAAAGACATTTTTCCTTCCCAACCCTTATCTACTTTCCGGAGGGACCACGCTCTCAATGACTCCCTTGTCCGCTCCACACTCCCCACCCAGCCTCACCACACCCGGCACTTTTCCCTGCAACCGCAGGAAGTGCTACACCTGCCCCTACACCTCCCCCCTCAGCCCCAGCCAAGGCCCCAAGAAGAACTTTCACATCAAACAGATGTTCACCTGCACATCTGCTAATGTGGTATACTGCATCCGCTGTTCCCGATGTGGCCTCCTCTACATCGGGGAAACCAATGTAGACCAAGCCAATGCTTGGCGACCGCTTTGCAGAACACCTACGCTCGGATCATGACAAACAACTGCATCTCCCAGTCACGAACCATTTCAACTCCCCCTCCCACTCCTTGGACGACATGTCCAACCCGGGCCTCCTGCAGTGCCACAACGATGCCACCCGAAGGTTGCAGGAACAGCATCTCATATTTAGCTTGGGGACCCTGCAGCCCAATGGTATCAATGTGGACTTCACAAGTTTTAAAATCTCCCCTCCCCCGACCACGCCCCAAAACCAGCCCACCTTGTCCCTGCCTCTCCAACCTGTCCTTCCTCCCACCTATCCCCTCCTCTCACCTCAAGCCCCACTCCCATCTCCTACCTACTAGCCTCATCCCACCTCCTTGACCTGTCCGTCCTCCCTGGACTGACTTATTCCGTCCCTAACTCCCCACCTACATTCACCTTTACTGGCTCCATCCCCGCCTCTTTGACTTGTCTGTCTCCTCTTCACTTATCTTCTCCTTTATCCATCTTCTATCTGCCTCCCACTCTGTCCCCATTTATTTCAGAACCCACTTCCCCTCCCCAATTTCTGAAGAAGGATCTAGACCCGAAATGCCAGCCTTCCTGCTCCTCTGAAACTGCTTGGCCTGCTGTGTTCATCCAGCTCTACACTTTGTTATCTTAGTCAATTGTGTATTGTGCTGTCTGCAGCTAAAGCCTGTCTGTTTGGGTCTGCAGTTTGTTTATTTCAGTATCTTTGCGCAGATGCATAAGAGCGAAACCATCAGCTTTCCTGCTCCTCTGATGCTGCCTGGCCTGCTGTATTCCTCCATCTCCGCACCTTGTTATCTCTACTTTAGCCAATACTTGGCTTGATTTCCCAGAATGCTTGGTGTATTATCCAATTCTGCCATTTTGAGTGGCCTGTCCAGCTACAATTCTCGCTCCTATTTTCTATGTTCCTGTATACTATGAGCTGAATAATTGAGTGACATTGTAACAGGTGCATGCATTGGTTTACGAAAGTGAATTATTATTGAAAAAAACCTGGTGTTCCTGTAATCCTTTCTGAAACAGACTGTTAAAGTATAAAAAGCACAAGCTTTAAGCACTTGACACTTCTTAATGTTTACAAATTAAGTGTAAGATATTAACAAAAGAGATCATAAAAAAGTAATTTATCATGACCTTATGGAGACGCCAAGCAAAGAAAGTCAACACTTTGCGGCAGTTATGTAAACAATCTCACTCACATTATCTTTTTTATAGGAGAGTGGGCACTCAGCCATCAATGTATCAGTAAATAATTGGGTCAATGTCCCAGAAACCTGAGGCAAGGCAGGCAGGCATTTTAACCAGCTCACTTCAGCAATTAGGCACACTTTGTCCAACTCCTTTTTGTTTTTGTGACAGGGGGCACAACTCTAACCCATGAGCGAAAATTGCATGTAAAGAAACACTTTATATTGAAAGATGTTTGTTCAGTTTGTAAAGTTCCTGACTCGAGCTACATCTCTCAGGAACAAAAATCTAGCCCATTTTGTCAATTGTTGAGTTTTCACTTAGCTTCTAGTCCCAAGACTCTCTGCTAAAGGGCACAACCATGCAACAACATTTTTTTTGCCTCAAATCATTGTCACAGTTATAAAAGTTTTTATGTCATTATCAGTAGAGATTTGACCAGACATTCCCCCTCATCGATATTTTATAGAATCTGTACAGTGTGGAAAGAGACCATTTTGCCCAACTGCCCCTCTAAGACCATCCCACCCAGACTCATTCCCTTAATTTCCCATGCCTAACCCACCCAATTTAAATATCCCTGGGCACTACAGGCAATTTAGCATGGCCAGTCTACCTAACCTGCACATCTTTGGACTGTGGGAGGAAACCGGAGCACCCAGAGGAAATCCACACAGGCACAGAGAGAATGCACAAACTCCACACAGACAGTCGCCTGAGGCTGGAATCAAACCCAGGCCCCTGGCGCTGTGAGGCAGCAGTTCTAACCATTGAGCCACCGTGCTCTCATTTGAGATTTAATGCTGAAAAGTGTATATATTTCAAGTATGTGCAGCATTCATACTGCTCCACGTATTTCACTGCTGAGCTTTTTGAGCTTGTGGAGGAAGGGAGAATTTCAGACAGTAACTTGCTGATTTGCATCCAACTGTATGTGTGCGGCCGCCGAAAGTTGCTATCTGTTTTACAAAGCAGTAACAGCGAGCACTATTAGCCTCACAGTTAGTTAAATCACAAAATCCAGCCCAATGTAATGTCAACTAAGTCTGGAGCGAAATTCCAACCTGACATGTGCAAAGTGTCGCTTCCTGGAGTGAGTCATTAACACTAGATTTGCATTGCTCAACTAAACACTTGGTATTAAAGCTGAAACTGCCTCAATGCAACATATTTATGGTAAAAAGACACCCTATAATCATCATGTGGGGTACTGCTGCAGAGTGAATGCTTTGCAATGTCTTATATTTTTATACTTTCTCCTAGTTTAAAGAATATGCAAGTGTAAAAGGTATGTTAACGGCAGGTGGAAGTGCTGTTACATCAATCTCATCATTAAGGATATTTGTTTACAGCCTTGTAGAATATAAAACAAGGAATTGCACTAATGGTTATCTATCACTTTTAAATGTAATAGTGAATGAATTACCCTTTGCCTATTCTTGATGGGTGTTCTTGTCACATAAGTATGCTTATGCCATTGATTGGTCTTTGTATAATAGTCTCTGTTCTACTGCCTTTCGCCAGTAGGTGAAGGTTAAGTATTAAAGCTCATGTTTTCACAGAGACTTGAAGAGTTCAGGCTTAATCTTTCCAGTAGATTGAGCTCTTTACAGCATTCACAATCAGGGCTGTGGACGCAATGTTGATTGGATTAGTTCTGATTTCTTCCTGATTTTGAATCTAAGTAAATGTTGTGGCAATTGCATTTCACTCTCAGCACAACGTGTAATTTAAATTTTTATTCTATCTGCGCTGCATGTATATTACATTTATAATTGTGGATCTACTGTTTTGTGTCAGGACCTATATTGATACAGATTTCAAGATACAGATTTGAATCAATACTCAACGTTAAAGTATGGTCATGAATTTTAAATAGAATGATACAATATAACAGAAGTTCTGATTACAGCAAAGTAGATGCTAATGAATAATTTTATCCTTTAAGCAAAAGCAAATAACCATCGGCAACTTTTTTGTTAAGCAGTATATTATTTCATGTATCTATTAATATTGAAGATGAAAGTTAATCAGTATATATGGAGCTAAAATTATGTTAAATATTAGAATTGATGACTTCATTATTTACAATATTATTATGTTTCTGCCTCTTTATGTGCAAATGTACGCCTCTTTCAGTATCTGTGTCCATCTCAAATGTCTTTCTCTCTACCCACAGCTACCTGGCAGCTAAATCCTTGCCTTAATCCCTCATTATTCACGGAGACATTCCATGTGTTAATAACATGAATTTTAGATTTTACATAATGTACCGCTGTCCACAAAGTTAGCAATTGGAGGCTGCTCATCAATTTTTCCTTTTCTCATCTATTTATCCTTAGATTTTTCTTCGTGTTTTGTGTTTTTTTTTGTCTTTATAGTGCGTATTTAAAAACAGAATTATGAATGATTACATTTTTTCAATCCAGCAAATGGAAATGCTAAATTCCATCTACGGACAGATTTGTCAATGTTGAAAGTTTCTCAAACATGCTTATGGCAAAGAATTTATTAAAATATGATGACTGTGACAAATGGTGCAAATTTCTACATTTGTTGCATTGAGAGTCATTTGCTGCCTGAGCACAGTAATTTTGCTGAAAAACTCACAGTGGTAATAAAAATGCTATTTTCTTAGTGGGTCTGAGTAATAAACATTTAAGTAAAGCATGAATAAACAGAGAGATTTATAACTTCACGAGGAGCATCTTATATCTATTGTTATGATCCCAGCTGATGGTAATACTGGACAAGTAAGGAGGCAATGGTCCAGTGGTCTTCTCACTGGACTGTTAATCCAGAGACCCAGGAAAACAATCAGAGTTAACGTTTCAGGTCCGGTGACCCTTCCTCAGAACTGGGGAACAGAATGGTTCCGAGGAAGGGTCATCGGACCCAAAGCATTAACTCTGATATTTTCTTCATTGATGCTGCCAGACCTGCTGAGCTTTTCCAGCAACTTCTGTTTTTGTTCCTGATTTACAGCATCCACAATTCTCTCGGCTTTTAATGTTCTGGGGATCTGCGTTTGAATCCTGCCACAGCAGGTGGTAGAATTTGAATTAAAAAAAAGCCTAGAATTAAGTGTCAATGATGAAACCATTGTCAATTGTCAGGGAAAAAGAGTGCTGTTCAATAATGTCCTGTAAGGAAGAATACATCCTTACCTGGTCAGGCCTACACGTCACTCCAGACATAAAGCAATATCATTGACTTTTAACTGCCTTCTGGTCAATTAGGCATGGGAAATAGATGCCGGTCTAGCCAGCAATGCCTTCATCCCATGAATGAATTTTTAAAAAAAAGACTGATCCCCAAATGAAATTTGCCTTGATAAATCCTAAATTTTATTCATGCAATTTAGTTACTGTGGTGGTGAATCATTGACCATATTCATGTGATGTAGCTACATTTTTGAGAAAATAACATCAATGTCTATTACAAAAGAAAACTATATAACTGCAGCTAATTTGAAAAGTTCTAATGTTAAACAGAAAAAAAATCAACCTCTTTTCCTTATAATATCCTTTGCAGACACTCTATTCCAATGAATAGTCACTCTAGTCTTAATTCTTTAATCTCATATTTTTCTTCAGGACTTTCCTTACATTCATAAGATGTGATTCTCTCCATCTCACGCAGAGACACAAAAATACAGGTTAACTCATTGACCTTCTTCTTTGACCTTAAAAGAAAGTCAGAGCTATTCCCAGCACTTCTCCTTGAATTACTAAAAAAATTTATAGTGACGGGCAGACTAATATTCTTTTGTCCATTCAAATTTCATGCCTTTCTCTACCAAACTTGGCAAAGGAGCCATTACACTGTTGAAATTTGAAAGAAACTTCTGATAAAATTCACTCAAAACAATGTCTTACAGAGTTTTGTGTTTTGCCTCAGGATAAGGAAAATCCAAGTTCACCTTAGTTACACTTCACTAGGTGTTACTTGGCCATGTTCTCCTGTATGGCCCAAGTAAGTTGTTTTTGCCTTGGAAAATTCACTTTACTTCAGATTTATTATAACATTGGTATTTTGGAACCGATCAAACAGTTCAGTCAAGGGTAGGTTGATCATTGAAACATTCAGGAATTGTTTTCATTCAAAAAAGCTAGAAAAGCTTGTATTGTTTATCCTGGAGTGGTAGAGTCTGAGGGGAGACTTGATAGAAGCCTGTAAAATTATGAGATGCAAAGGGTTAGCGGTCAGAATTTTTTTTCCCAGAGTTTAAATGTCTAATACTAGGGGGCATGCATTTAAGGCGAGAGGGGAAAGTTCAAATGAGATGTGAGGAGCAGGTTTTTTTACACAGAGAGTGGTAGCAGTCTGGAATGCACTGCCAAGGGACATGGTGGAGGCAGATGCAATAGGGGCATTTAAGGAATTGTTAGATAAGCACATGAATATTCAAGGAATGGAGGGATATGGACCAAGGGATGCAAAAGGGAGTAGTTTAATTTAGCATCACATTTGGTACAACATCGTGGGCTGAAGGTCCTGTTCGTGTACTGTACTTTTCAATGTTCCAACAGCATGACTTCATTTTTAATATAATCCTTCGGTATGACAAAGGATTATATATCTTTGGTAGTATTAGTCAATAGATCTTGACAATACCCTTCTCACAAGTCAGTTTTTGTAAGAAATCATATTTGTCCAAGACAGTGATAATAGGTACTGCAGATGCTGGAGAATCCAAGATAACAAGGTGT
>JAHRHZ010000013.1:34078369-34096824 GCA_024137785.1 Ginglymostoma cirratum
TGATGCTGCTTGGCCTGCTGTGTTCATCCAGCTCTACACCTTGTTATCTTTGTCCAAGACAGTCTTCCATTTGTAGGCATTGCGAATTGGGAGAAAGTTGTGGGATCGAAAAAATGAGTTTCTTGACATTGAGAAAAAGCAGTGTGATTTTCCACCCAAGATTTGAACAGCAAGACGGGAATCTTAATCTTGAGTGGTGAGTGGGCAAATTGTATTCATTAACATCTAATTGATACCTATTCTTGCCTTATTTAGATGCTGTTTGCTTTCCTTCCTGGTGGTGGACATAAACCAGATGACGACCATTCCCAACATGAAAGTCAGAGTGGGTACCCCCATTGTTTCGGATTGCCACTTGCTCCACTGTGCTTTCACTTTGGCCAGCAGTTCCCAAGGGGAGACTCCATCTGCAGTGATCGCCTGCAGCTTTCCGCCCACAGAGGCTGGCATCAGACATGGACCAGCCTCACCACGTCATCATGGCACATCTCTAATTCACTGAGAGTATGGTTCAATACTTCACTTTGGAGCCCACCAATATAATTGCATTGTAAAATAAAACAAAGAACTGCAGATGGAAAGCAGAGTAAGTGTTTCAGGTCTGGTGATCCTTCTTCAGAATGGTAAAGGGTCACTGGATCCCAAACATTAACTCTACTTTCTCTCCATAGATTCTGCCAGAGCTTCTGAGTTTATTTCAGCAATTTCTGTTTTGGTTGTTGACATTCAGTTGAAATGCTGCTGTCAGGCCACTTTGTGTGCAGGGACAGGTGCCCATCCTAGACTTTGGAGCAGGCTCGTCTCAGGGTACTTTGCTTGGTTTCTTAGTGCTCACTCACATTATAGGCCTTATTGTCCAGAAAACAGTTAAGAGTCAA
This sequence comes from Ginglymostoma cirratum, assembly GCA_024137785.1. Lineage (NCBI taxonomy): Eukaryota > Metazoa > Chordata > Chondrichthyes > Orectolobiformes > Ginglymostomatidae > Ginglymostoma > Ginglymostoma cirratum. The sequence goes on from JAHRHZ010000013.1 coordinate 34,079,248, forward strand.
CCACATTGCTGCGGGTCTGGAGTCATGTGTAGGCCAGACCAGCTAAAGGTAGGAGATTTCCATCTCTTAAGGACAAACAAACAAAAGCACTTAATCCATTTCCTTTGGAACAAAGTATTCCTGTTTAAACAATTGAGCTTTTAATGTAGTTAAAGATATCTGATTTTTGTGTACTCCCGGCTGAAATATTTTGCATTATTCTAAAAGGTATGAACAGATACAGAAAAAAGCAACAAATCAATTTTATTAATGAATGCAGTGCAACTTTCATTTAGATATAAGCCTTACACTGTTCTCTAATGCATGGTTTTTACCTGAAACCTTAATCGATCCTTTTTTATTTTAACAGATCGTGTATGTCCAACATTTATATTTTGATCTTAGATGTGCTCTTTACTTTTGATCTAAAGCATATCCCATTATTCTACTTGTATTGGCTTTTGCAATCTATGGTGACATATTTTATTGGTGCCAGGGTGTGATGTTACATTGTATTCCTTCACGATAAATCATATCTTTTTATTCTAACTTATTAAACTATTCCATGAGTCAGCTTATGACCTTTTTAAGGCACAAAGCTAGATGATGAAGGAACTGGGAATAGGTGTCCTGTGCTCCCTAAGGAAAACAAAACACTGATTTACTTTAGTTGCTTTCAGTTCATGTTAAGTGTAAATCTTGTTTCAGATTTATTTCACAGTATTAGTATCCACCTTGCAATTCAGTTGCCTTGACCGTGATGGATTGTATGCTTGGGGGCGTTTGATGATGATTTCTACCAAAGTCCTTGCTTCACATGCTTACTAGCTGCCAGAGTTCATGTGAAATATTCTTGCATTGTTCTGTAATGCACACAATAAAAGCGGAGAAATGTGCTACATTAAAAAAAAAACTTTGGGGTAAATATTTCAGCTTTCAGATTGTCAAGGACCAAACATACGAGATGCAGTTGAGACTCTTGGAAGTCCCAACACATGCCTCTAAGTGGGAATTGTCTGGGAAGATTATCTTCCAAATCAACAATTCCTGCTGCCCAGAAACCTACTTGAATATCTCTGAATCTGTTCTCGATTCAGAGAGGTCAATGATTCCACAGTGTTTATCGGAATAATTACCAAGGAAATGTTAGGCAGGTTAAATGGTGGGCAACTCCATAACCAACATTTGAACCTGGCCCCGCACACCCCCTCCCAACTATATGCTTGACACGACCCCCCCGCCACAATACTCCAAACCCGATCCATCAAGCTTTTCATTCAGATATCCCATCCGAACCAATCCAACTACCCACTCAACTAACCACCCTCAACTGGCTTGACTACCCCTCTGACCACCCAACTTCCTTCTGACCTGATCTGATTACCCTCTGACCTTTCAACTCAACCTGACCCGAGTCCCTCCTGACCTGACCTAATCATCCACACAGAATAACCCGCAACCCAATTATATCCTGAACAATTACCCACTTTCCAACCAACCTGCTCACTCACGCTATGCCGCACACAGCCACCTATCTACCCATTCACCATCTCACCCATTTATCTACTCATACTTTGACACATCTGTTCAATGCCTTTAAATATACCACAGAGCATCTTATGCTGTAAATAAGGCCTGTATTCCTTGTGTGACAGAATTGCCTGAGGGTTGCTGCTCTGCCTATTTCTTTGACAGCTGGAATTGGGAGATCCATGAGGAAATATGCAGCAGCATTCAGCCTGGGCGATCTTCAAGCACAGCAACATTTCACTCACCATTGGCACTGCTCAGAAGGTTCGGCCTCTGAATAATAAAAAAAATCATTCTTTCCATAATATGACGATAATGTGATTCACTTATTTTAATAATAAAAATAAATAATATGTATCAACTAGTGTGTCATTGAGGAAAACAACAATCTAACACAGCATTTCATTCCGAGGTTCCAGTTGGTTGACATTTCACGTCCTTCGAAAGGAGTGCAAGAAGCACAAAACGTAGCCCATTAGATCCCCTTAGCTCACAACCAGATCAATTAGGATATTATTCCCATTAACTCTCCTGTACTAATTGTTAGAACGTATATCGACCGACATTGAGTGCTTCGTCTGAATAGCTTCAGTCAAAAGTTCATTTTCCCATCTCCTTCCCAAGAAGATGCAACGGGAAAGGTCTGAATTTCAAAGGGTGGCATGGTACGCTGTAATTATGTTGCTGGGGTAGTAATCCAGAAGCCAAATTCAAAATCCCATCACAGCACTTTTAAGCTTTTAATTCAGTTTTAAAAATTGGGAAATATAAAGCAGGTATATGTAGAATAAAAGGGACATAAAGCTGGTGGATTGCTGTTTAGAACCTGAGACCAAGAGCAACAGCACACCATCCGGCCCAATGCTTCTGCTTTGACAATCAGTACAATTTTGGCATATCTCCTGGCTGAACTACACTTTCCTGCTCCCTGCTCACACCACTTTATTCCTTGAAAGTCTAAAATCTATCAAGCTCATCTTTGAATATACTCAACAATAAAGCATTCAAAATCTGTAAGATGGAGAATTCACAGCCATCTGAGTAAAGCAATGTTTCCTTATCTCAGACCCATCTGATCAAACCTTTATTGCTGTGCCCTTTGTTCTAGACTCCCCCAACCCAGGAAACAATCTGCCCAGTCAAGTCCATTCAGAGTTGTGCATGTTTAATAAGATCACAATTTGTTCTTCGAAACTCGAGAGATGATAAGTCTTATTTATGAAGGTTGTCATCATTGTATGCTCTTATAATCTAAAATCTAATTTAATCTGTTTACTATCCTGCCTTCAATATAAGTAGAGATAACACAGTGTGGAGCTGGATGGACACAGCAGGCCAAGCAGCATCAGAGGAGCAGGAAAACTGACGTTTCAGGTCTGGACCCTTCTTCAGAAATGGGGGAGGGGAAAGGGAGTCCAGAAATAAATATAGAGGAGAGGTGGGGCTGGGGAAGGTAAGTGGGATGGTGCACTTGTACTCACCTGCTCCACCATTTGCTTATGTCTGATATTTTTATCAACCCCATTCTCCTGCCTTCTCCTGTAACCCTTGATCCCTTACTCATCAAGAACTTATACATCCTTATCTTAAGGACAGTCAATGACTTGGCTTCTACAGCCCTCTGTTGCATTGAGTCCCACAGATTCATCATCCTCTGACTGAAGAAATTCCTCCTTATCTCAGTTCCAAAGGGTTGCCTCTTCACTCTGAGGCTGTGCCCTTGGATCCTAGCCTCTCCTACGAGTGCAAACATCTTTCCCATGTCCACTCCATCCAGACCTCTCATATTTTCAATGAGATTCCTTTTCATCTTTCTAAACTCCATCAAGTATAGACCCGGAGTCCTCAACTGTTCCTCTTACGACAAGCCCTCCATTCTTGGGATCATTCTTGTGAACCTCCTCTGGACTCCTTCTAATGTCAGCACATTCTTACTTAGATACGGAGCCCAAAACTGCTCACAATATTCCAAATGGCAGTTTGTTTGTTCAACCAATTTCCTTTTCTGAGCTACCATTCTCCTTCAGTGCTGAAAGGGACCATAAAGCCCATCAAATCTGCACCAACTCTTTGAAGAGCATCCCACCCAGACTCACCCCTTATTCTATCCCTTTAACCCTGCAAAAGACATTTGGACAAGTACATGAAATGGAAAGGTTTGAAGGGATAGAGGCCAAATGCAGGCAAGTGGGCCTAGTTTAGTTTGGGAACATGGTCAGCATGGACTAGTTGGACTGAAGGGTCTGTTTCCATGCTGTATGACTCTATGAGTCTATGAATGCAGCAAGACCAGAGCTTTATACAATCCCAGCAGTACCTGTCTCTTGTATTCTAGCCCATTCGAAATGAATGCTAATATTGCATTTTCCTTTCTAACTGCCGACTAACCTGCATGTTAACCTGAAGAGAATTGTGAACTAGGACTCCTAAGTCGCTTTGTGCTTCAGATTTCTGAAGCCTTTCTCCATTTAGAAGATAGTTTACAGCTCTATTCTTCCAACCAAACTGCATAACCTCACACTTCCCCAGATTGTATTCCATATATCACCTTTTTTTTTAATCTGCAATGCTGGAAGTTAGGTTTCTGACCCTTTGAAATTTTGACCTCACCTGAGCCCTACACATCCACCTCCACACACCCCCCCAGCCAAATAGTTTAAAGTCCTTGAGACCAATCCACTCAACCTTTCTGCTAGGATCCTGGTCTCAGGTTGGTTCATGCGGAGCCCATCCTGATGGTACAGTCCCTCCTATTCTAATATTGATGCCAGTACCCCACAAAATGGAACCGTTCTTTCCCTTATCAATTCTTTAGCCATGTGTTTACATCCTTAATCTTCTTATCTCATTGACAATTTGCATGTGGCTCAGGTAATAATTCAGAGTACAACCTTTGAGATCCTTCTTTTTAAATTTTCTTCCTAATTCCTGATGTTTCCCTGACAGCACTATTTGTTTACATTGTTGATACCAACATGAACCACAAACACTGGATCATCCCTCTCCCACTCCAATATCCTCTCAAGTTGGTTTCAGATGTTCCTTATCTTGATACTAGGCAGATTACACACCATGTGGGACTCTGGATCCTGGCCACAAAGAGTCCTATCTGTCCCCTTAATTATAGATTCTCCTATGTCTATCATCTCTTTGTTCTCCCCCTGACTGAAAGACTTCCTGAACCACAGTTTGACCATTCTCCTTGCAGACTGTTTCTCATCTGTACAGGGAACAAGTACATCGTATCTGTTGGACAAAGTCAAGAGCTGAGGCTTCTCCAACGCTACATTCAGGATCTCTTTACCAGCTTCACATGTTGTCATACTGTCCTGTCCCTGCCCAATGGTCAAATGTGAAATAATTAACCTACAGGATGTAACTGCCTGGAGCACAGTGTTGAACTCTATACCTCTCCTGGATGTGCCATACTGTCTGAAACTCAGATTCAGCTCATCGACTCTGAGCTGAAATCCCTCAAGCTGTAGGCTCTTGATGTGGATGTGGTCGTTGAGGTCACAATGGAACCCACCAGCTCCCACATCATGTATAAACAACACATTGCCTGTACTAAGATAATAAAGTGTGAAACACAGCAGGCCAGGCAGCATCAGAGGAACAGGAAAGCTGATGTTTCAGGTTGGGACCCTTCTTCTGAATTTCTGCGTTGTCACAGTTATTATTGTCAGGTTAATTGGCTTATAGACCCTATTATCTCTCTCCTTCATTTGTTCAATAGTGACAGTACATTTCTTTAGATCCAAATCTTAGGACTCTTCTAGAATATAGAGAATCTCAGAAACAATGCATTCATTATCTCCACAGTTACCTCTTTTAGAATTCTAGGATGTAGGCCTTTGGAATTTGTCAGGTCTTTTTAGGCACTCCAATATTTTTACCCCTGTTGAAATTAATTACATTTGTCTCCCACTCTTATTGGTGCTTTATTGGACTATTTCTAGTATTTATTTTATGGTACTTCTACTGTGAAGACAGACACAAAATATTGGATCAGTGCCTCTGTCATTTCCTTATTATGCATGATAATTTCATCTGTCTCTGTCTCTAATATATCAGCATTTACTTGAGCTATCTTTCCTTTTCGTATAGGGTCAAAGCACTTTGAAATCTGCTTTTATGTTCCAGGCTCATTTCCTTCCATTTCTTTTTCCCCTTATCAACTTTTTGGTCACCCTTTGCTGGTTTCTAAAACTCTCCCAATCCCCAGTCTAAGTACTATTCTTCACAACATGATAAGCCTCTTCTTTTTAAACTAATATTAACCTTCACTTGCAGATAACAAGAACTGCAGATAGTGGAGTCAGAGTCAATACAGTGTGGAGCTGGAGGAACACAACAGGTCAGGCAGCATCAGAGAAGCAGGAAGCTTCCCTGGTAATCAACAGATGGGACTGGCTCGCTAAGTTTATGTTCTTAACGTGAAAGTGTTTTTGCAAATATTTTAGAAAAACGTTTCAAATTGTTTCTTTGCTGCCAGACTTCCAGTTTTTATTTATCCTATCAACCTTAGCTATACCTTACCTTGTACCTCGAAAATTGGCTTTGTTTCAGTCTAAGGTTCAAAGAATCACTGCAGTGTGGAAGCAGGCCGTTTGGCCCATCAAGTCCACACTGACCCTTTGAAGACCATTCTGCCAAGACCCACCCAGTCACCACAACCCTGCATTTCCCATTGGCCTGCACATTATGGCCAACTTAGCATGGCCAATCCACCTAACATCTTTGGACTGTGGGAGGAAACCGGAGCAAATGCACACAGATAGGGGCACAATGTGTAAACTCCACATAAACTGTTGCCTGAGGCTGCAATCAAACCGTGGTCCCTGTTGCTGTGAGGCAGCAGTGCTAACCACTGAGCCACCGTGCCAACCCAAAGTCACTGTGCAGCCCCAAAGGTTCTCGTTTTCAATTTAAGTATGTTACTCTCAAACTAAGTATCATTAATTTTATCGATTTTTCGTATTGTGAATGCATTCTGCATATAGATGTAGAATATTTAATTTTATTCTTTTTAACTGTAGTTCTTTGCACGCGCCTTGTTCAATGATATACTTCTGGCTCTACAAATTCTGTCCCTTTCTTGATCCAACCTTCTTGAATTTACCTGAATCACCACACTGCTATATTGCCTCATGTTTTCTCTTGGGATTGCTAAATTTTTGCATTGCTTTCCATCTCATTTTTGTTACAAGCCTTATCCCATATATCCAATTCACCAGGATTTTAATCCTAATCTGGTTTAAGCAGAACTCCTAAATGAGCAGCCTTCTCTTACCCCAGTACTGGTCCTACTGTCCCATGAATTGAAGCCTTTTCCTTCCACACCATTCTTTGGTGTTATATAACCCTGGCCATTGTTGATGACAAATATTCTCTCAAAAGGCACCCACAGAATATTACCGCACCCTTGCAATTTAAAATTATAGCAAGTAGTTTTCATTTTTAGGTCATCGTTGTGAGATACCGCCTTCGAGCAATGGATACTGATTTCAGGTACTCAGCAGAAAATCTTTTATTTTTCAAATAATTTAAGTCACATAGATCGTACATGTGAGAACCCTCTTTTCCAATCGAAAAATGCAAACATGAGTGTGAATGTCATCCAGTGTGTGCTTTTGCTATTGGATTCCTCCTGTAAATTAGTTTTGTCTGAGTGATCTGCAAGATGCAATTTTCCAGTGCTCTCATGCTCATATTGTTAATCAATGGCAGTGTGTGCTGCGTTGTTTAATAATAATAAAAAAAAAAATTCTAACAGATGAGTTCCAGGTATTATTAATAAAGCTAATACTTCATCCTCTTGACTGTGATCATATTTTGAGGTTTTGTATTGGAAGGAACAATACCAGTGTGCAGGAATAGCAAAAATTGATTCTGTTTTTAAATATATATATATCCACTCACACCTGCAGTTACCTTGACTAGAATGTCTCACATACCCCCTCATAAGGATTCCATTCCTTTCTCCCAGTTCCTCTGTTATCAATGTATCTCCTTTGTTAGATTTTTGGATTCAGAGTAGGCCACTAGGCCCTTTGATGATGGAAACTTCCACAACATCACTTCAAAGATGTGTTCTTTTTTCCTCAAATGAGGTTTCTCCCTCATTTATGTTGACAAGCCCCTCAACCGTGCCAATCATAATGTCTGCACTTCTGCTGTCACCCCTTCTTCTCCCTCATACAATCATAATAGATGGTCATGTTATATTAATGCTAAAGATTTAGTTATTGACTTCAGAAGGAAAGGAGGAGAACACGCTCTATATCAATGGAACTGAGATTGAGAGGGTAGAGAACACCAAGTTCCTCAGAATGACAATAACTGACAACCTGTCCTGGACTTCTCATGGGGATATGACGATCAAGAAAGCACAAAAACGCCTCTTCTTCCTCAGGCAGCTCAGGAAATTTGGCATATCCATGAGGTCCTTCACCAGCTTCCACAGATGCACCATTGAAAACAGACTGTCTGGGTGCACAATGGCCTGGTATGGCAACTGCTCTGCCCAGGGCCGTAAGAAACTACAGAAGGTGGTGTGCGCAGCCCAGACCATCACTGAATCCAACGTTCCATCCATGGACTCCATTTACATGGCTCGCTGCTGTGGAAAGGCTGCCAACATCAACAAAGACCCTCCGCACCCTGGTAATGAACTCCTACAGCCTCTTCCATCAGGCGGACGATACAGAAGCCTGAATACACGCACAAGCAGATTCAGGAACAGCTTCTTTCCGGCTGTTATTAGACTGATGGATGGACTTTGTAGCCTTAAATAATACTTCTGTATTATTGCTAATGCTGTTCTCGCCTAGCACACACCCTGTGGAATATAACCTGTATGCCTCTGTCACAGTCTTTTTACAACCGCTAATCTGTACATCTTAATGTAATCTGCCTGTATTGCTCATAAACAAAGCTTTTCACTGTACTCCAGTACACGTGACAATATGTCAATCAATCAACAGGGATTGAGTAACTCTGTGAATAAGCTTATTTAAACACAGTAAAACATATTGTCATTATAACATTGACATTACAGTAATGCAGACTAGATTTCTACAGGCATCAATTTGAACAACTACAGTAAATGACTGGTCAGTAGAGTTGTAACTAAGGCCAGGTATTTACAGTCCTATTGTCCTCACCCTTTGACTCAGCCATTTCCCTAATAAATCATTATCCACCATTTCCAGCACTTCCATTTTGATACTACATGAAAAACACATTTCCTTCTTGCTCCTGTTAGCATTCAATAGTGCTCATTCCCTCCATGATACCCTGGTTCATTTCTCAGTCACCTCCAACATTCCATTCCCTTCCCATGGCTCCTTGCCATGCGCATACAAGAAATGTACTGCCTTCCATTTTATCTCTTCACTGTCCATAGTCTAAGCACTCATTCCAAGTGAAGCAGCAACTTCTAAGTCCTTCTTTCCATTCAGATTTCTGTCTTCGTTGCTCATGCCACGGCCTCCTCCAAATGGGGAGACCAATCACAAATTGGATGACTGTTTAGCAGAACAGTCGAGCACTATCTCAGCCTGTTATTTTAGTTCACACTGATATCTCTGTCCTTGGCTCATGGCCATCTCCCAATGAGGTCTAATGTCAGACTGAAGAACAGCACTCCCATCTTTCAATTAGGTTCTTTCCAACCTGTCTGACACAGCACTACTGAGTTCATAACATCAGACCATAATTCTGCCGGAGATAATAGGTACTGCAGATGCTGGAGAATCCGAGATAACAAGGTGTGGAGCTGGATGAACACAGCAGGCCAAGCAGCATCATAGGAGCAGGATTCTGTGCCTACTTTTGTTTCTTTTTCCTCACCTGGTTTTGATATTCCGCTTGGTTTTGCTTTCAGTTAGCAGCACACCTTTTCTAGTCACTGATTTTGTTTCTTTTCTTGCCCCATCACCGTGCCCTTTGACCTTGGAGGATGAAAATCTTTGTCATTCATCTCTTACCTTATCGCTGACCTTTCTTTTGTCCTTGAATTACTTGCTCCTTCCTCGAAATCGATTAAACTTCTAAGCCTTTTCAGTGTTGATGAAAGGCCACAGACCTAAAATGTAGGGTGGAATCTTGTGGCGATGGTAGAGGTCTTGGTCACATCCTGAAGAGCTGGCGAGATCCCCTTGTTTATTACCCGTTTTCAAAGACCTGATGTATCTTGTGTCACTCAGGATTCTAACAGACGAGGGGCAGAGTCTCTCCAGGATCCGTTGCCTTGGGCCTGACACCCTGCCCACTGACAGTAAATGGCTGGTCAGAGGCTGACAGCCATTTTGATCTCAGAGACACTACTGGCGGGATGGCAGCACCCAAGATCCCTCTTTAAGAAAGGACCCAGCCAGAGGGGTTGATAATAGAAAAGGCAATTGCAGGGCAGAGAGTCATGGGGGGCAGAGCGGCGCATGAGGAGTTTTTTTACAGCAAAAACAGGGTTGTGACTATTAGGATCACCTTCCATTTTGCAAGCCACATCCTTCGATCAGGCACTGAATCCTCTCTGAGAGACTGCAAGCCAATGCGCTCTGACTAAATGACTCTTCCCCCTCTGCTGGGTTACTACCACTAGTGGCATGATAAAGCAATTAATTTCCTGTTTAAGGACATACTATAGAAGTGAGGCTGGGATGTCATCAGCAGGAAGGACCTCACCTGTCCCTGCCTTAAAATCCACTTGGGGGGAGGGCATGAGGTTCTGTCCCTTAACTCTGATTCACTCACTACAGATGTTAACCGAGTTAACATTCTGTTTCTGGAATGAAATCAGGGTCAGCTGTCATCATGAGATAACAAGGAGTAGAGCTGGATGGACGCAGCAGGCCAAGCAGCATCAGAGGAGCAGGAAGGCTGATGTTTTGGGCCTAGACCCTTCTTCAGAAATGGGGGAGGGGAAGGGCGTTCTGAAATAAATAGGGAGAGGGGGGAGGCAGATAGAAGATGGACAGAGGAGAAGATAGGTGGAGAGGAGACAGACTGGTCAAAGAGGTGGGGATGGAGTCAGTAAAGGTGAATGTAGGTGGGGAGTTAGGGAGGCGATAGGTCAGTCCAGGGAGGACTGACAGGTCAAGGGAGTGGGATGAGGTTAGTAGGTAGGAGATGGGAGTGGGGCTTAAGGTGGGAGGAGGGGATAGATGGGAGGAAGGACAGGTTAGGGAGCCGGGGACGAGCGGAGGCTTGGGGACCGCTTTGCAGAACACCTACGCTCGGTTCGCACTAAACAACTGCACCTCCCAGTGGCGAACCATTTCAACTCCCCCTCCCATTCTGCAGATGACATGTCCATCCTGGGCCTCCTGCAGTGCCACAACGATGCTACCTGAAGGTTGCAGGAACAGCAACTCAAATTCCGCTTGGGAATCCTGCAGCCTAATGGTATCAACGTGGACTTCACAAGCTTCAAAATCTCCCCTCCCCCTACCATATTCCAAAACCAGCCCAGCTCGTCCCTGCCTCCCTAACCTGTCCTTTCTCCCATCTATTCCCCCTTCCCACCTCAAGCCTCACCCCCATCTCCTACCTACGAGCCTCATCCTGCCCCCTTGACCTGTCTGTCTTCCCTGGACTGACCTATCTCCTCCCTACCTCCCCACCTACACTCACCTTTACTGGCTCCATCCCCGCCTCTTTGACCTGTCTGCCTCCTCTCCACCTATCCTCTCCTCTATCCATCTTCTATCCGCCTCCCCCTCTCTCCCTATTTATTACAGGACCCCCTTCCCCTCCCCCATTTCTGAAGAAGTGTCTAGGCCTGAAACGTCAGCTTTGCTGCTCCTCTGATGCTGCTTGGCCTGCTGTGTTCATCCAGCTCTACACCTTGATATCTCACATTCTCCAGCATCTGCAGTTCCTACGATCTCAGCTGCCATCATAATGTCATGCTGGAGACATAATACTAAACCGACAGTAGGTGGAGCCAGCAGAGCATTAAGTTACAAAGCAAAAAGATATGTAGACATTTTCAATGGACACAAAGGTCAATGAGACTCAGAAACAGGGACAGGAATCTTTGATGCTTGATTATTCTGCACCTATTTGCTTTCAGTTTAGGCAGCAGTGCATATTTTGTGCTGCCTGCTTATTTTAATAATTGCAGTTATATCAGGGGCAAATAGAATCATGAGAATCTGGCATAAATTCAAGATATTTTACACCACGTTAAGCCGGCCTATACCTCTTAATATTAATATAAGCAGATGTTTGATGTCATTTTAAAAATATGTTAGGATTGCTGAAGAATTGTAGAAAATGGCAGAGAGCGTACCCCAAGAATTTCCATCGCTATTTGGAGATCCAGCTCAAGGAGATACAGAGGAGGGGAGATGTGCCCTTATGCACATGGGGTCAGGAGGCTCTCCAAACAAACTCTCACGGTGGGACCAGATAGTTTTGACGACCATTGTCTCGGCCTGCTGGCCTGGGTACAGTACCACAAGAAGTTCACTATTTTGATATGAGTGATAAAGGTCAATAAGAGCATTTCCAAAAGCAGTAGCTTCATATACACTGCTTAATGCACCACAGCCCCATCAATTATCTTCTAAACATGGTAGTTAATCATGATTCATGCCTGACATTTATAGCTAACAAGCCTAGCATTCTGGAAATCTCAGACCCATATCTTTTAAAACTTGTTAAAAATTACATAGAAATTCTTATAGAATTGTATGATTCCAGTCGATGTTCTTACTATACATGTCAGGAAGGGGTCCATTGGGGTTCTAACACTGATTACTGGGAATCACCACTATAAACCTTGCTCCAATATGAAAATGAAACAACCGTTCACCATTACTAAAATAAAAGCAAATGGAAATCTGAAAGAAACACAGAAAATGCTGGAGAAACTCAGCCGGTCTGGTAGTATTTGTGGATTGAGAAACATATTTAACATTTTGAGTTTAGTATGACTCCATTAGTCAGGAACAAATTGCTGCAGGTGCTGGAATCTGTACTGAAAACAAAAAAAATGCTGGAACCATGGATGCTGTCTGACCCACTGTGATCTTCAGCAGTTTTCGTTTTCAATACTGACTCCATTATTCTGTCTCCTATCATTTAGCCAATTTCATATGCACGCTGCTATTGTCACTTTTAGATCATGAATTCTAATTTCCTCACAAGTCGGTTGTATAACACTTTCACAAATGTCTTTTGGAAGACCATGTACATTTTCTGTACTATAGCGCACTACATTAAAGCATTACACTCATCTGCTACATTATCAAAAAGTGTAAGCAAATTTGGTCGCAACAGTTTGTACTGAAGAAATCTATGCTGGCTTTTCTCAATTAACCTGCACCTGTCCAAGAGATTGCTAAATTGTAGTTTCCAACAGACCCCCTCCCGTTCCTCAACCCACCATAGTTGAACTTGTCTATAGTTGTTGGGCTTATCTTACTTCCTTTTATCGTTAGTCACATAATATTTTCAATTCTTCAGTCCTTTGACAACAACTCTGAGTGTGAAGAAGACTGAAAAACTATGGCCAGCAGTGCTGCAATTTTCACTCTCACCATCTAGCTGTGCCCCCTTTCTCATTGAACCATGTGATCTCCCTCATGAATTAAAGGACAGCAGTTTGGGAGAGGTTCTAGCCTAGAATGAGTCCAGCACATAAAATTTCTTGGGCACAAATAAGTTCACAAACAGTGGTAATGTGATCTTTGCACTGCTATTCTCCTGGAGTAATGGTTGTTGGTGAAAGCAGATTTCAGTGACGATTCACTTAGTGAAGTGCAGATGTTTTAAGGACTGTTTCTAACTGAGTTTTGGTCAGAAAATATCTCCCTTTGTACCCTGAATGAATATGGTCTCATGTTGGGAGCACTTCTCCTCAGTCTCCTATTCCCTCATCTAGCACCTTGTCCTGATTTGTGTCACCTCTGCTCTTTTCCTTATCCTGATGTACTCTGAGGGAGGAATACGACTATTGCACTCATGTCTGGGACCAAAGGATCAATGCAGCATCTTTGCAGTCAGGGCAAAACACTTCAGCATCTGTTACACCATGCCCCATAGATTTTAAACAGCTCTGGAAACCATCAAGAACTTGGGCAATCACAGCAAGAACCAGTCAGCACCAAATATGGAAATAGGGGACAACCCTTTGAATAGTACTCTCAAGGATCATTCCTGTTATTGAGCAAATGCTTAACCAAGTATGACTAATCATAGGTATCTAGGTGAAGGATTGAGCACCAAAATGAAATACTGGTGCCAAATCAGTGTTATACAGTCAGCATACTTCTGATACATGCTTCCTGCATGTGCACTCATGCCATCTTGAAAATGGTGTCCAATGTAGAGCGTGGAAATGAAGGAATCCTGATACATATATTACCCACTGAATATAGACCTTCTGCATACAATAGTAGAGAACCCATTAGTGAATTTCTTAACTAATACATTGAGGAAAGGAAGCTCATTTGATTGCTCCATTTCAATGATAAATTTGCGAGCAGGATGCAGTTTATAAAGATATGCGCAGATTTGTTTGATGCAGCTGTGATTTCAAACATCTTCAATGTTTAACCTATGTGACAGAAGTATGCAAGGGATGCAAAACTAGTGGTCATTAAATCAAAGACACTGTTCTCAGAGAGTCATAGAGTCATACAGCATGGAAACAGACCCTTTGGTCCAGCTCATCTATGCCAACCACGTTTCCCAGATTAAACTAGTCCAACTTGCCTGCGTTTGGCCCATATTCCTCTAAACCTTTCCTATTCATGTACCTATACAAATGTCTTTGAAATGTTGTAACTGTGTCTGCATCTACCACTTCCTCCAGCAGCTCATTCCACATACAAACCACCCATAGTGTGAAAAAGTTTCCCCTCAGGTCCCTTTTAAAGCTTTCTCCACTCACCGTAAAAATATTCCCCCTGGTTTTGAACTCGCCCATTCCAGGTAAAAGATCTTTGCTTTTCACCTCATCTATTCCTGTCATGATTTTATAAGCCAGTATAATATCCCCCCTTAACTTTCTACGCTCCAGTGAAAGAAATCCCAGCCCATCTAGCCTCTCCTTATAACTGAAACAGTCCAGTCGCGGAAACAACATGGTAAATCTTTTCTACATGCTTTCCAGTTTAATAATATATTTTCTAGAGCAGGATAACCAGAACTGTATGCAGTACTCCAAAAGTGGCCTCACCAACGACCTGTACAATCTCAACACGACGTCCCAACTCCTCTACTCATTGGTCTGAACAAAGAAGACAAATGTGCTAAACAACTTCTAAACACCATGTCTACCTGTGACGCAACTTTCAATGAACTATGTACCTGAACTCCTGGATCTCTCTGTTCGACAGCACTACCCAGGGCCTTATCATTAACTGTATAAATCCTGCTCTTGTTCATTTTACCAAAATGCAATACCTCACATTTATCCAAACTAAACTCCATCTGCCACTCCTCAACCATTGGCCCAATTAATCAGCGAAGATGCTATTGAAGATGACCCGAAAGGGGATTCCATGTCAAATCCATTGTTTCAGTGTGTTTGGTGTCATTGAAATTGACTCCAACTCTTCGTACTATCAAGTTCATGAGTTTGTGAAAATGGAGTAAGATGCTGGTGCTACATCTAAATTGACATGCTATAATGACAGAATGCAAATTCTATTGTCTTCCGTGAGTGTTACATGATGAATAAGGAATTTGTCGATAGATCCCACCTTTGTTGTTGAGAAAAACATCGCGGGGCTGCCAATCGCTGCTGCATTTTCCATGGTAACACTCTGAGCAATCAGAGTTTGAGCATTGTTCAGCTAAGACCAACACTTAACAGTTCCTGTTGCACTTCCATGCCAACATGGTTCAACTCATCAGAATCCTAATCTCACCTATATATAGGTGTTCCCTTTTCAAGTTTGTTTTCTTACCTCCTGGCCTGAAAAGTACAGGATGAATAATTTAGTCTTGATTTGTCTTTTTAGCAATGTTTGAAAGAACACATGTGCAAATAGGGTAAATGTTTAGATTTCTTCAGCATTCAGATTTACTGTTGGAAAGTTCAAAAGTCATACCTGGATAGTAAGTTGATAACAAAAACAGAAGTTGCTGGAAAAGGTCAGCAGGTCTGGCAGTATCTGTGAAGAAAAAAAATCACAGTTAACATTTTGGGCCTGGTGACCCTTCCTCAAAATGTTCTGAGGAATGTTAGCACATTTGCTTCTTTGTTCAGGCCATTGAGTATAGGAGTTGGGACGTCAAGTTCAGATTGTACAGGTCATTGGTGAGGCCACTTTTGGAGTACTGCATACAATTATGGTCACCCTGCTATAGGAAGGAACTTCTGTTTTTGTTCCTGACTTACAGCATTGGCAGTTCTTTGGGTTTTTACTAATTCGATAATATTGCTTGCGAATATCTCCAGAGACTGCATGGAGAAAATCTACCTTGTGCAGAATTATAACTATGCAGAAATATGCACGATATGTACAAAGAGTTTTTTAAAAAGTTTATTTGTACAACATTCTGGCGTACATCCAGGAAGAAAAACAATTGCCACCTTCAGAATGATTCGGCAAGGCACATAACTTCCAATGTTTCCCAGTTACTCACAATGTACGTTAGTTATAACATTGCTAGATATCAGATCATAAATTACAAGGAACTTTTATCCACTAGTTTGGAAGTATTCTTTTCTAAAATTATGCTATGGCATCAATTGTCACCAATATGTTTACGACGACATGGGAAAGCTTGGAGTTCTTGGTTTCTGTCTTTGATTTTCCAGCAAATTTGCATAATTGCAACAAAAACAAATTAGATTTCGTGTGGGTATTTTGCCCAAGTACAAAGTCAGTTTCTGGAAAAAATCCAAATTGCCCTTTTCCATTAACGTTATTTGAAAAGACATACCATTTAATAAAACTATTGAGTATAATTATTATTTTAACTATGCCTTCTTCTAACACACTGTTATAATATTCTAGACCTACTGGATCTTTATTCTAAGTGATGAATTTTTGAAACCACTGTTTAGATCTTTCTCATATTTTGCCACTACTCCAACTCTCTGAACTTTTTTTTTGTGAGCAGGCAGTTAATATGACCACAAGGTACATGAGCAGAATTAGGCCATTTGGCCCACTAAGTCTGCTTCACCATTCCATCACGGCTGATATGTTTCTCAATACCATTCTCCTACCTTCTCCCCGTGACCCAAAATTAAAATCATCACAAATAATATCACTTTGGCTCACAGCCTGTCATGGAGCAGCTTTACTATTTGATTCAATCAGTAGTCATTTAATTAACATGATTGGCCAAAGGTTTGCTCAATCATTGATTGAGGAGACCTTGATTTCACACTGGCTCTTAGAATCTGAAAGAGTGAAATTAAAATTTTAAAATAATTTTTAAATTACTATGTTGTACTAATCTATGTAATTATGCATGTTTTTAAAGAACACGTAACAGTTTTGTTTTAAAAGGACAAGATTGTTTCTATTATCAACATGCTAAGTTGAAAGACTTGCTTAGTTTCAAGGCTAACAACTACTTCCATTCCCATGTATGGACACTGCTGGGATTGGAGTTAAAAGATCACAACTCTGGAGGTGTAATTATATTGTTTTGGATTTCAAAATGTCTGAGATATTTAAGAATGTTTTATTTATTTTCCACATGGAATTATTTCATAAGTCTTCATGGGTCATTTGGTGTTACAGACTTCAGTTTTCTGTGGATAGTATCTTGGTTTTAGTATCAATAGTAACACAGTGTCCCTTCTGTCCAGAACATGCGGGAGGTATTTATTGCACTTCAATGAATGAAGGACACCCTTAAAATATTTTGTTATAGATCGCTGGCTAACATGTGGCACGACCACTCTGGAAAATCTCATTTAATTTCAGCTCTTCTTGTAACTAGCAAAATGCATAATATGACAGACTAGACCATCCCTGTTCGTGAACAAAGGAATATGTCTGTTAGCCAGAGATAAAAGGTACTGCAGATGCTGGAGAATCCGAGATAACAAGCATGGGGCTGGATGAACACAGCAGGTCAAGCAGCATC
>JAHRHZ010000013.1:34097224-34159918 GCA_024137785.1 Ginglymostoma cirratum
GCCTCCCCCTCTCTCCCTATTTATTTCAGAACCCTCTTCCCCTCCCCCATTTCTGATGAAGGGTTTAGGCCCGAAACGTCAAGTTTTCCTGCTCCTATGATGCTGCTTGACCTGCTGTGTTCATCCAGCCCCATGCTTGTCTGTTAGCCATTCTTTTTAATGGACTTAAGAACAAGACTTATTTTAGTACCAGGATGAGGGATGTCACAAAATGTCTACAGATCATTCTTCAGGGGAGTCAAACAGCCAGAGGCTGAGGTCCATGCTGGTACTGATGGTAGAAAGGAAGATGTAGTCCTGCAATCACATTTCAGGGAGCCAGGTAGAAAGTTAGCAAGCAGGACCTCAAATGTAGCAACTTCCAGGTTATACCCAGTGCAATGTGCAAACAAATACAGGAATAGGAACACCATGTAGATGGAAACATGGTGCAAGAGGGAGGGCTTTAGATTCCTGGGACTCTGGGATTGGCTCAGGGGAAGATGACACCTGTACAAGCTGAATAGGTTGCACCTGTACAGAGGTGGGACTCAGTTCCCTGAAGGGAATTTGTTATTGCCCTCGTGAGGGCTACTAACAAACTTGGCAGGGGTGTGGGAGCCAATAAAAAATGGGACATGCCAGGGTTTGCAAAATAAATAGAGACAGAGTCTGCCATGTATGTTGCTCTTTTACTATGTGTCACAGGTGAGTTAGGGAGTCCAGGTTACAGTAGCAATGTGCACATTTACGTGTGCATTGTAGTCAGGAGTAATGAATAGTAATAGCTGAGGCTCCAAATTTGTTTCCGTTACGTGGCCGGCCAGGAATCTCCCGTAACCTACTTACCATCATTGGCATGTGTAGGAAGGATTTACAGGATGAGGCAAAACCTATTTGACTGCAATATGAACTCAACTTCCTTGGTCATCAAGTCCTGGGATAGTACTCAAACCTAAAGTTTCTGACTCAGAGGCAGGGACACTAACCGCTGCCCCATAACTGCCTCCAGTCTTTCACCATATAGTAGAATGGAAGAATGGAAATTTAATGTTTTGTGATCTTCCTGACTGGGGATTGCCGACATCAAAGAAGAAGAAGAACAAAGACCAGTACAGCACAGGAACATGCCCTTTGGTCCACCATGATTGTGCCAACACATGATACTTCATAAAATTCTTGCCTCTACACAGTCCATATCTCTCTATTCCCTGCCTATTCATGCATCTGTCAAGATGCCTCTTAAATATTGCTATTGT
Source organism: Ginglymostoma cirratum (assembly GCA_024137785.1). Lineage (NCBI taxonomy): Eukaryota > Metazoa > Chordata > Chondrichthyes > Orectolobiformes > Ginglymostomatidae > Ginglymostoma > Ginglymostoma cirratum. The sequence continues at coordinate 34,098,463 of JAHRHZ010000013.1, forward strand.
ATCCGCCTTCACCACCTCCTCTGGCAGTACATTCCATGCACTTACCACTCTCTGTTTAAAAGACCTGCCTCTCACATCTCATTTAAACTTACCCCCTTTTTACTTTAAACCTATGTGCCCTAGTAAATGACATTTCTAGTATAGAAAAAAGACTGACTATCCATTCTATCTATGCCTCTCAAAGCCTTGTAAGACTCTGTCTAGTCGCTCCTCATCCTTTGATGTTCAAGTGAAAATAAACCGATTTTGTCCAATCTCTCATCAGAGCTAATATGATTCAAAATAGGCAACACCCTGACAAAACAATTCCTGAACCCTCCTCAAAACCTCCAAATTTTTCTGGTAGTACGGCGACAGAACAGTACATAATATTACAAATGTGGCCTAATTAACATTCTATGCAACTGCAGCATGACTTGCCAATTTTTATACTCTATGTCCCGACCGATGAAGGAAATCATGCTATATGCCTTCTTGATCACCTTATCCACTTGTGTTGTTCCTTTTAGGGAAGTACAGACCTGTATGCTTAGATCCTTCAGTATGTTGCTGCTACTCAGTGTTCTGCCATTTATTATATACTTCCCTCCTGGATTAGATCTCCAAAAACAATTAAACTTCACACTCGTCCAGATTACACTTCATCCATCATTTCTCTAGCCTGTTTCATCTAAAGCCTGCTGTTTACTCTGGCAATTCTCCTCATTACCCCAGCTCTTCAGATTTTTGTGCCATCCGCAAACTTGTTAATCAGGCCATGTACATTCTTGTCCAAATCATTTATATGTTTTACAAACAATGGGAGTCCCATTGATCACTGCTGAACACCACTGGTCACAGATCTCCAATCTGAAAATAGCCCTTCCACTGCTACTCTCTGTCTGCAATGATCAAGCCAGTTCTGTATCCATTTTACCAGCTCACCACGGATCCCATGTGACTTCACCTTTTGTATCAGCCTGTCATGAAGGACCTTGTCAAAGGCCTTGCTAAAGTTCTTATTGACAATATCTGCAGCCCTGTCCTCATTAATCATCTTTGTCACCTTTTCAAAAAACTCAATCAATTTTGTGAAACCTGGCTTTTCTCACAAAAAAACCACGTTGCCGATCGCTGTTAAGTTCACCATTTTCCAAAATGTGGCAATCCTGTCCCCAAGAATCTTCCCCTTAATTTCCCTTTCACTGACATAAGACTCATGGATTTCCTGGATTACCTCTGTTCCCCTTCTCAAGGAAAGGAATAAAGTTGGCTATTCTCCAATTTCCTGGGACTAGTCCCGTGACTAAAGAGAATGCAAAAATTTTGTACAATTTCGTCCTAGCGATTTCCTCACCTGCGTCCTGAGCATTCTGGGATACTTCTATCAAATCCTGAGGACTTGTCTACCTTAAAGCTTTTCAAAACACCCAACATCTCCTCCTTTTTTAAACTGACATGCCTTAGGATATCAGCATACCCTTCTGAGACTCACCGTCCACCATGTCCTCATTAAAGACCTCATCCACTCCCCGTGGCATCAAGAATAAATTCCCTCCTCTGTCCATGAGTGAACCTACCCTTTCTCTAGCTACCCTCTTGCTCCTTATATTTGTTTCAAACTCCTTGGGAGTTTCCTAAATCCAGTTTGCCAAAGGCAATTCATGGCTCCTTTTAGTCTTTCAAATTCTTTGCTTAAGTTCTTTCCTGCCACCTTTGTATTCTTTGGAGGCGTCTATTTACCTTCAGTTTCCTAAACCTTTTGCATGCCCCCTTTTTCTTTTTGACTAAGCTCTCACTTTCTCTTGTTTATTCACAGTTCCCGAAACTTGCCATCCTTATCCTTTATTCTCACAGGAACATGCTGGTCCCGAACTTTGATAAAAAGTATTAGATATGGATTTACTCTCACACAGCTGCCTCAATCTACATTCCCCAATTCCTGCCTAATATTGTGGTAGTTTTCCTTCCCCAGTTTAATACTTGCACCCAAGGTCTACACTTGTCCTTATCCATAAGTAACTTAAAACTTACAAAATTGTGATCACCATTCCCAAAATGCTCCCCCACTGAAAATTCGATCGGCTAGCTGGACTCATTCCCCAATGCCAGGTCTAGTATGACCCTTTCCCTAGTTGGACTATTTACATAATGCTTCAAAAACCATCCTGGACACACCTAACAAATTCTCCTCCATGGGAGCCCCTGGCACTAAGAGTCCCAGTCATGATAGGGGAAGTTGAAATCACCCATCACAACAACCATCCTATTTTTACAAGGTGTAGAGCTGAATGAACACAGCAAGCCAAGCAGCATCAAAAGAGCAGGAAAGTTGACGTTTTGGATCATGAAATTCTGAAGAAGGGTCTAGACCTGAAACATCAGCTTTCCCGCTCCTCTGATGCTGCTTGGCCTGCTGTGTTCATCCAGCTCTACACCTTGTTATCTCAGATTCTCCAGCATCGGCAGTTCCCACTATCCCTGTTATTTTTACATTTTTTTGTATGTAATCTGTCCACATATTTGTTTCTCTGTCACTCACTGACTGTTGGGAGGTCTGTAGTACAATCTCACTCTTCCTATTCCTGAGCTCTCCCCATACAGCTTAGCTGGACGGGCCCTCCAAGGTGACCTCCCTTAGTATAGCTGTGATATTCTCCCTTAGCAGTAATGCAACTCGCCCACTTCTTTTACATCCCTGCCAATTTTAATAATTACTGCCCCTTAAATAGAAAATATCTCTTGCCTTTGAAATAAATGGGGCTGCCTCAGTTAAATGAACCTGGTGAACTATCCTTGCTTCAAATAACAACAGGCTGCTCTCCGCAAATTGATAAGTGAGGCTTAAATATGCAGCTCTTGCTGTCCCTCAGCCTCAGCAGCAGTGTCTATTTAAAACAAGTGCGAACTCAATTTAAACTTAACACTTCAACAGTATTAATACAAGTTTCTTCAGTGACAAAATGCTTCATCAACACAAGTCACGGTTTTGGTTTGCATTAAATCAGTCAAATAGAGCAAATACCCAAACTATGGAAATTTGGTTCATATCTAAATTCAACAACATACAAGTACCCTATACAACGTACACCAATTGCAACGTGCCATTTTCACACACAAGATCCTGGAAATGACTGCAACATGCTTGATGTGCAGTTTTGAGCTCAATTTTATTGCAAAAGGAAAATTTCAAACGGACTATATTATCATCAACTCTTAATTTTGCTTCTTCACAAGAGTAAATGATGAGTGCTGAGCACAAGGCAATGACAAGAATTAAAGTGTGTAAATCATAAAAAGCAAAGAATTGTACAAACTGCGTTTGCCAACACAATCTAAGACAGACAACAGAGGAAATGGAACAAAGCATATGAAGCATTGATGTTGAAACCTAATTAAAATTTTGACAAACATTGTAAACTGATTGATGAAAACACCAAAAGCTAGGGTCCTTTTACTAATTCCTAGTTTCTTCGATTTGCATTTCTGCTCAGTTTTAGCTATGTGTTGGCATTATCATATGTCCAACCATTAAATTATTTCAGGAGTAATTGGAGCATATTAACAACCAATTATCAACCAGAAACTGCCAGATGATTCAAAGCACTTTTTTGAAAGCTTAACTTTCTGCTGACATTAAATTCCAGTAACCAATCAACAAAAGATGTAATCATACAAATTAGTCATCCTAACAACAGGAAATGAAACACTTGACCTTTGTTAATCAGCCAGATTTTATCTCAGTTGATAGCTGCAAAAGGAAAATGTTATAGAAAACACCATTCTAGGTGCAGCCAGAATTTAGGTATTTCATTGAGATAATGAAGGGACACAGAATCACAGACAATATTCTTTCATCTTGTGCTTCATGAAAAGACATAGACATGTGTAAAAATCTTGGACTGTTCGAAGAAAAGGAACAATGGATATATCTTTCTCACATTAAACATTCTAATCCCTCGAAAAAATAGAAATGTTGCAAAAACTGCCTTGAAAGGTCAACTGTATTTGAGACCAATTAGTTAAAGCAACCTTTGCTTACTCCGACCATAATTTTAAATATTTCACCATTGTAGATTCAGTGTCTACAAATACTATCTTTCAATGCCTGGTTCTCATGTACTGAACACCATAATAAGCCTCCAAGATAGAGGGCAGTATGTGAATGCTTTTTTTTGTTCAATCATGGGATGTGGGTGTTATTGGTGAGGTCAGCATTTATTAGCAATCCCTAATTGTCCAGAATGCAGTTAAGAATCAATCATATTGCTGTGGGTCTGGAGCCATGTATAGGCCAAACCAGATAAGGATGGCAGATTTCCTTCTCTAAAGAACATTATTGAAACAGTTAGGTTTTTTTAACAATTGACAGTGGAGTCCTTGCCCTTATTAAAATCTTAATTCCTGATTTTTTTTCTGTTGAATTCAAATTCCCTGATCTGCCATGCATAACCAGAATCTATTGACTTCGACTTTATATCATGCAATTCTGAGGCAGAGTTTGAAAGTCACACAATCCTCTGTGAGAAGAGATTTTTCCTCATTGCAGCCCTAAAAGAGTTCCCCTAGTTTTTAATTTTGTTTTGTTACTGACAACCAAACAAGTTCCAAACCCAAGACCCCAGAACATTCCCTGGGGCTCTGGATTAATATCTGGTGATAACACCACCAGGCCATTACCTCCTCTAACTTTAATTTAAAGTTTGATCTGGCATCTGTTGGGAAAGTGCTGGGTATGCTATTGTTAGGACCTGGTGAGGAGGGTGAATCAACATATCCCTCAACCTTGTTGGTTGACAATAACAAAAGATTTAACAAAGATCCTTTTAGGAGAATAATGAGGAAAAATGTCTTGCCTCAGAGGGTTTTATGGCTTTGAATCTCTGTGGTAGAGGCAGGATCATTGAATATTTTTTAGGTGAAGGTGGATAGTTTCCAACGGAAATGGAGGTTATTGGAGGTTACAGGGAATGTGGAATTTGTAATACAGATAGACCAGACATGATCTGACTGGATCACAGATGTGTTATTGTGCAGAAGAACGTCATTCAGCCCATTATGTCTGCAGCAGTTTTTCCAATGAACAATATTACCTAGTGTCAATCTCCTACTCTTTCTCCCCATATCCTTATTGCTATCCAAATAAATGTCATTGCCCTCTTCAAAGTTTCAATTGAACTGCCTCTACCAGAATTCCAAATAGTGCATCCCATAGTCTAACTATTCACAGAATGAAGATGTTTTTTCTCATATCACATTTGCTTCTTTTGCAGGTAACATTAAATTTATACCTTCTCATTCTTATTCCTTTTACGAGAGGTAAAGTTTCTGTCTATCTATTCTATCCAACCCATTCATGCTGTTGTAAACCTGTATGAAATCTCTTCTCCTTTTTCTCTTCAAGGAGAACAGTTTCAACCTCTTCAATCTATTCTCCTAAGTTCCTCATCCATGGAACTGTTCTCGTAAATGACATTCATACTCTTTCCAACTTTTTCACATCATTCCTGTAATGTGGTACTCAGAACTGTACACAATACTCCAGCTGAGATCTAACAAGCATCTTATACACTTATAATATCACTTCTTTTGCTCTTGTACTCTATTCCCATATTAATAAACTGAGGACACTGTAGGCCTTTTAACTGCTCTCTCCATCTGTTCTGTCATCTTCAGTGATCTGTGCACATACGTACCCTCTGCTCATACACTGCTTTGGAATTGTTTTACATGGACTTATTTTACATGGTCTAATACAGCATCTCACACCTCTTTGCATTTAACCTCATCAGCCGCTGTTCACTCACTCTACCAGATTGTTTATGTCCCTTTGGAATTATAACAGTGTCCTCCTCACAGTTAACAATTCTTCCAAGAATTAGGCCATTTACAGACTTTGAAATTGTCCCCTGTACATAAAGATCTAAATCCTTAAGGTGTATCAAGAAAATCAAGGGTGTCAGTATCGACCCAGTGGCGAGGTATGCTATAAACCTTCCTCTAAACTGAAAAATATCCGTTGACCATCTTTCTCTGCTTTCTTACAATTACCCAATTTTGTATCCATGTTGCTATTGTCCCTTTAATTCTATCGTCTATAACTTTCCTCAAAAGTCCATTGTATGGGACTATATCAAATGCTTTCTAAAAGTCTTAAGTACACCACATCAACTATGTTACCTTCATCAAGTCTTTCCATTACCTTTTCAAAAAGCTTCAGCAAGTTAGTCAATCATGATTTCTTCTTCAGAAACCATGCTGACTCTTCCTCATCAACCCACCTTCTTTTTGCATGTAACTACTAATTCTATCCCAAATAACTGTTTGCATAAGTTTCCCCACCACTGAAGTTAAACTGTCTGGTCTTTAATTGCGGGGTTTATCCTTTCAACCTTTTTTGAATAAAGCCATAATGTTTCCAGTTCTCCAGTCTTGTGGAACCTTTCCTGAGTCCAGAGAAGACTGAATGATACGGTCTATGTCCTGAAACTTATGCTGCCGCTTAATAGAGGGTTTGAGTTATAAAGATAGGCTGCATAGACTGGGATGTTTCTCATTGGAGCATAGGAGGTTGAGGAGGGACCATTTAGAGATTTATAAAATCATGAGGGGTATAGATAAGGTGAATAGCAAAGGTCTTTTCCCTAGGGTAGGGGAGTTCAAATTAGGAAGCATGTTTTTAAGGTGAGAGGAGAAAGATTTAAAAGGGACATTTTCACACAGAGGGTGGCTTGTATGTGGAATGAACTGCTGGAGGAAGTGGTAGATGCAGGTAGAACAATAATACTTAGAAGACATTTGAATAGGCACATGAATAGGAAAGGTTTGGAGGGATATGGGCCAAACGCTGGTAAGTGGGACTAGTTTAGCTTGCGAAACTTAGTTGGTATGAATGAATTTGACTGAAGGGTCTGTTATGTGACTCTATGACTCTATGACTTGGATGAATCTCATCTAGTCCTGGTATCTTGTAAGTTTTAAATACCAACAATCTCACCAACACTTCATCCTTATCAATTTTGAACACTTTTACTGACAGATTTTCCTTCTCTGTCACTATGGTTTGGGGACATTTCCTTATTTTGTTAAGACAGATACAAAGTATTCAGTTAACCCCTTAGGCATTTTTCCTGGTTTCAGGTGTAAAGCCCTTTTTTGGTCTTTCATCACCCTACTCCTCCTTTTACCACTCATGTACTATTTATATTCTCAAGGGAGGCCTTGGGATATCCATTTATGTTGGATGACAATCTATTCCCATAATTCCTCATTGTTTCTCTTATGTGCTTTTTCACCTCCCATCTGAACCTTCCATATTTCTCTGTTCTCAATTGTATTTTTTTTCTATTCATTAACAGGATGTAGCCGTCACTGGCCAGGGCAGCATTTATTACTCATTGCTAACTGCCCAAAAGGTAGTTAAGTGTCAACACATTGCTGTGGGGCTGGAGTCACATCTAGGCCAGACCAGGTAGGGATGGCAGTTTCCTTTCCTAAAGGACATTCATGAACCAGATGGGATTTCTGACAATTGACAATGGTTTCAAAGTCATCATCAGACTCTCAACTCTAGATATTTAGATTCAGATATCACATCTGGCAGGATTGGAAGCTCGGTCCGTAGAATATTACTTCAGTTTCTGGATTAATAATCTAATGAGAATACCACTAGGCCATCATTTACTTAATATTTGCCATAAGCCCATTTTTTGCCTTCTTTATCTTAACTTCTATCTCCTTTCTCATCCAGGAAACTCTACATTTGTTTTCCTTACCTTTCCTTTTCAGGAAATATACCACAACTGTACCTGAACTATCTCCTCTTTGAAGGTAGTCAATGTCCAGTTACTTTTTTCACCACCAATCTTTCAGTCCTGTCTATCCTGTCCAGTTCTGTTCTTGCCCCATTGAAATCCATCCTCTGCCAATTGCTTTGTTTTTTCATCCTGAATTCAATAATGGGCATTCTCCACCATCATCCTGAACTTTACAATATAATGACTACTGTCTACTGGATACTCCCCGACTGACTCTTCATCCACATGACTGATTTCATTTGCAAGAACCAGTCCAAAAGCACATATTCTTCACTATTATTATTGTTATAATAATATTACTGTAGGAAACTCTGCTAAATATAATCTATGAATATTTGCCCCTTGCTCTCCCTACAGTACCAGTATCTGAGTCGATATGAGTATAATTGAAACCTCTCATTATAATGACTATAAGGTTGGCATCTCTCTGTAATTTCCCTGCAGATTTGTTCCACTAGATTCCTTCCCAATAATTGATGGACGATAGAATACACTGAAAAATGTAATTGAGCACATTTTGTTCCTTAGCTCTAGCCAAATTGTTTCTGCCCTTAGAACCTCGAGACATCTGTATTCTCCAGCATTGCAATGCTTCTCTTAGCCTATACTGTCACCCTTCCTCCTTTTTTATTGCTTTTCTATCAATCTGAACACCTTCTAACCAGGAATATTTAACAGCCAGGCTTGTTTCTCCATCATATTTCATATGGCAACCTATGTCTGCAACTTCCCAAACTGTTCCATGCATTCACATTCACGCACAATAACTGTGATTTAAAGTTCAGCTCTCTTTCCTCAATCCAACTTCACTTATTAACTTGCAAATCTCTCTCCTGGTGTCAACCGTGTCTCCAAGCATTTTATGAATCCTGGTAATCTTCTCTATTGTCCTATCTTGATTCCCACATCCCTGTCAAGTTATTTTAAATTTTGAATGTTGGAGCAGGCTTGAAAGGTCAAACAGCTTACTTCTGCTCCCACTCATATATATATATTTATGTTGAGTCATATAATCATACAGTACAGAAACAGACCCTTCGGTCCAACTCGTCCATGCCGAACAGATATCCTAAATTAATCTAGTCCCATTTGCCAGCATTTGGCCCATATCCCTCTGAGCACTTCCTATTCATGTACCCATCCAGATGCCTTTTAAATGCTGTAATTATACCATAAAATGTCATTACCCAATATCTAACGTATCAGTAACAAGACAATTATGGGTTTTCCTTGAATGAAAGAAAGAACAGTATTAATATCTGCTAAAACCTGAGTACATAATAAAGGCATGATATCAACAACACATACGTGGCCAAAGTTAAAAATGAATAATGTCCACAACAAAAGGAAGATGAAAGGAATACTCGGTTTTAAATCCTTAGAGAGTCCTTGAGGCATAATAATTTTAACCTGAGACCATGATTGTCTAACTGATATCTTGCATCCCCAGCAGTTAAAATTATTGCAGAACTTAAAATCTTTAAGTTCTCTAGGCTGAATGTTATGTTTTTTGTGGCTAAATGTTAATTTTGCTGAATGGTACAGAGGTTTTCTCTCCATGAAGAGTAATGAGTTTTCTCTCCATAATATTCAAGTCACCTCATTAACTACCTACCAGCCTCTATGATGACACACTCCTCTGATTTTTGTCTAATTCACCATATCTGGACTCTATAAGAGTCCACCCTATATGTCTGATATTGAGCTTCAACTTGTGTTGTAACTGGGTGCTTTGTCCTTCAAGGAAGCAGAAAAAGAGAGCTATCTCCCGTTCGACAGTCAAAAATCCATCTCGCCTGTCCTAAAATCAATTTCCTGAAGTAAAACCTGTTTGTATATTTCAATGTCTGCGTTGATTATTTCCAAGTTTGATAATTACAGATGATTTCTTTCATCTTCAACATCTGAAATTGCTAGAAAGGTGTAAATCAAAATAGGAAATGAGAGTTTCTTCATGCTTGATTAGATGGGCTAATTTCAGTGGGTTTTGATAAAAATGTTAATTTCAGTTCAGTAATTTGTTTATTCCATGTTGGTTTCACAAAGTATAGCTAACCTGTATAATCTGCAGATATTTGTTGCCACATAAAATTTGAAAATCGGTTAACCAAGTTTTGTAATTTTTGTAACATGTGCGTTGTTAGTAAGTTACTGTGCACCAATCTAAATACCCTTCTTCAAAATTAGAATGCTCTAAAAATACCCAGTGTTAGATATTCAGATCATCATACTGACTAGCAGATGGTTCTTAAAGGGACTGCTGCAGCCCATGGTCTAATGTAAGTGTTTAAAGTTAATCGAATGTGGAGTCAGGGGAGCAAGAGCATTGCTCTGTACATTGCAATTAAACTATATGAGCAACTGCCTGATTTAAACATTCAGCTGTCATTCCCTGTACACCTGAGCTCCTGATTTTGGGAGCAATCTAATTTCTTGACCAACACTTTCTGAGAGTTTAGCAACAAAGCGTGGAGCAGAGAGGAACACAGCAGGCCACGCAGCATTAGAGGAGCAGGAAAGTTGATGTTTCAGGTCGGGACCCTTCTTCAGAAATGGGAAAGGGGGAAGGAAGCTCAGAAATAAATATTGAGAGGAGGGGTGGAGCTGGAGAAGGTAATAGGGATTGGATAGGTGGGAGAGAAGATGGACAGGTGGTGTCAGGTCAAGGATGCAGGGATTATCATAGATCATAGAATCCCTACAGTGTGGAAACAGGCTCTTCAGCCCAATAAGTCCACACTGACCCCCAGACTATCCCACCCAGACACTTCCCCCTAATCTGTACATCTCTGAACACTACGGGCAATGTAGCATGGCCAATCCACCTAGCCTGCACATCTTTGGACTGTGGGAGGAAACCGGAGTACCCGAAGGAAACCCACGCAGACACGGGGAGAATGTGCAAACTCCACATAGACAGTCACCCAAGGGTAGAATCAAACCCGGGTCCCTGGTGCTGTGAGGCAGCAGTGCTAACCACTGATCCACTGTGCTGTCCTAACCTGTGCTAACTGGTTCATAGTTCACTGTTTTTTCTCTAACTCCTTTTTAAAATGGGAAGTTACATTAGCTACCTTCCAATCCACAGAAACTGTTCCAAACTCTTTAGAATCTTGAAACCTTAAGCGCTGTTCCTTTGTCACTTCACAAGATGAAGGAGTAGTGCTCTGAAAGCTTGTGATTTTATGTAAATCTTTAGGGTATAACCTGGTGTCGTGTGACTTCTGACCTTGTCCTCCCAGTCCAACACTGATACCTCCACATTAAGCATTATAGGACATAGATTATTGGGCCTTTATTGACCTTTAATCCCATCAATTTTCTAACAACATTCCCCTACTAATACTGATTCCCTTCAGTTCCTCTCCCTCTCTAGACCCCGTGTTCTCAAACATTTTTGAGATGTTATTTGTGTCCTTCTATATGAAGACAGAACCAAAATAAGTATTCTTGATACTATTATTCCCTGCTGTAACTTTGCTATTTCCTACTGTAAGTGAACTACATTTTTTGTTACTGGTCTTTTCCTCATCCTTACTTAAAAGACCCGCCTACAAGTTCACCTCAACCCTCCTTCTGCTGCCTCATTTGGATTCTTGTGTGGGTGATCCACTCATCTGATTCTGACATTGTATGTTGTCTCATTTCTCCATTTTATTTGCAGAGCCTTTGGATGTTTTACCCCACTCTCTGCCACCCTGTACTCTCCTCCAAGCCCAGATCACCTTCCAATATTATTTGCAATGAAGCAAATTCTTCCACAATATCATTTTGATATTTATATTAAAAACAAGTCCTTCTGCCTGTCACCTTATTTTTCTGAAGTGGTATAATTGGATAATCACATGCATAACGTAAGACTCATCCACTGGGTGCAGAAAGTGGGGAATCAGGTCTCAGCATATTTTATGATTTACCATTCATTAATTTTAATAATAGAAAAGTCATGGGGATTTGCTTGCACTCACAATGTGCTTTCCTGGCAGTTAATGATTTTAACATCACATATAGTTTTCCACTGTAATTAACCCTCTTGCACATATATCTCTTATATGATAACATTTACATCTTGGTTTTGTATTCTCTAGATTGTGCACCATTTTCAAACCTTCTGGAGGGCTCTTGGGGAAAAGTTAACAGTGTTGGTAAAGTCAGTGAAATAATACAATGTATAACAGCTTCTTTGCATGTTACATAGCTGTCATGATTATCCAACATATCCGAACACTTATAATTGCCTTCACCAGCTTCTCCGTGTAAGTGCTTTATGCTACTTTCAATAAGCCATATTCCTTTTCTTTACAACATTCACCTTGTGGTTTCCCAGATTTTACTGAAGATAAGTGGCACACCAGCTTCTTCAGAAGTGTGAAAATGTCACGGCTGCAGGTCCTTCATAATTGTTTGCTACTTTTCATTTGTTATTTCTGAAAATTTCGAAAGTTGTTCTTTCAGCCACTTCCTAGAACTTCTGTGCGAATTGTCAGATTTAGTAGCAGATGCTTTAAAACTTTGAACAGTGTGTGTTGCAATTGATTTCATTTAAAGAATATATCTTGTCTGTCTACACAAAATGGCTATTTGAGTAATTGGATTTAAAAATTCCTCAACATGACACCTAGCACACAAAGAGAGGTCCATAGTATTTCATGCAGGGCACATCATTCTAAATTCAGCTCAGCGTAACTAACCACAGAACTTTAATGGTGCAGGAAGCAATTCAGCTCATTTTAAATGATCATCTGTACTTAATACTAATCCCCTGCCTTTTCCCCATATCCTTGCATGGTATTTCTAAACAAATAATCATCCAATGTCCTCTTGAATGTCTCAATTGAACCTTCCCACCATATTATCATTCCACACCCTAAACAACTCATTGTATGAAAAGATTCTTTTTATCACATTGCCCTTGCTTTGTTTGCATATCATTTTAAATATCTGCCCTTTTTCCTTTAATGAGCAGGAACAGCTTCTCCTTATCTACTCTATCAAGCCTAGTCATCATTTTGAAAGTCTCTATCAAATTTCCTCTCAGCCTTCTTCTCTTTAAGGAGAACAGTGTCAATTTCTTCAATCTATCCTCAGAACTGAAATCTGCCATCACTGGAACCATTGTTTTAAATTGCTTCTGTGTTCAGGAAAGTAATATTTAGAGGGTCCTAGTCAGGAAAGGGCAAAACTTGACCTACTCTTGAGAAATAGGGCAGAACAGGTGACTGAGGTGACAGTGGGGGAGCACTTTGGGACCAGTGACCATAGCTCTACTAATTTTAAAATAGTAATGGAAAAAGAGACAAAACTGGTCCACAGGTTCAAATTCTAAATTGGGACAAGGCGAATTTTGCTGGAATTAGACAGGAGCTGGCAAGGGGTGGTTGGAGTAGGTTGTTTGCAGGCAAAGAGATCTCTGGCAAGTGCAAGGCCTTTAAAAGTGTTTTGGTTGAGTTCAAGGTCTATATGTTCCTGTGAGGGTGAGGGGAAAGATTGGCAGGAGTAGGGAACCGTGGATGACAAGAGATATTGAAGTTTTGACCAGAAAAAAGGAGGCATGGATCAGGAACAAGCAGCTGGGATCAAGGGAAGCTCTGGAGGTAGATAGGGGATACAGGAGTTTACTGAAGAAAGAAATCAGGAGGGCAAAAAGGGGACATGAGATAGCTTTGGCTGAGAAGATTAACATGAATGCAAAGAGATTCTTCAAGTATATTAAAGGAAAAAGAATAACTAGAGAGAGAAGAGGACCCCTCAAGGACCAAAGTGGGCATTTATGTGTGGAACGTCAAGAAACGGATGAAGTCCTCAATAAAGATTTCTCCTCTGTGTTTACTGTGGAGAAAGACATGAAGACTTAGGAACTTAGGGAAGTTGGTGGTGATATCTTGGGGACAGTCCATATTACAGTAACAGGAGGTTTTGGAAGTATTAGAATGTATGAAGGTGGATAAATCTCCTGGTCCTGACCAGATATATCCAAGAACCCTGCAAGACGCTAGGGAAGAAATTGCGGGGGCCCTGGCAGACATATTGGCATCATTGTTAGCCACGGGTGAAGTCCCGGACGACTGGAGGGTAGCAAATATTGTGCCCTTCTTCAAGAAGGGCCGCAAAGAAAAGTCTGGAAATTATAGACCAGTAAGCTTAACATCTGTGGTACGTCTGTTACTTGAGAAGATGCTGAGAGATAAGATATACATGCGTTTGGAAAGATAGGGTCTGATTAGGAGTATTCAGCATGGCTTTGTGCGTGGGAGATCATGCCTCACCAATTTGTTAGAATTCTTTGATGAAGTGACCAGGAAGGTTGATGAGGGCAGGGTAATAGATGTAGTCTATATGGATTTCAGTAAGGCCTTTGATAAGGTTCCACATGGTAGGCTGCTCTGGAAGGTTAGATCACATGGATTCCAGGGAGACCTGGCAAATTAGATACACAGTTGGCTTGATGTTAGGAAGCAGAGAGTAATACTGGAAGGATGCTTGTCTGACTGGAGGCCTGTGACTAGTGGTGTGCCTCAGGGGTCAGTGCTGGGCCCAATGCTGTTTGTTATCTATATTGATGATTTAGATGAGAAAGTGCAAGGCATGATTAGTAAGTTTGCGAATGACACTAAAATAGGCAGTATCATGGACAGTGAGGAAGGTTATCAGAAGTTGCAGCAGGATCTTGATCAGCTGGGGAAGTCAGCTGAGAAATGGCAAGTGGAGTTTAATATAGATGTGTGAGGTGTTGCATTTTGGAAAGTCAAATCCAGATAGGAGTTTCATGGTGAATGGTAGGGCCTTAAGGAGTATAGTGGAAGAGAGGGACCTTTTGGTTCAGGTGCACAGTCCTCTGAACGTGGAGTCACAGGTAGATAGGGCAGTGAAGAAGGCTTTTGGCATACTGGCCTTGATTATTCAGGATAGTGAGTATAGAAGTTGGGAAGTTATGATGCAGTTGTACAAAGCGTTGGTGAGTACTGTGTTCAGTTTTGGTCACCTTGCTGTAGAAAGGATGTTATTAAAGTGGAAAGAGTGCAGAAGAAATTTACAAGGATGATGCAAGACTTAAGTGATTGAGTTATAGGGAGAGGTTGGACAAGCTGGGACATTTTTCTATAAAATGTAGGAGACTGAGGGGGGATCTTGTAGAAATGTATAAGATCACAAGGGGCATGGATAGGGTGAATGCACTCAGTCTTTTTCCCAGGATTGGGGAATCGAGGACTCGAGGGCATCAGCTCAAGGTAAGAGGGGAAAGAATACGTGAAAATCTGAGGGGCAATGTTTTTACACAGAGGGTGGTACGCAAATGGAATGAGCTGCCAGCAGAAGTGGTTGAGTGGGTACATTAACAACATTTAAAAGGCATTTGTACAATACCTGGATAGGAACGGTTTAGAAGGATATGGGATAAGTGCAGGGAAATGGGCTTAGCGCAGATGGACATTTTGATCAGTATGGACCAGGTTGGACCAAAGGGCCTGTTTCCGTACTGTAGGACTCTATGATTCTCCCCAATGCATTCACGTCTCTCCTCTAATGTAGTGCCCCCATCTGTACACAATGCCCCAGCTGAGGTCTACCATGTGTCTTATATAAGTTCAACATCATCTCTTGCTCTTGTACTCTATGTCCTTATTAATAAAGTCAAGAACATGGTATGTTTTATTAACTGCTCCTTCTACCTGTGCTAACACCTTCAATGATATGCACGCATCTACACCCAGATTCCTGTGATAGATTTCTAAACCACTCTCTGAGTTTGGATTTACTAAAGGCAAGTTGTTATAGTTTTATAGAAGTTACATCACAGGAAGGGGCCATTTGTTCTTTCTTGAAAACGTATTCCCCACTCCTGCCCAAAGAAATTTTTTGCCATGTCTCCATTTCAAACAGATATTGCATTCCTTTTGAAATAAATTTTTACTCTGTACCTCAAGCACTCCCACAATCTAACAGTCCTCAATTCAATTCAACTCAATTCAATAACTTCCTGTCCCCTTCCTCTTGTTTCTTCAAGTGAAAATCCCTATTTTCCATTTCTTAGTTCCGCATTTGCCATTCAATGGAAATAATCTTTCATTCTAACCCACTGAAGATCCCTGGGTTTACTGTCCCTTTTTCTGTCTGCTCCTCTCCCAGAATCACTCCCACTCACTGTCTTGCTGCTGCTCGACCCTATGTCCACAACCCTTACTTGACTGAGACCCACTCAGCTCACCACTGGCCCCCTTCTCTCTCATGATCTGATATTCCCCAAGTCCCTATCTCTGCTCTCAAACTCCCACTTCCTGGTCTCCATTATATCCTCTGATCCCTCTTACCTAGTGTCCCCAAGTTGATACCCCAAGACACTTCCCCTCCTTTCCATTTCACCCTGCATTTCATTCTCAAGCCCTGTTTCCTAAATTCATGAGCTCATGAATTCAAGAAGTGATGACATTTGTGATCCTCAAGCCATCTAATGACTGACAATCAGTATTTCGCTGTCTGTGTTTCCCTTGATTGCTGTTCCCTGCCTCAGTAATCAGGCAATTTCACTAAGGCTGAGCCTTTACCTGTTGCTGATAATGGCACAGCAGGGACAGGAACACACTGTGCAGGTAAATTTAGATAGTTGTTCCTTGATGCTTTATCTATAATAAAACAAAGAGCTGGCAGAATACATGCTCTGGGAAAAATCAGACACAATTAGGAATACTGAGATTTAGCTCCAGAAAATCAGGGCTATGAATTAAGCATAACATATGACAGATTTAGAAAAAGATGGAGAGGAAAAGTAGGGATGTGAAGTATCTATATCTATTTGGGATAACATAATGGTAGTTGAAAATGAAAGTAAGAGTAGATTTCATATAGATTGATTGAAGAGATAATAAAGGAGTAATCATACTGATTGTATATTTTACAAAGATTTTTTTCCTTATTTCAGGGAGTCCTACAACTTGCTACCATTCCGGGTTCATGGGTTCAGAGATGGTTGATAAGTTCCAAGAGCAATCTGCAGATTTTACTATAAGTGAGGAAGGTGGTGCTTGGAGGGTTAGGAGATAAATTGTTGGACCATCGAGTGCTCTATTCAATGCCTCAATTATGCTCCAATATATTCTTCCCATTGTGTTGGTGCTTTCCCATATGAATCATCTGCATTTTGGTCACTCACAGGACAAAGACCCATGAGTCTCCGAGTATGTCTGACCTTCTTAGGATGCTCTGAAGACATTTATAAATTGATTCTAATTTTCTTCTTTGAATTTTTTCCTACGTGAAGTTACAAGTAGGGCAGTTGCTTCAAGAACCTGTTGTCAGACATATAATGACACAGTGGAGATAGTAAGAACTGCAGGTGCTGGAGTCAGAGATAACACAGAGTGGAACTGGAGGAACGCAGCAGGCCAGGCAGCATCAGAGCAGCAGGAAAGCTGACGTTTCGGTTCAGGATCCTCCTTCAGATTTCTGAAGAAGTTATCAACCATGACATGTCAGCTTTCCTGCTATTCTGATGCTGCTTGGCCTACTGTGTTCATCCAGCTCTACACCTTGTTATCTCAATGACACAGTGGAGCTGGTTTTGAATTTTTATTGGTTTGATGCTTTGACGAGTTGATTTGGGAGTGGACACTAGTTTCTCACCTAAATAATGGAAGGGAGTTCTCGGCTTTTGTCCCAGAAGAAGGGAAGGAATGGTGATGTGCTTCTAGGTCATGATGGTGTGAGATTTTGGGGGAACTTGCAGATAGTGATGTTCGCAAGTATCTTCTGCCTTTTTCCTTTTAGGTGCAGAGGTCACAGTTTTGGTAGATGCAGTCAGAGGAGCATTGATGAATTGTTGCAGTGTATCTTGTAGATGATACACACTGTTGTAACTATACATTGTTGGTGAAGGGTATAGATGGGGTGGCAATCAATCAGGTTGCTTTGCCTGGTATGGGGTCATATCTTGAGTGTTGTTGGAGCTGCACTCATACAGATAAATAAAGAGTATTCTATCACACTCTTGGCTTCTGTCATTAGTTGGTGGATGGGATTTGAGTAGATGGTAGGTGAGTTAATCACTGCAGAATTCCTAGCCTCTTACCTACTTTTGTTGTCACAGTAATTATATGGTTGATCTAACTCAGTTTCTGATCAATGGTTATCCTCAGGATGTTCAGTAGGGTCTTCAGCAATAATAATGCCATTGAGCTTCAAGGGCAATGGTTAGATTCTGTCTTATGAGAGATGGGTATTGACTATCACTTCTACGCATGAATGTTATTCACTACTTATTGGACAAAGCCCAGCTTGCTTCGTACAGACATTGGCTCTTTCAGAATCTGAGGAGTTGCAAATGGTGTTGATCACCAGAGAGGTCTAACACATGGACATGACAAGTGAATCAATACAATGTGTGCATTTAAAATTAAAAGGGAATGCTCAGATGAATTGCATCCAACTATTTGAAAATAATTCAGGCAAGAGAAAACAGCAGCATTACCAATCATGTTTAATAATTCATCATGAAAATATTTATTTTCAGAAGACTGGTAGATTGCTAATGTAATTCCTATATTCAAGAATGGGAACAGAATGTACCGAGGGAATTATAGACCAGGCAGCTTAACATCAATGATGTTATTATTTTTATAGATAAAATAATAGCATCCTTACTAAAGTAACGAATAACAGAACATCTAGAAAGGAAAAATATAATAATGAGTCATCAGAATGGATTTCTAAGGGGAAATCTTGCTTGGCCAACATTATTGAATGTTTTGAGGAGGTAGAGAGACTAGACAATGGTATTCTAGTAGGTGTAACTTATCCAGATTTTCAAAAAGCCTTTGATAAGGTGCTCCACATTAGACTTAAGAATAAGGTCAAATAATAAGGAGTTGGGGCAAGTGACAGAATGGATTGCTTATTGGCTTCAGTTCAAAAAGCAGAGATTGAGGATGAAATGTAGAATGGGAATAGTGTTTCATAAGGATCACTGCAGCTCACAACTTACATTAAATATTTGTAATGAAAATAAAACAATTTCTAAATTTGCAGCTAACTGTGTAGGTGGCGAGGTAAGAGGTTGTGAGGTGGGGCACTAAAATAGGCAATATTGAAGAAGACTGCAATGAGTTATCAGAGAATGTTAATAAACTCATGCAGAATTGGCAACTAATTTGCAAACAAAATTGCAAAGCAAGCCAAGCACTAGAATTTTTCCATTAGATGGGTAGAATTAAAAAGTATGGAAGTTATTCTGTGCTGAAATTTTGAATGACCATGCATAAAAGTATTTTAGTCAGTTGTGTTTATCAAATTGTACAAATGATATAGAGACTCAGAAGGGGGTGCAGAGAAGAATTACTAGAATGATACCTGGAAATGATAGATAAACTGGATCTCTGTTTTCTCTGAACAAAGGGTGGTGAGGGTTGATTTATTAAAGGTTTTTAAAATTATGAAATATTTTGAGATCTTGAATACAGGCCGAATTCTTCCTCCCTTGTGAAGAATATAAATTAAGGCCATCAATAATATATATTCACCAAGAAATCCAAGAGTGAATCCAAGAGAAATTCAGAAGGTACATCTTCAATAAAAGGGTGGTCAGAATGTGGAATTTGCTTCCACATGGAGTGTTTGAAGTGAATACTTAAAGATGTGTTTAAGGAAAAACTGAACAAGCGTACGTGAGAGAAAGGGATTGATAATTATGAACATAGATTTAGATAAGAACAGATGGAGGTTTAAGTAGAGCATAAACACCAGTGTGGACTCATTATGCTGAAGAGCCAGTTTCTGTACCATCTTACCTTTGTAATCCTGTGTAATCTCCCAAGCTGTTGGAGCAGTAGCTCTCAAGAGGCGTCCCCAGTCGCAAGGATTCACCTGTTTTTCCAGGAAAGTTCAGAGCATTACTCTGCACTGGAGTCAATCTGTCCCTCTCCAGGTTATACAAGTACAGCTGTGACACTGAAGTCTACTTGAAAGGAAGAGTGTCGAGATCCACCCGATCCACAAAAACGGCCAATTCTAATGTTGTTAGTTATTGCAAAATTCTTTATTTCCTATCCATCAGTAAAATGCCAGAAAAAGTCATCAACATTACTTTCAAGTAAAGCACATTCAATGTGGATCGAGAATTCATCACAGCCTTAATCCAGGTATGGATGAAAGAGCTGAATGTCAGGCTGAAAGAGATTTCCTTGGACATCAAAATGTTCAATTGAGCATGACAGCTGGAATTTCTCGTAGAACAAGTTATTAAGGGGCAAAGTAGCTCATGTCATACCTGGCAATAGTATGGTAACAATATTTGAATGAGATAAATTATTATAGTCCCACTGCACGTGTTCTTAGAGAGGAGAACTCAGCTAGCAGTAATTTGCTTCTGTCGCCATGATTTGGAATAAAATGATGTTCCTTGATTGTGACGCGGTCATTTTTGACCGAATAGGATCTGGAAACACCCTTATTACGTGGAAAGCAACAGGTTTCAAGTGCCAGTCCAATAGTGCAGAACGTACTAAAGTTGAAATTTCTGTTGTGAATTTATTCCTGATGCCATCTTTCAAAATGAGAGTTTCAATTTTGTTTCAACCTATCAAATAGGGAAATAGAATATATTATAGTACACACAAACAATAGTTTGAGAAGGTGCATTGCCTTCCTCGGTTTTTATCATAATTTTGTAAAAGAATATCAAAATTTGAATGATCAAAGATAATTTGTAGACATTGTAATTCATAAAAGGGCAATGAATTAGAATTATCTGCTGGTAACCCTTTGTCCAAGACAGTTGCTATTGTACAGAATTAATTTACTCAGAAGTGATACCAAGTTATCATTGCAAATGAAGAACCTGACGAACCTAACCCCAACAGCATGACAGATTTTTTTTAAGAACTTGATAACTTTATTTGATTTGATTTATTATTGTCACATGTGCCTAAGTACAGTGAAAAGTTTTGTTTTGTGTGCAGTGCAGGCAGAACATACCATACAGGGCACATAGGGTAATGGAACAGAGCAAAGAATACAATATTACTTTGCACAGAAGGTGCACAGAGAGCGAGATCAACACTAAATTTAAAGTTTGAGAATGCATTTTCTTGTCCGATCTTGAAAACGTGTGGTTCTTCAGGACTTTGTTCTCATTTACATAGCCTCATATTGCTCAAACCATTGCAGTGAGAAGGACATATTACCAGAGGGGAGGTGTTTGCAGCCTTAGATCGCATTAAAGTGAATAAATCCCCGGAGCCTGATCAAGTCCATTCTTGGAAATTATGGGACACCAAAGAAGAAATTGCAGAGGCCCTTGCAGAGATTTTGATTCATTTTTAGCCACTCGTGAAGTTCCAGAAGACTAGAGAGTGACTAATATTATTTCATTGTTTAAGAAAGGTAGCAAAGACAAGCCAATGAACTATAGGCCAGTGAGCCTGACATCAGTGATAGGCAAGTTATTGGAGACGATACTGGGAGACAGAATCAACCAACATTTGGATAGTCAAGGTCTGATTAGGGATAGTCAGCATG
This sequence comes from Ginglymostoma cirratum, assembly GCA_024137785.1. NCBI lineage: Eukaryota > Metazoa > Chordata > Chondrichthyes > Orectolobiformes > Ginglymostomatidae > Ginglymostoma > Ginglymostoma cirratum. The sequence continues at coordinate 34,119,765 of JAHRHZ010000013.1, forward strand.
GATTTGTGTGCGGCAAGTCATGTCTGACAAATCTTTTAGAGTTTTTCGAAGAGGTAACCAAGAGGATAGATTAGGGTAGGGCAGTGGGTGTTGTCTATATGGACTTCATTAATGCCTTGGACAATGTCCCGCAAGGCAGGCTAGTCATGAAAGTTAGGTCACATGGGATCCAGGGAGAGCTAGCTAATTGGATTCAAAACTGGCTCCATGGTAGGAAGCAGAGGGTGATGGTTGAAGGCTGTTTCTCAGATTGGAGGCCTGTGACTAGTGGTGTGCCACAGGGGTCGGTGCTGGGACCTTTGTATTTGTTATTTACATAAATGATCTGGATGTGAATGCACAAGGCATGATTAGTAAGTTTGCGGATGATACAAAATTAGGAGGTATCGTTGATAGTGAGGAAGGTTATCAAAAATTACAGACAGATCTTGATCAGATGGAGAGGTGGGCTGAAGATTGGCAAATGCAATTTGACACAGATAAGTGTGAGGTGTTGTACTTTGGAAAGTCAAACCAAGGTAGGACTAGTAGGCCCAAGTTACTGGGAGAGGGTGGCCAGGATAGGACTTTATTCCTTGGAACATATGAGATTGAGGGGTGACTTAATTGAGGTGTATAAAATTATGAGGGGTATAGACGGAATGAATGCATATAGTATTTTTACCCCAGGGATAAGAGGTTGAAAACTGGAGGGCATAGGTTTAAGGTGAGAGGGGGAAGATTTAAGAAGGACCTGAGGGACAATTTCTTCATGCAGAGAGTGGTGGGTATATGAAATGGGCTGCCAGAGAAAGTGGTTGAAGCAGGTGCAACAGCAACATTTAAAAAACATTTGGATTAGTACGTGAATGGGAAGCGTTTAGAGTGATATGGATCAAATGCGAGCAATTGGAACTAGCTAAGTGGGCACCATGGTCAGCATGGTTTGGGCAGAGAAGGGCCTGTTCCAATGCTGTATTGCTCTATGACTCTATGACACAACTTTGATACCTGATGTGCCAAAAAAAGTGTGAAAGAAATGTTTGTTATAGAACATAATGTTAAATTTAAATAAAAGCATGTTGGCGGGTTATCAAAATTCAATGAAGGATGGAACAGTATGCCTGACAAATGTAGCTTTTTATTCATCTGTGATGTTTCTAAATGATGAAGTTGTCTGTTAACACATGCACTGTTAGAGTTTACATTATGTTTCACAGCTCAATTTTTTGGGAAGATTTTAATACAGTACATGGGGATAACAACAAATTGTCAGGTTATTAGTCATGGTAATTTAATACAGTATTGGTTTTCAATTTACATGGAATAGAACCACTGTGCTAATCTTTGCAAAGAAGAATTAGATTTTCATGGCAATTCAAATACATGAAATATGTACACGACGAATATTCAGATTTGGATTTTCTTCGACTCACCCCAGGAACATCAATGCTGGATGCCCATCTGCCTCTCCTAGCTCACTGTAATTGCTATAACATTTTCAGTCTGCACCTTGTTAAAGATACAGTGCTTTCTTTTGTCGCCAATTGGGAGTGTGTGATTGCTGAGAAGGGAAATAATGCAGTGTTGGCCGCAGTGAGAGAACTATTACAGCTACACAAGCAAATGCCTTTAAAATGAACAGACCTTTGCTGAGTGCTGCAGACGCAGTCTAGAGCTTCAGTTGAGTAGCACTTCCACCAGTGGGCTCTCAGGGTGCTTCATACATCCAGAACATGGTTATGATCTCTCTTGAGTGTGGGAATCCTTTCAATTTCCCTGAGCTAATACCGCTCAGAACCTGGGAGTAAAGGCTGTGATCTGACATATTCAGGCCCCAGCCAAATTCCCAGGGCTTGTAACACAATCTTACCAAACTCACCCGCTTAGTACTTTGAATGGCCGTCAAACATTTCAGCCCTTCGTCTCTAAATGTAACAGCAGGGAACACTAAAATATGGATGATTTTTCTCATACTTCTCTCAACACATTTTCTTTTTCTCCACGCCATTATATAATGCACTTAAGTCTGTTATTTCTACATGTACTACCTCCCTTGGTATATTCTTGTTATCAGTTCTCCTTGAAAGTGCAGAATTTCTGAGAATTTTTCAACAATTATCGTTTTTATTTGTGCCCTGTATGTCTTGTTGCGGCTGGTGTAACATTATTACCTTCATACTCTTTATAAAGTGATGCAATTTCTTTCTGACCTGCCACTAGACGCTCTGAGTGGTTGATGCCAAAGTTCAAACATATAATTACATGTTTTCTGCATCCACATCTAGTTGGGAGGTACCATCCATTGCTATGAAATAGACTGCCATTTTACTTGATTCCACACACTATTTGACAGTCAGGATCCAGTCACTGAAATGCACTTGCATAACCTTGTTGTTTAATCACTTCTTAACAATTCTGCTTGTCACACAGCTGGATTTACAAGCATGTCGTCATTTACAAGTCAAGTGACTCATTAGCTGTTTGAGCAGGAACATCTTACAGGTGCTTTCGAATTGGCTGTTTTTCTTTCCATTTGCACTAACAAAATCATATTGCAGAAAATCACCCATTTAAAACTTGAGTGCACTTGACATTTTGTCAGTGGGTCATAAATAACTACAAAAATGGTTTATTAACTTTTTTCGAACTGAGAATAAAATATAACCCATGGATAGATCACCTACAGTTTGATCTTACAATAACACACAAATGAACAGCTTCTGCTCACCACTACCCTTTAATTAACAGTACTTCAGGGTATTTCAGCCATGATAAAATCCTATGCCCCTATTCATCATGATTTATATTGTGTCTTTAACTCTGTTCATCACTAGGGTTATTCCTTTACTTTCCAGATACTGTGAACAGCCTGAAAAGCCAGCTTCATAGCTAAATTTATTCTTCTAACTCGCTAAGTTCCTACTGCAATTTTTTCCATTCTCTCAAACATCCACAATGACACCAATACGTTTGTGATATTTGCCTTTTTTTTCAGCTCTGTCCTCCATATTTCGTACAATTCATTCACTCTCTCCTTTGGCATTTTAGTGTACTCTGACTGTATTGGTCATTGCTTTGATGCCACCTCCAGAAAATTTCACCTGTCTTTCTTAAATTTTGATCAGACAATCAAGTGCTTTAGGCATTTTCAATGACACTAATGCAGTTTTCAATGTACAGTGCCCTTGCTTCCTTCTGAAGCTAACCAACTCAACAACTGTCCATGTTTAAAATGAAAATCATTTAAGTACTAAGGCTGGGAATTAATGGTGTTGATATTAACAGCCTAATTTGTACAAATACAAAATGAATGACATTCTTTTGTTGATTATTTGTTGTAAGTGATACATAAATTGGTTAATGTCACTACCTTTAAAATGAAGGTAAATTGAGCACACTAGCATATTGCGTTTTCACCAATAATTTTAAGAAAGTTTCAAAGCTTATGCCAAAGATATTGGCTATATTTACCATAGACGGATTGCAGTGGAAGTTCCCCAGCTTAATCCCTGTGATGGCAGATGGTTTTATTCATAGAGTTTGAGGAAATTGTGTTAAAGAATGAGAGGTGATCTTATCGATACCAACAAAATTTTTGTCGGGTATCATGGTATGGATATGGATAAGATGTTTTCCCTGGATGGTGATGCTAGATCAAGGTGACATAATCTCAACATAAGGGGCTAATCATTTATACTGTGATGAGGTGGAATTTCTTCAATCGGGAAGTGGTGAATCATTAGAATTCTTTACCCTAATGAACTTTGGAAGCTCTATCAGCGAGCGAGTTAAAGACAGAGATCAATGGGTTTTTGGTGCCAAATGACATTGAGGAATCGAGAAATGTTGCTGAAAAGTGGTAAAGTTACTCAATCCTCTGAAAGAAAAAAAAACTTCTCATTTCTATCCTAAAAGGACAACCCCTAATTTTAAACAATTGAACTGACCCAAAAGAAGAACTATCCTTTCAATGACCACCTTGCGATGATCATTCAGGGTCTTATACACTTCAATCAAGTCAGCCCTCAATCCTCTAAACTCCAGTGGAGAAAAAAGTCTGTCTGACTTATCCTCACAAGACAACCACTCATTCTGGGTATTTAGATAGTAAACCTTCATTAAACCATTTGCAAGGCATTTACTTACTTGCTTAAATAAGGAGAGGAAAAACTGCATAAAGTTTTTGAGATGTTGTTTCACCAATGCTCTGTACAACTGAAGCATAACATTCTTACTTGTGTGTGTAATTCCTCTCCTAATAAGGGGCAGCTTCCTGTTTGTCTCCATGATTTGTCCTATTTGTATGCATACTATTTTTTGTGACTTCTGCACAGAACAACTAAATCCCTCTGTACTTCAGAATTCCACAATGATTCTCTATTTATGTAGCACTCTTTTTTTTATTCTTTCAACTAAAGTGAATAATTTCACAATTTCTCACACTGTACTCCATTTATCCACTTACTTAACTCTGGCCATATACAACTTCATTAGAGATAGTAGGAACTGCAGATGCTGGAAAATCTGAGGTAACAAGAAATAAGATAACCTTGTTATCTCTGCAACTTCATTATGTCTTCTATGTAATATACTTCCCTATTTATTCTGGTATTACCTTAAAATTTAGCTACGCACCTTTGTTCCCTTCATCTGAGTCATAGATGTAAATTGTAAAATGTTGAGTCCTAGTGCAGATTCCTGCAGGATTCCAAGCATCATAAAATGCCAGTCAGATAATGACCCACTCAAACATATTTTTAGCTTCCTATCTACAAGCAAATCTTGTGTCCATGCTAATATGGCGCCTCCTATTTCATGAGCTTCTATTTTCCAAAATAACATTTGTGGTGGCACTGTTTCAAATACCTTCGCGAATCCAATCTACTTTCTTGCTAAAGTTGTGTGTCACACTGTTAGTTTTCTATTACTGACTAAACCTGGTATGAATTGTTTTTGTCCTGAGCAACTGTCTGTCAAGCAAACAAGCAAATAATTTACTTTAGTGATCTCATTGTGATTTTATACATATATAAATTTTTGGTACTGGCTGTGGACTGGTGTGGCACAATGATTGGCACAGTCTTTCCAGTTAAGTATTACCAACGTAGCATTCAAAACAAAACAAATGAACTGAGAATGCAGTTGGGAATAAATGAGCATGATCGGTTAAGTGGTACAGACATGATTTTAGGATTTCATTGATGTATGTGTGAACTTTGAATGTTATAGGACCTTTAGGAACAATACAAGAGTAGCTGGCTAACAGAAAGCAGAGCATTAGCATTTATGGATCCTTTTCATGTTGAAATGATGTGACAAGTAGTGTGTCACAGGGATCGGTGCTGGGATTGCAAAATTCACAATTTATATAAATTACACAGAGGAAGGGATGAAAGTTACGGTTGTTTCCTGAAGACACAAAGATATGCTGGAACATAATTTGTGAAGATGGCATAAGGAAGCTTCAAAAATATAAAGATGGGTTAAGTGAGTGGGCAAAGAATGTGACAAATGAAATATAATATGAGAAAATGTGAAATTACTTTGGCAGGAAAAATTAAGAATGAGGTTTATTATCAAAATGGTGAGAATTTGCAGAACTCTGAGATGCAAAAGGATCTGAGTTTTTCAGTGCATGAATCACACAAGGTTTGTACACAGTTACAAAAGGTAATCATTCAATTTGAGTGTAGTGAAATACAGAAGTATGGAGATTATGCCTGTGTTAGAAAGGGGACTGGTAAGACCACGTTTGGAGAACTGTGCACAATAATGAGCACCTTATTGAAGGAGGAAATGAGTTGGAAGCAGTTGAGAGAGTGTTTATCAAGTAGCTAGAATGTGAGAGTTGTCTTATGAGGAAAGCTAGCCTAAAGTTTATAGGCGTAAGAAGTGACCTTTTTGAACTATTACATATCTCGAGGGATTTGACAGGTTGGATCTAGAGAAGGTGTTTCCTCTTTTGGTGGCTCTAACACCAGAGGTCACCTTTTAAGAAAGGTGAGAGGTCACCCATTAAATACAGAGATTGGGTAATTTTATTTCATCAGAGGGCTATGAGTCTTTGGAGCTCTCGTTCTGGAAAATTGGTAGATGCAGAGTCCTTGAATATTTGAATGCAGAATTAGATGCTTTCTTGCCAAAGAATGGATGGAAGGATTTCAAGGGTAGGCTGGAATGCGGATTTAGATCTTTTTAAATGTTGGAGCAGGATTGAGAGACTGAATGGCCTACTCCTGCTCCTAATTTGTATGTTCATGTCTTTGTATATATTTCTTCATTACGTTTTGATGCATTGGGATAAAACATGCCTAAGTCACATTTCATTTCTCCCAAGGGTGAATGTGTTGTGAAGAGATTGATACAAAAAATATTATTATTAAGGAGATTAAGTGCAGCCGTAGAAATATATTATCTTTCTTTAAACAAAGAACATTTTGCAAAGGAAAAGGCTCTAAGCAGGAAAAGGCACTGAGCATGAGTACAACAAGCTGTAATCTGTAAACTGTACGGAGATCAGAGAAAGAGGTGACATAGTTCAATCTGTGAGTAGGATAAGACCATTGCATTTTTTTGAAATCATTGAGCAAAAATTTGACCTGTCTGAAAAACAACAGCCTTTCATTTCCTTCCTATCCAGTCCTGAATAGTCCCAAAGAAGGGTAATACCCAAAACGTTGACTTCTCCTCCTTCAGATGCTGCCTGGCTTGCTGTGTTTTTCCAGTCTCCTTTTGTCTACCTTGGATTCCAGCATCTGCAGATTATTTTGTTTCTAACCTGAATATTCCTTGATATCCAGGGTTCTCTCAGCTTGTTCTTCTGTATATAACAGCAACAAGTTGGGCTTCTACTTTCACCAATTCCATTTTGAATGCTCCCTATCACTCTGATATCGATTTGCTTACAAGTAGCTGTTTCCAGGCAATTTCAGCCAGATCTTGCCTTGTTTTCATAAAGTACACCTTCCCATAATCAAAAACGTTTTCTAAGCAGTTGATCTTCATCCTTTTCCACGACAAAGTTAAAACATATAGTGTTGTGGTTGCTATCATAAAAATGCTTTCCTATTGTCACCTCGAACTCCAAAATTAGATCCAATACTGCACTGTCCCTTGTCGGACCTTCTACATATTGATTTATAAGGTCTCTTGAATACACTTCATGATATCTGTTCCCTGTAAAGCCTTTGCTCTATGACTGTTCAATTTAATGTGGAGCAGGTTGAGACACCTTAATATAATTATCCTTTTATTGTTTTAACACACTTCAGTGAATTGTTTACATATCGGCTCCTCTATTGCCTGCTGACTGTTTGCGATAATGGATAATACACTCCCAGCATATTTTATTCTTAAACTCTACCCATGAGACCTCAGTTGAAGACCCTTCCTGGATATTGCCCCTCCTTACTGCAGTAATTGACTCCTTTATTAGTAATGCAGTACCTTCTCCTCTTTAACACTCTCCCTTCTCCTGCCTGAGAACCTATACCCTGGAATGTTGGGTTGCCAGTCCTGACCCTCCCTCAACCGTGTCTATGTGAGACCAACAACATGTAATCTGCAATATGCTAAGCATTCAACCACCAACCATTATTGTTTAATTTATCAGGCAGTGCAAAGTTTACCTGCTGCCTGTTTCACCATTAATCAGTACAGGTTCATTCTGCAAGATCATTCATGGGCCCATTCTTGGCCTTATCCAGGATTTCCCACTGGGACTTTTTTAGGATTTCTTTTGAAGATTAGTCAGATTTTTTTAAAAAGCGATTGCTGCAATGATTCATGATCAATACCCTGCCCTGGTTAATGGTAAGAAAAATAATTGTGTATACCAAAACTGAGTTCCAAGAATTGGTAAAGACTAACCTGAATAAGTAAGTCATACTTTTGAGCCTCATTCAAACTCCCATATCACTGGTTTTCAGAATCTCTGCATTTATTGCAAAGCTTATTTTACTGTTTGTCGTTGCTTGTGTTTTCAGTTTTGTGTATCATCTCTTTTGAGGAGACAAGGTAAGTTAAAAAAAACCAAATAGATTAGGCACTTTAACCCCGTAAAGACAATCACCATTTCCATTCATTACTCACAGAGCTGCTAGCCTTGTAGGTTGGGACAAAGAAAGAACAAAATCCAACGAAACATATAATCGGCAGTTGGCTAGGAATATCCAATTTGCAAATGCATACATTCATTTTGATGACTGTCAAGCTAAGGTTTAATGAAAGTGTTTCACTAAGCCAAGGGGTTGATACTACCAATAATTCTATTGTCTGAGATAAATGAAAGACTAACATTTCATCAGATATTTCCTAACTCATGGATAGTTTTCAATAAATGTGAAGGCAACAAATGCTCAGTATGTCTAGCCAGAAGCCATTAAATTTCTTTGTGAAGTAATCCTGAATAATGATGCTTATCACTGCATCACTGGAAAATAAATGTGTAACACAGACCTCATTCCTTTCATCCAAACAGAAGGCAAGTGGTGGAATTAAAGAAAATCAATGTTTCTGATATAACCCGGAGGAATGATTTCTAAGTCATTAATAAACTATGTGCACTATTTCAAGAAGCATAGTAACTTGGAAAAAGCAGCAAAGATCTATAATGCTGTCAATAGCTATTTAAACATGATGGATATGTCTGGGAAGGGCTTGAGCGAGATGATGGAGAGGCTTGAAAACTACGAATTATACAGATGTCATGCAGTTACACATTTTACACCTTTTTTTGGTCTTTAGGTTAGGTGTTTATACTGCTTTCAATTAGTTTAATAGCTGTACAGAGCTGTCAGGTACTAAACACCAAACTGAATTTTTTGAGGGTTAGTAAAATTATTATTTCTACAGTTTTTAGACAATTTCTGCTGGTCGCTATGGGCTTTGCAATGTTTAAGTCTTTATTCGGTCTTGCGACCAACAGCAATAATGGGATCTCCACATTTGTGAGGCTTGTATTGACAAAGCAGCCGTGGGTACTTTTTGTACCACATAGACTTCAGAAGGTCAATAGGTAGCTGACCATCACTTTCTCAAGGGAAATTATTGATAAGCATCAAATACTGGCCTTGCCTGTGATGTTTTCATCTTCCGAATTAATTTTTAACAAATTGTACAAGGTTCAGTTTAGGCTAATAGTTTTCCTCTCAGATATGACGTGCCCCCTTATATCAAAGAGATAGGAACATTTTTCCAATTTTGCAACATTCATACATTTCTATAACAACTTGTGGTCAGCTTAAACATTTTTAAAAAATCAAATAGATCTGATTTGTGCCCTACACCTTCACTCATGGAAACATGGAAAAGTAGAAAGATTTAAGCATAGAATTAGGTAATTTCACACATTATATCTGTGTCAATTGAAAGAAAGAATCCAGATTGTTCCATATTGAATTCTTGATCCATAGAATTGTAGGTTACAGAACCTCGGGTACATATTCAGAAATTTTGTATTTACAATGAAGGTTCCTTCTTCTAGCAACCTTTCAGGTAGCAAATTCCAAATGCCCATTAGGTTTTAGCTCGAACAAAAACCCTCCTAACTCCTTCTCTACTCTCAACTCCTCAAATCCTTCTTCCAATTGCTTTTAATCTATGCCCAATCAATTATTAACCTCACTGCTAAGGGAAATAATTCCATCCCATCCACTTCATCCAAGCCTTCAATAATTCCATACACCAATATTAAATACCTGCTTCAGCCTCTTTTACTTAAAAGAAGGCAACTCCAGCCCGAAAGAGCCAACAGATTTAATCCTTTCTCATTGTTAAAGGATTCCATTCCCTCCTTATGAAATCCCTGTCTATTATCATTACATCTGTCCTGTTATGCAGTGACCAGAACTGTATATGTTCTAGATGAGGTCCAACTCTAGTTTGATGTAGTTCCACCACTTATTCCCTGACCTTATACTCGAGGCTTTGATGAATAACCTCATGAACTGTGCCCAAATGCTAAGTACCACACTGTATTTTCTCTCACCCTTCCTCTGTCCCCACAGTTCAGCCAAAATCTTGGCAAACATGTGAAGATCCTGGCTCCCATACACTCCCGTTAGAATTCATTCCTTTGATTAATGAGACATTGAACTTGCCATTTGTTCCAGTCCTGACTCTGACCTATTTTTCATCAATCCTTTTCATTTTTGATGGAAACTTCATAATTTCAACAGAAAAGTATTAAAAAATGACTCAGCTATTTGGGGGCCCTAACTACTGTTCGAAATGAGGAGCGTTGAATTTTCCTGCAGGATGGCAGCACATTTCAATTTTTCTTTCACATGGGGAACCAGTGAGAAATTTTTAATCGGAGGGAGGTAAACAACTCCAAAGCAATAAATTGATAATTTAAATGAGTTATTAATAAATATGACCATTAAAATGTGCAAAGCAGCAGAGCCCAAGTGAGGAAAAGACCGGGCCCTAAAACCTGATCAACAAAGAAGACGATGGAGACTAAGGCCACACTAAGGCATTATTGTTCTGATGCAAGGTGTTTGATTTACATATCTATTAAAATCTTTTCTTAATTCAGATTTTTGAATTCAAACTAGTGACATATGGTTTTTCTGTATGTCTGAAGAGTTTAAAGACTAACTCATAAGCATTTCTGTAGCCGTGGTGATTTCTTTTCCAGGGTACTAAAAGAGGTGATGGGGGAAATAGCAAATACACTAGTAATTATTTACCAAAATTCACTGGATTCTGGGGTGGTTCCTACAGATTGGAAAACAGCCAATGTGACGCCACTGTTTAAAAAAGGAAGTAGTCAAAAAGCAGGTAACTATAGGCCAGTTAGCTTAACTTCGGTAGTAGGGAAAATGCTTGAATCTACCATTAAGGAAGAAATAGCAAGACATCTGGATATAAATTGTCCCATAGGGAACACCCAGCATGGGTTCATGAAGGGTAGATCATGTTTAACTAATTTGGTGAAATTCTTTGAGGACATTACTTGCATGGTGGACAGCAGGGAACCTGTGGATGTGGTGTATCTGGATTTCCAGAAGGCATTTGACAAGGTGCCACACCAAAGGCTGCTACATAAGATAAAGTTGCATGGTATTACAGGTAAAGTATTGGCGTGGATAGAGGATTGGTTGACCAGTAGAAAGCAAAGAGTAGGGGTAAATGGGTGATTTTCTGGTTGGCGGTCAGTGGCTAGTGGTGTGCCTCAGGGATCAGTGTTGGGACAACAATTGTTTACAATTTACATAGATGATTTGGAGATGGGGACTAAGTGTGGTGTGTCAAAATTTGCAGATGACACTAAGATGAGTGGTAGAGCAAAGTGTGCAGAAGACACTGAAAGTCTGCAGAGGGATATAGATAGTCTAACTGAGTGGGGAAAGGTCTGGCAGATGGAGTACAATGTCGATAAGTGTGAGGTCATTCATTTTGGTAGGAATAACAGCAAAATGGACTATGTTTTAAATGGTAAAAAATTGCAACACGCTGCTGTGCAGAGGGACTTGGGTGTCCTTGTGCATGAATCGCTGAAGGTGGGATTGCAGGTGCAGCAGGTGATTAAAAAGGCAAATGGAATTTTGTCCGCCATCGCTCAAGGGATGGAGTTTAAAAACAGGGAGGCTATGCTGCAGCTGTATAGGGTCCTGGTGAGGCCACACCTGGAGTACTGTGTGCAGTTTTGGTCTCCCTACTTGAGAAGAGATATACTAGCACTGGAGGGGGTGTAGAGGAGATTCACTCCAGAGTTGAGACGGTTGGATTATGAGGAAACACTGAGTAGACTGGGATTATACTCATTGGAATTCAGAAGAATGAGGGGAGATCTTATAGAAACATGTAAGATTATGAAGGGAATAGATAAAGTGGAGGCAGGGAGGTTGTTTCCGCTAGCAAGTGAAACTAGGACTAGAGGGCATCACCTCAAAATAAAGGGAAGCAGACGTAGGACTGAGGTCAGGAGGAACTTCTTCACCCAAAGGGTTGTGAATCTGTGGAATTCCCTGCCCAGTGAAACGGTTGAAGCTACCTCGCTGAATGTTTTTAAGACAAGGCTAGATCAATTTTTGAACAGTAAAGGAATTAAGGGTTATGGTGAGTGTGTGGGTAAGTGGAGCTGAGTCTCAAAAAGATCAACCATGATCTTATTAAATGGCAAGGCAGGCTCGAGGGGCCAGATGGCCTACCCCTTCTCCCAGTTCTTATGTGTTTTTAAAATACAATGTGAGAGAATGACTTCGTTGAGAATATGGGTTTTTATTTACTTTGGAAGAGTTGACCAGCAGGCAGAATGAATAGTCTAGTGCATTAAGCTTTTGGGTAGAAGATTCTAGAATTAATTTATATGCTTACTGGAAACACCCATAACTTACAAAACTGCTCTTTAATTTCAGTTAGGGGGAGTTCTGCAGAGTTCTTAGCTGAAGTTGAAACTGTGAAGCCATTGCTCCTGAGAAAGGACAAAGATAGTCTAGAATTGCTAAAAAATAGTTTTTCTTAGATTAAAGAGTTTAGTTTAAAAGTTCCAGACAGTATCTTCTCTGGTTAACGCCCATGGGAGGGATTATTTAAAGCTCAGAAAGTTTATGCTTAGAGATAAAAGGTACTGCAGATGCTGGAGAATTCGAGATAACAAGCATGGGGCTGGATGAACACAACAGGTCAAGCAGCATTCCTGCTCCGGTGATGCTGCTTGACCTGCTGTGTTCATCCAGCCCCATGTCTGTTATCTCAAAGTTTATGCTTAGTTAAATGAATGCTCCAGGAAGAGGGTCTCAGATTTTAAAGACTAGGATTATGACAGGTTTAATGAACTGTGACTGTTGTTTGCCTGTGGTGGAACAGACTGTGGGCTGTTCTCAGAATTGACATGAAAGTGGCATGTCAGAAGTGAGTTGTATTTCAGGCTGGGTTTTCCTCCTCCTTGGCTTACACTGTCGATAGAGTTTTGTGGAGGAAGGAGAGGAGTGATGGTGGGGGAGAGGGTGGGGGTGGTGTTGTTGGGAGAAGGAAAAGGGGCAAGGGAATGATGAATTTGAGTCTGCATCAGTCTTATCACTCACCCAATCCACAGCCTTAGTCATTAATGTAAACCCAGGGGATTTGATGATTGCTGAGGATCTGTACAGGATGACCCTGGAGAGAGCAGCACGTGCAACTTCCTGCCTATTCTAACATTTGAGTTGTCCAGGATTGTACTGTTGCTGCAACCACCATCAGCCTGCCTGACCCTCATCATACTCCCTCCCCTTGCCTGCAACCAGCCAACTCTCATACACACCTACACAATCTTCTGTTAATGACCTGCCCATCATTAACCTGATCCCCATGATGGCCTGCTGCACTCTTATCTGGGGTGAGTGAAAGCACTTGCATTTTCTTGCTCACTGGTCCTCCAACTACACACTGTCTCACTCCTGCTTCATTGCTGACAGGGTCAGTAGGGAACTTATCAGAATCAAATGTGGAAGATAAATGGCATCTGATTGAAGGAACAGCTCCTTCTAAAATTTTCCAGGAACACTAACCTGTACATTGAACAAAGTCTTGGCAAGCCCTCAGGGGATCCCGCAGCAGAACTACCTGATGGACAAGCCTGTTATAACATTGTAACTTGCAACACTAGCCATTTGCTTAGCCAAATGCATTCCCATCGCATGTCATAAATATAGGTTGTTGCCGTTCTTGACAATTTAGTGTTTGTTTCTCACAGACATAAACAGAGGTGTGCAAAATAATTTCTAGGCCCTACACCAATGGCCTAGTGGTATTATTACTAGACTATTAATCCAGAAAATCACCTAATGCTTTGGGGACCAAGGTTCAAATTCTGCCATGGCGGATGGTGTAATTTGAGTTCTATAAAGAATCTGGAATTAAGTGTCTAATGTTGACCACAAAACTTTTGTTGATTGTCAGGAAAAGCCCATGTGGATTCACTAATGTCCATTAGGGAAGGAAATCTGCCATCCTTACCTGGTCTGGCCTACACATGTCTCCCACAGCAATGTGGCTAACTCTCAAATGCCTTCTGGACAATTAGTGGTGGGCAATAAATGCTGGTCTAGCCAGAGATGCCACACATGGAATACGTTTGTGAATAAAAAAAAAGTTGCCCTGAAGATCTGGATGTAGTAGAGAGATAATAATTGAGCCCAAATCAAAAGAAGGCTTTAGTGGCAGCACAAATGATGTACTATGCACTTTACAAAGCTTTTGACACTACCGTGAATCAAAAACGAAGTTTTAATTGTTTTGTAGAACCGATTAATAATGATTTAAAAGGGAACATTCTGTGTAAATTGTAATTGTAGTGACAGACAGAAGTTAACTATGACACTTCATTAAACTCACAGATTTTTATGATGGTGATTTTTCTTCTTAACAGAAAAGAACATGTCAGTGCGGATGGTTGATTCCATAATGAACTTTGATGATTTTTTTTTGGAGTACATTAAACTGACTTGCATCCTTCTTAAATCCCATTATAAAAGCATTCCAGATATGTCTTGCAATGCATATAGGAAGTGCTGTGAGTATGGCCATGAAGGGCAGCATTTTACGCTTTCCCAGTAATAACTATAAACTGCCTGAAGTGTTAGGACAGCCTCTTATAAGTCAGGTATTATTTTTGAGTTCGAAATTCTCATATGCTGAGCAGGGTGAAGAGAAAAAAATATTCAAACCATCTTTGAATTGGGCCCAAATATCCAAGGTTAATTTTCTCAGAAAGCTGCAGCAGCTAGATAAGGCCGTCCCCTGCAAATTAGTTTTGCCTGCCTGGATTACAGCTAAATTTATGCAGCTGCCTTATCCTTTCAGGAGCAGCTCTGAAGTGCTGTAATTAACTGGCACACATAAAATGTGCAAATTTTTTGCTTGGTGGCAGCAATCCCTCATCTTCATCTTTTCATTTCTGACCCTGTTGAATAGGCAGTTTATTTCAGGAGCTTTAACCCCTGAGGTCTGTGGCAGCATTTTTACACTATTTCAATACAATACATAGCCATGATTTGTTTGCATTTTTCACTAAATTGTACCTGTATTCTCCTTCCTTTAACAGGTGAACATCAGCAAAAGATCAAACTTAGGATTGTGCATCTGCCGAGCAGTGTGAAAGCAAAGCGTATTGCTGACAAATTGGTTTGTTCAATGTTTGAATACATTATTTTGATGTAACTATTTCTTGTAACTTTTGAATACTGCTTCAAAATATTTGCTTAATACAGTGTGAGTCTGCCTAGCCTTCACTATACAATAGCTGCAGTTGACTTATTTTTCCACAAACTATTTAATATTCATGTATTTTCATCCTTCTTAATAGGTAGATATTTGAGTAGCAGAAAATAATGTGGAAATATAATGCATATTGATAATTTGAGACCTTTCCTCACCTGATTCTAATGCAGCAATACAAGATGCCTGCTTTCACCCCATCATTTACTGCACCACCCTTTTCCTAACGATGATCCTTTCTATTAAGATTTTGCAACTAAAAGAAGAAACTATAATAGCACATGAAGGCAAAGGGAAGAGAGATCTGTTGTACAGTTGGCTGTGGAAAACTAGGAGGAAATTTGAGTGGATCATAAATATTAACATGGACTATTTGTCCCAGAAGGCCTGTTTCTGTGCTGTATGCTCTATCCAATTCTATGAAAGCTCAATTCCATCTCTAGGTACAGGCTTGGCCTCTAACCTGAATGTTTTTCCGCTGATGACATTCAAAAATAAAAATTTGGTTGGACTCATAAATAATATTAGAACTTTAGAGTTAGAACAACGGCCATTTGATCCATTGAATCTAAACTGTGCTCTGCCCTTTTCAAGTTATCTATTTCCTTTCTATTGTGGATTCTTCTTTTTCACTTTTCCTCAAAGGATATTGCATGTTCTAACAACCATTCCTTAAAAGATCTTCCACTTACCTCACTCTTAGATCCCTTAATGATGGTCTGTAATTGATGTTACTGACTTCTTGAGTTTTCTGCTCAAAGGTAGGTTAGAATCATAAAATCCCTACAGTGTGGAAGCAGGCCATTTGGCCCTGACTCTCTGAAGAGCATTCCATTCAGATGTACCCTCTATCCTATCCCTGAAACCCTGCATTTCCCATCGCTAATCCACTTAGCCCATACATCCTTGGACACTATGGACAACATTGCATGGACAAACCATGCACAGCTTTGAACTTTGTAGGTTTATCCACACACAGTTACTGTCATGGATAGACAAAGAGGCAGGAAGAGGAAAGAGAATCAAAGCCTGCACTATTGCCACTACTCCAATCCACTCCAGATGACCAGCAAATCATGCAAAGAGTCTGTGTTGTTGTGGTAAATGTACACTTTAAATGTGTGCAGTTTGGAGCTGCAATTTCTTCACATCATATGATTGTTAAGGAATCTTCCCTATTCTTGCCAAGAATATGTTGGGAGGAATTACAAGTTAATACCCAATCTGTTTGACCACATTATAATGTTCCATCTTTAGCCATCGAATCCTGGAGTGGCACTTGAAATCGGGGCTTTTGGCTCAGAGTCAGTGACACCATCCGCTGTGCCACAGCACTTGCTGTTAACACGCTCTATGCAGCGGAAATGATTCTTTCCCAATTGCTTCATTAAAATTGCCTCATGGGATGTCAGAAGGAATTCTGATATTTTGAAGAGACTGTACGCTTAACATTTCAGCACCTTTATGTTCACAGCAGTATTCAGGTCCAGCCATCAAGCAATCCTTGTTTTGTCAACACTTCATCGAAAGTGGTGTTGGGAGCTACTAACAGAAATTGCAGGTATAGTTGAGAGGTTCACTCCAATAATTGTTTCTTTCTCTGGATATATGTTGTGTATTGATGCCACATTTGATGAAGTGCGACTCGGTGAATAAAGCTACAGATAAATCCCTGTTTCTTTTAATTGGAATAATACACTGCGGTGCTCAGCTTCTTAAACAAGCATGGAGACCAGTGTGATGATGCTCCAATTTGTCAAAAGAACACGTAATGAAGACGAATAGTGCCATTTCACTGGTTTTATCTTAAACCAAGAGCTAAAGGACAAAACTTTTGCCGGAAGTAATATTTTAGTTTATCTCCATTGTATCTTCTCTAAAATGTGTAAAAAGAATAAACAATGGAGAAATTAACCAACTACATCTTAAATCTTTAATTTGAAATTGAATTGGATTGATGTTTAAAGAATGTTTTAGATAGGTTTGCAGCGTGATGAGTGTTATGACCAACGGAGGAGAGGGTAAGTGCTTTTCCTTTGTTGTTCACTCCCTATCTGATTACAGTAGAGGTTTTTAAGGGAAGCTGAATTGTCAATTCGGTGTGTATTTGATGATGTGCAGACAAGTATTCTTGAACTAAACACAAGTGATTAGCATTTTGCTAAAACCCACTCAGCTAAAAATTGTAAAATAATGTTAAAAATACCTGAACGTGTCCTACATCCCACTGATGCGTGCAAACACACATACTTCCCAAGCAAAACAAAGACATACAACTTTACGGAGTGTTGGAGGTTAAACTTAGCTGAGTAAAATTCAGGTAAAAGGTAAAGTCGATAAAGATTCACTGATTGCATCCAGAGGATTTGGTTCTCAACAGGGGAGTTGTTATTCAGCCTTATCAAGTATATTGTCCTTTCACCTGACATCACTGTTGAAGTAAATCCAATGGCTTTCAGTAGACACTCCCTGTCTGTTATGGGGATGTCGACACTTTTATCTCAATCAAACAGGATTTCAAACTTAGATGGAATGTTGAGAACAGAGAGGGGGCAAGACAGCCTCATTACTGTAGCTAATATCAAGTTCTGTCTGTGCTCCAATTCAAACATCCAGATTAAAAGGTTTTAATTTGACTGTCTTCATGCCGATTTCACATTCCAAAAAAAATTCAGGGTCAGCTCATATTTTGCATTACTTCCCTTTAGCCATTATTTCATAGCTGAGGTGATTAATCTTTAACATTCTAGCTATTATGTTCTGAATGATCCATCTAAGGGCAAGGAAGCGGGGTGGTGCGTTATCTCAGCTGGGGTTTCTTTGACTCCCTGTGGAATGGAAAGAGACTTCATAGGTGTACATTGGAAACTTCTTTAAGTCAATGCCTTTTGATTAGCAAATTGTCTTTGAGCTTATGGTACATATGTTATACCTACATATACAGCACAGAATGTCTTCACGATGTGTTACAGCACTCAAGTAGCAATGCAAAGATTTAATTAATTTTACCTCACAAAGGAACATCATCCCACACCACACAATGTATCCTATAACATCTAATCAAGAAGCAACTGGTTTTAATATTTGACCTCTTCCCTTACCTAAAATTGGAATATTAAAGTACAAGTGCTGTGATTGTCCAAATTTAAACTCCTTCGCCAAATTATCATCTGTATTGGCTTATTAATTTTGAACAAAGAAGTGCCTCTATTAAAATAGCAGGAAAGGAATTTTCATATGATTGCATTAAGCCTGTGTATGTTAATATTCAACAAGACAAAGTCAGAGGTCACAGTTTATCGACTTGGGTGGAATTTTTCAAAATTTTGTAGGCTATCCGAAGAATTCATCGAATCACACTCATGAAATAAAGTTTTACTTTACCTGCTGGCTTTTTATCTGTGAGGCTGAAAGATCATATAAACTCAAAAACTCCCCGTACCATTTTCAACCTGTGTCCAGTTGGAGAGAAATTGCAAACGGTTTGCCAAAGGTTCCCATGACAACCTTATTCCCAACCACATCCTCAATGAAACAGTTTAACGTAACATCACAGCTGCATTAGTCAGGTGTTAAATTCACTCCTTATACTTTGATATATGTTCACTGTGTTCCAATTTCAGATGATTTTCATTATATTTCTTTTTAATAGTTAGAATTTAAATGAGGACAATGCCTGACCTGTGTTGTACTCGTCACTAATTCAGTTCTACCTTTCAAACACATATTAACTGGAAACTAGACTTCTACTGTAAGAACAAAATGACCCTTAGAAATGTGATACAAAATGTCCACCCCTTCTTAACACAGCAACCCCACCTACTCATTTTTTGCCATGTCTCTCTCTGAACACTTCCCAATCTAAAGCGCAGATTTAATTTGCATTAAAAACAATGTACGTTGTTCCAGCCTCTTCATAACTGCAATTCCGGACATCTACAATTTTGGGGTATTTGCATTCAAGGCATAAATTACATCAGCTTCTTCAGTGTACTAACAGTATTTAAATGCTGCAAGAATTTTCTGAGCTAGGGTAAAGCTGAGAATGTTCTCCAGCCTATTATGCGCTACTGAAATGCTTCTTTTGAACTCCCTTGTACATTTTGACAGCAGAATTGGCCTCATAATGAAACAAGAGCCCAAAGACCCAAAGATTACAATCAATATGCTTCCAGCGACTTATGGCACTGCATAGCATGACATATTTGTAAGGGCTCTAATACAGATGTGCCATACTTGCACTGGAAGTACACAGAGTGCCCATAGCATGATGCCACTCAGCACCTAATACTAATTTTCACTATCTGGACCTCATAGGTTTTATATTTGGCAAAATCATCGCTGCTGTTTTTTTCTCATAATGGTGGATATGATCTGGGATATTTTGAGTAGATTTACTGACACCAATCCTCCTCATTGGTATTAGTTTATACTACAGATGCCCACACAATGTCATCAGCAGATGATTTACACACTCTTGACAAACAGTAAATAGATTTATTGTATGTTACTAAACAGCTAGTTATACTATACCTAAGAGACATGATTGCCTCTTATGAAGCTTCAGGTTTAATTTAAGAGAAAGTTCACATTGCTGCCATTAAAATGTTCTTAGGCGGCATTGACAAAAAACACAGAACCAGAAGTAGTATCAGTTTAAGACTCTGGTTAGCTCCTGCCAGGACCAGAGCTTTATATCCTGATGGTTATCCTAGTATGTCACAATGTCATGACATGATGTTAGCTAAACCTCTTGGGTACTAACTACATTATAACACAAACATTTCTGTTAATACAGGAGAAACCCTTCACTAATCTGAATGGTATTTTGAGGTGAGGTGATTTTTGAGGTCTTTTTGATGCTGAAGAGTTAATAGAAGTTCTATGTATTGCATGATCTAGGAAGTTCTGAAAAGCTGTTGGACTCAGTGGGAGTGGTACCACAATTTCACAGGGAGCTTGGTGGTAATTGAAGACTTGTCAGCAGAAAGCTTGTCAATTTTAAGATACAGCATGGATTCCCTCTTGGACTGCTGCACAATAACGTGGTAGCACAGGGTCAGCAGAGGTGGGGAGTTTTGAGCAGAGAGAGAAGGAGGAGGAGGATGAGAGCTCTCAAAAGAATGCAATCGCCGCTGGGTCTCTTCAAGGAGCACTTTGCACACATCCTCCTCAGCCATGAGAAACATCCAAGACAGCGACAATTTGCTAAAGAGATGGCCACTGCTGGTGGCTGTGAAGGCCACTATATTCCTCAAGTTCTATGACAAGGGTTTCTGCCAGGCTGGAGCTAGTGATACAGCCAATATTTCACAGTTTGTAGTGCATTTGTGCATCAGGAAGGTGACAAAGAACTGTTCACCAGGACAGGAACATCATCATTTCTCCCTAACCAGGGATAAGCAAAAAGAGTTGACATGTGGGTTTGCCAATCTAATGTGATTCCCAGGGAGCTCAGCAAGCACTACATTTTAAAGGGCCATAGTACTGGAAATATGCAGAATACCATTTCATTGATGTCAAGGCATACAAGGCTAAGGGCCAAGTGCTGAAAAATGGGTTTAGAATTTTTACATGGTTGTTACTGAACAGTGCAGATTTGATGGACCAAAGGACCTTTTTCTGTGCTGAAGACCTCCATGGTTCTATGGCTATGAATCTGGTTGAAGTGTGACTGCACAAAACATATTGACAAGGTAATACATGATGAACAGTAGGAACCTAGAAAGCACTGAGGATCAGAGGTGTTGATGTACATGTCCACCAGTCCATTATGGTCTACGGACAGGTGCATATAGTAGTTAAGAAGGCAAGTGGGCTACTTGTCTCTAAGAGCAGGGTGGTTATGCTGGAACTTCATAAATCGTTGATTAGGCCACAGCTAGAGCATTGCGTGCAGTTCTGGAATCCACAATATCGATAGAAAGTGATTGCACTGGAACAGGTATGGAGATGATTTATCAGGATGTTGCCTGGGCTCAAGACTTTCAGTTATGAAAAGAGGTTAGATAGACTGCGGCTGTTTTCCTTAGAACAGAGGAGATCAAGAAAGGGACTTGATTGAGATGTATAAAATTAAGAAGAGCATAGATAGGGTAGACAGGAAGAAAGGTTTCTCTTGATGGAGGGAGCAATGACTAGGAGCCGTAGATTTAAGACAAGGAAAAGAAAGATTAGAAAAGATATGAGGAATTTTTTTTCACCCAGAGGGTGGTGGAAATCTGGAATTCACTGTCTGTTAGGGTGGTTGAGGCAGAAACCTTCATAACATTTAAGAAGCATTTAGATATGCACAAGGCATACCAGGCTATGGACCAAGTGCTGGGATAAGAATAGTTACGTGCTTATTTTTGACAGGTGCAGATGCAATGGGCCAAAGGGCCTTTTTCTGTGCTATAGATCTTTAAGACTTAGCAGCCATTGCCTGCTACTCTGGCAATGGCAATGTAACATTTACCCTTCACATATTAGCCATTCCTGTTGTATTAAGTTAATATGATGGGTGAGACAACGCCTGCTTGCTGACATAGACTACCAGTTCTCCAAGCAGCTCACAACCCCTGTCCACCACCTGAACACACACATGCACTCAGAAATGCCGTGTCTGGGAACATTCTGGAGCAAGTCTTTGGTGCCCTTCTGAACAAACAAGCTGCAGAGCATTGAGTCTCCTCGAGTGATTCTAAAGCAAATCAGGAGGAAGAATCGAAGGAGAAGGTGGGCCCTAATACTAGCAAAGCATGTGCAGCAAATTTGTGAGAGACCTTCATCATCGTGTGGGTTTAGTTAGGTTCCATCCATCTGACTGCCACATACAAAGTTCATTTCAACCTGACCTATCCCCTGTCCTGGCTTTTAACTAAGAAAAATGCATTTCTGCAGACCATCAAAAATTCTTTTCACACACCGCAATAGTTAGCATTAATTCTTATTTTACTTTTAATTGCAAATGGAAAACAAATTTCCAAGCAAAATTAAAAATAGACATGACTGGAAAATGGTGGAAACAAATTTCATTTTCTTGCTTCAAAAATAAGACAGAAATTTAACAACTTTGTGTGACATGGTCAGGTATATGCCCTTGTGTAATAAATGCAGCTTCAGCAAAAGAAAGATGGGAGCTTCTTAATTCCCTGTGCTGACTGTTGAAATGCTCTCAGCAGACCCCCTCTGGGTTAGGTGTTTATGGGCACCTGCCAAACTCTACCCGCACTTCTGCTGAGGCAGACCCAGCCAACAGGACACGTGACCATATCTGAATGACTGACAGAATGGTTGGAGGCTGTGGGTGGGCAACATATGAGAAATGGAGATAAGTGTTTTGAGCCACGTGCTTACTTCAATTTCTTCATTCTACTTCCAGCCCTCTTCCACGATCATCCCTCTCATGGCCAACCCACATTCCAGTGCAATGAGGTAAATAGCACTTTGTCACGCAACAGTAGGAACAACAAAAGCTAGTGTATCATTTGTTCAATATTCAACACCTGCCAGTACATTGCATATTCTTTTCTGCTGGTCCAGAAGTATCCTTGTTGACAGCCCCTGAGGCATAGTATCTCTTATTTAAATCTGTCACCAGGGTAGCTAAGAGGCTCCCATCTCGCTCTCTCTAACAGCCGAGAGAGTTCGGATTCCACCAGGGCTCAGCAGTTCCACCTCTGCAGCTGTCAGGTAATCTGTTTCTTCTTGCCGTCTGTGTTCTCCCAAAAGAGAGAAAGAATAAACCTGTGAATGAGAGCAATGTGTGTTTTTGAATTGTTAGACCGAGAGCACATGTTGACAGTGACCACGAAGGAAAGGTTGTATAAAGGAATGAGTGATGTCATTGGTGTGATGCTCCTCATAGAAACCCATTACACTTACAAAGAGATTCAAACTTCCAGCTGATAGCTGAAAGAATGACATGGCACAATTTGATATTTTTTAACTGAAATTTTGCTCTAACAGATGATTGGAGACATGCTTGACAGTACATTATTTTCCTTTTGGAGACAACTTATACTTGAAACAACAGACAGACAGTTTCCTGTTATGTTTATTAGACGTATTGCTCTCCCTATTCCTTATTACACACAATCCACAGTTGCTCAAAATTCAATAGGTTTCCATGGTGACACTACACCAAATAGAAAGTTCGAATGACTATCTCCATGTTCCTTAGTATTCGGGGAGATTTTTACATCCACCATTGCCAGAGAAGGTGATTTATCAACCCCAGCCATGGCAGAATTAATCTGCCTGAATCCATAGAAGTCTACAAAGTGTGTCTCTTTGACTGAGGATCATCTCACCTCCTAACCATCTAGCTTGCAAAATCTAGTAGCCTTTTCTTTCTGCTAACAACACAAAATTGCTGTGTGCCTGAAAGTCACTGATTTGTAGGGAAGCCTGCATCTTGATCTCAAAAATGGCATCCCCTGTCCCTTCCCAAATGGCTAAATGAAACACATTAGCCTTGTGCATAGTTGCAACTGCAAAGTAGTTATCCTTGATCTGAGCTCTCTTTTGACTTAGAAGTCAATGGGCAGCTAACAACACAACTGTTTACAATCCAATACAGCAGCTTTCTAGGATTTTAGGAGACTTAGAACAGAATCTTGTAGGGCTCTGAATGATATGAACTCAGGTGAGACTTTTGGCAGAATCGTTAGAGAAATCCTCTGAAGCCTGTCTTGACGTGGGGAGAAACTTGTTGCATCTTGTATGCACCTGCTGAGCATCGGGGTGAGTATCTTGCCAGGGTGCGGCAAGTTGTGAATTAAGGGGAAGTATTGCTTATTAATCACTTTCTTAACTGCCCATAGTACTGTAGCTTCCTACCTTACCAAATGTGCTGAATAAACTACAGCCTGTGAATTCTCAACATGGACGTTGGAGTGGGTACCTGGCAACTTCAGGTCACTGCGGGCTGTGAACAGCTTCCACGTTGCTCAGCACTAAATAGCATCTTGGGGCACAATCCTTGAACATTGACTACGTGCACCCCTTGTTCATTGAAATTAGCACCTGAGATTTGCAAACCCCTCAGAATCCTCATGACATCCCTTCAATTCACTGGCTGAACACTTAGGCAATTAGCATTGATAGGTTGCTGCAAGGACATTTTGTGTACACAGACAGGTACCCAGTGCACAGATAGGACCAGGCTGCATCTCAGGCCTGCTTCCTGCTCTCTTCATGTTCACTCACTTAGTATCTATGTGTATGCATCATTCATGCCCTGCCTTGCAATGCCATGCCATTGCTATGTTGGAGCTTCAGCAAGGCTAACAGTACTGCCATACCGATAGGTCATTTTGTGCAGACATACAGATAGGTTGCTTTTCATATTTGTCAGTAGGAATTTGTTCAGGGTTCACTGGAAAGGAGAGAGAGAAAGCAAGAGAGACATCTTTTTGTATGGCGCATCCAGACACCAATTTAACACCGACACCACAAGAATTTTTTAAATTCATTTATTGGATGAAGGCATCACTAACTAGGCCAGCATTTATTTCCCATCCCTAAGAGTCAACCTCATTGCTGGGTCTGGAGTCACATTTAAGCCAGACCAGGTAAGGATGGCAGTTTCCTTCCCTAATGGGTATTAGTGAGTCATTAGTGAGTATTGGGGGTTTTTCCCCCAATAATTGATAATGGTTTCACGGTCATTGTTAGATTCTAATTCCAGATTTCTTATTGAATTCAAATTCCACCATTTGCCATGGAGGGATTTGAAGCCAGGTCCCCAGAACATTACGCGGGTCTCTGGATTAACAGTCCAGTGACAATACCAGTAGGCTGTCACCTTCTCTGTAAGAATATGTTAACATGTGAACATAGGAATATAGGAATGGAAGTAAATATTCAGCCGAATAAACTTGTCGTGTCATTCATGGCTGACTGAACACGTCAATGCCATTTGCTCCTGATCCTTTATGCCACAATAATCAGAAATCTATCAATGTCTAACCTCTGGGGTAAAGAATTCCAAAGTTTCACCATCCACTATGTAAAAGATTTCTTCTCTTCCCAGACCAGAAAGGCATCTTCATTATTTTTAAATTGTGCCCCCTGATTCTAGACTCCCCAACTAGCAGGTAACAGCTGCCTGCATGTAAACCTGCAGCACATTTAGTCAACCAAATGACCATGTTGGCATGTGGGCAGGAGCTGGTTCCTCAGTCTAGTCAAGAGAGTACTTCTGTTCATCAGTGGTCCCTGTACCATCAGTTACAGTCATAATCAGGATCTGTATGACTATGGTTTCACATTGGCAATGGCCAGTGCTGACGGGCGATCACAAACAATCAGAGATTCATGCATTGTCAGTCGGAGAGCTATAAAGACAGTGGTCAGGGCTCAAGTCAGTCACATCTCAGAGCTGCTCATTGAACTTGGTCAAATGCCTCCAAGCCAGATACAGTCCTGGGGGTTTGTGTATTGATAATTGTGAAGGGTACAAGGGAGGATGGATCTTTAGGTGCAAAGGTGGGGGGAATCACTGCCAACTGAGGGTATCGTAAACAAGGCTGAGGGGTCAAAGCAGAGGCATGTGTTGAGGTACAGATAAGAACAGTGATGATGCACCTCGTGGTAGACGTGACCACCATTGAGGGACCACGGTGGGCATCATTAAGGCGTAATGTTGGGGTTCTGGAACCGGGGAGAACAGTTCGAGACAAAATTTTATGTGGTGGGTCTTAACATAGTAAGGATGGTTGGAAATGAGCTAGTGATAGGTAAAAGTTGACATGGAGGCTCTAGTGTGTAACTGATGGCCAGGCAGAGCTTGGTGCTGATTGTGTTCACCATGAGTTGCATTCCCTACCAGTACTTGCTATTCATTAGATACTAACTGTAACTGGAAAATGACTGGTTTAATGCACAGAGTGGGTGGAGTCAGTATCAGTTTGATCGGCGCAAGCATGGGTTCCACATCCACTGGATACTAGGACATTGGAGTAGTAAATACATGAAGCACATATTTGCAAACTGCAGCTGCATTTAATTTCTAATAATTTCTTCAATTCTGCATTGTTTATGGAATAAATGTGCTTAAGGTTCAAAGGTAACTTTCACTATACCAATGGTGAGTGGAGTTCTAATTTTGTGGTGCGGACATTTAGACCAATATCTGAAAAACAGGCAAATGCTGGTCAGAATCACCCATCATTTATGAAACTTCGAAGGGTGCTGTGGGTGAAGCGGAATATGACTGCATCATCCATCAGGTAAGTATGATGACAGTCTGTACTGGTCTCAGGATTGATGTTGTCCTGGGATGGGAAGGGTTGGAGAGGATAGCGGGCACTCCTTGTCAAACAGAGGTCCTTCCTTGAGTGGACTGAGGACTTGGCCATGCCTGTGTTCCAGCATGGCCTTGTGGTTGATGGAATACGTAGTTCACTCAGCTGTCACGGCACCTTCACCTAGTTAATGGATATGATAAGGTGAGGGTCATGATGGAGCAAACAAAAGTGTTTCTCAAGATACATTTTTGCTCTTTCAACAGGCTTGACGGTGGGGTGGGGGGGGGGGGGGGTCCTTCAGTGTGTTGCAGATAGAGTGTGCCATATCATCCTGGCAATTAGTACTTTGCACAATTGAAGCAGGCATGAGCTGATGTGCTGGTTGCAAAAGAAATGGGGGAGATGGGAGAAGTCTTCTGAGGAAGAGGATGATGCCATTGGGGAGAAGACGAGGTTCCCCTTGTGCTCAGCTGTATTGGGAACAACAAACCAGACAGAATCTGACTGACACCTGACTCTAATGGATAAGAGCAGGACATGACAGGCCACTATGGACTGTAAAATAGTCATTCATTATGATGCCAGCATTTGGTTTGGGATGACTTGCAGCCTGTTAACATTTTATCTGTGTGCACATTCGCTGACTGTAAATAAAAGCTCGTGTTTGTTTTTGTCTGATTGCTTGTCTATATGTCATGTTCCTCTACTGGAAAATGACAAGCTATAGGTCTCCAATGGGCACAGGCGACAGAGTTGCAGTGATTTAAAGAGTGTCTAGCTGAAATCATAGATCATAGGATCCCTATAGTGTGGAAACAGGCCATTCGGCCCAACAAGTCCACACCGCCTCTCCGAAGAGCCTCCTACCCAGACCCATTTCCCCTACCCCTGTATTTCCCATGTCCAACCCACCTAACCTAAACATCCCTGGGCACTATGGGCAATTTAGCAAGGCCAATCCACCTAGCCTGCACATCTTTGGACTGTGGGAGGAAACCGGAGCATCCAGAGAAAACCCACGCAGTCATGGGGAGATTATGCAAACTCCACACAGATAGTCGCCCGAGGGTGGAACTGAACCCGGGTCCCTCGTGCTGTAAGGCAGCAGAGCTAACCACTGAGCCACCGTGCTGCCCCCAATGTAGTTAAGCATAGGTAAACTGTGTGGCCCAGTGGTTCATGAGTGACTAAGGTGAGAAAATTTTGTTGTATATGTGAAGGAGTGCCAACCATGTCAACTATGTGCCATTGAACAGTGGAGCCTTGTGGCTATTGTGTGATTACATTGCCAGCGAGGGGCACTGGTTCGCCACTGTTTATCTGGGTGCATAGAAGCCTTTTAAAGATAGTACAAGCGCCAGAGATGCCAATCTATCAGTGGGTATCCAGTGACTGACGAGTTGGTTTGGAACAGCATCTGATAAAGTGGAGTAAGAATCAGGTGAAGGGGTGCCATAGGGCTGGAGTAAGTTGTTAATGAGATGAATTTGGTAAGATATGGTGAGTGATCTCACAAAGTCTCGCAGTTAAAAAACTGATAGACACTTAAGCCAGAAACAGTAAGATTCAGCCTTGGGAGTCTGCTCATGAAAACACTCAGAGATTGCTGCCATTTCTCCAAAAGTGAATCCCATGCATCTTCTTCCCACCAAAGCAGAAAAAGCATTCCCATTAGCTAATAAACAAGTCACCAGGCTGACTGTGAGGCAAACTGGAGAACAAGGTGGGATGAACTTTTTTATCCTAACTTGCTACAGTTCCAAAGATAATCTTGATATAAACCACATAATTGGAACAGGAGTAGATGAACAGCTGAGAAAGAAAGAAGGAACTGCACCCATAGAGAGAGATGGGTGAACTTGCAAGACAGATGGGTGATAGATGTAATGTATCACAGTGGGCTTAAGAAAGTAGAGTGAAGGCAGTTTAATGATGCACACATCCAGATCCAGTTGAATGTGCAACTGTACTCCCTTCTTCTGCCCTACGTAGGTTATTAGCTTGCTTTTAGCATTGGATCTGGAAGCATGGCATCACACTCCTATTACTTACTTCACGGGCAAAGACAGCCAGGCCATCTTTATTTTACAAACAGGCGTTTTCCTGCCTGTGACTGAGAAAAGTGTCTTCCCATGGAAACTAGCAAGCTCAGAATCAGCATGTGAATGTTATTAAAATGAAATCTAGCCTTTGAACGTCTGAACTACATTCTGCCAATTTCTTCAATTGTACACCCAGGAACAAACATAACGCCATTAAATTGCACACTTAGAGCATCCCTTTAAATGAAGGCATTGAATTTGACTCAAGTAGTTCTCTTGGTTAGGAAACCTGGAAATGACATGCTAATACACTGACTGAGTTGATAACTAGCTGACAGATGAGCTATGCTTACTCCTTGGTTTCCTGCAGGCGACCAGATATTCTCACTCACAGTGTCATGGATTCAAAAATACATCCCAAGGATTCTATTTCTTGCCAGGGTCAACAAATCATTTGTTGTTTTATGACTTCATTTTAAATTTCCTCTCACATGAAATTACTACGAACTGAAACAGAACGAAAGCTTCTTCATCAATCACAATGGGAAAAGACACTTATAGGGTCGCAGCATTTCGGTAAGGTTTGTATCCTTGACCTTTAGAATATGTGAAAAATTGATAACAGATTGCTCTGTGATGTGAAGAAAGTGTACATAAATAATGCTGAAATGAGCTATCGTCCTTATGGCTGTTGTGACCAATACAGTAAATGTCCCAAATTAGCAGCTGGAATTTTAAAGTCATTTGTGTCAGAACTATTTTTGAGGGGTACACATTCAATTTGTAAAGTAAAAGAGATGCAACTTCTGTTTTTTTCATGTGTTATGCATGGTGGAACAATGTTTGTTACAATTATTTACATCAGAAATATTTTTTTCGACACTTTGCTGTCCTGAATCCATAGGGATGGATTTAAATTTTGTCCAATAATGTAAAAATAGATGATAGCAAGTCAACAGTCCGTTTCACAACTCTTGTGAATTTTACTTCCACTGAAGTCAATAGAAATAAAAATTGTGAGAGATGTAAAATGGGCTGTCAACTCACTATTACATGTTTTACACTATTGTATAGAGTCCACAATCTATCTCTCTAACCCTTCAACTTCCAGACAATTGGTCATTCATCATATATGATTCTAAATAATACAGATCGCTATTGTTAGATCATGAAAAATATCACAGAAAAATTCTGAACTCTTCGTCACCTTGATATTCTCATATCTGTAATTTCCCACAGGAACCATTGGATGATAACCTGCACGGGAATCATAATTAAATACTTCCATTCTGGCTTAGCTGTGTTAACAATAATTACAGCAGCCGCAGGAGTTTGGCCAACTCAACAGTATGTTTACTTGTTCAACAATTATGGGGAAACTAACCTAAATCAGTCTAATATCACCATGGCAGATGCGGCTGTCCACAGATTTCACAAATGCCATCTATATTGCTGAAAAAGAAACACAGTTTATTGAAGATAATATTAATTGTCCCCTTTATTGGCATTTTATAGCTGAGCATATAGTTAAATTTTGCAAATTCTAATTGTGATGATGTTGTCAAAATCTGAATTTTAATGTTTGTGATATTACCTCAAGGATCCCAATTTCAGTCACATCAGCTACAAGGTCAGGGCTATTGACATTCCCTGATTATGCATTGTGCTTTTACAGTAGAGATGGAAATTATCTGATTCATTGCACACAGCATGATTAAAATTATATTCAATTCCAGTTGGGATTCTCTGACAGGAGGTGCCAAATTTCTCAATATAACTGAAATACTCCTTGAGGGTTGGTATCCCATCACCAAATGTACATGCATAGTCCATGACACTGAACCATTTAGCTCAGAGCCGGCTCCTAGAGTGAATAGAATCTCTGACACCCCTGTCTATATCTGTCAGCCAGGACTCCCTGTTTGGGGCTGTTAACCTGATCCAATCAGGAAACTCATATTCTATGAGGTCCACCTGGCTGACATTGTTCTTATCACTACATGCCTCCCCCTTTAAGTCCCGGGACGTAGGCCATAACTTTTCCCTGTAGCTTCTTCAGGGGCATTTTCACACCAGGTCTGTTTCCTCCAACTCTGTCTCGGAATCCGGTGGTATGTGCTGAACTAGATCATAGAATCCCTACAGTGTAGAAACAGGACCTTCAGCCCAACAAGTCCACACCGACCCTCAGGGCATCCCACCCAAACCCATCCCCCTATAACCCACCTAACCTACACGTCCCTGAACACTACAGGCAATTTAACATGGCAAATCCACCTAGACTGCACAACTTCGGACTGTGGGAGGAAACCAGAGCATCTGGAGGAAACCCATGCAGACATGGGGAGAACGTGCAAACTCCACACAGCCAGTCACCTGAAGGTGGAATTGGACCTGGGTCCCTGGTGCTGTGAAGCAGCAGTGTTAACCACTGAGCCACCGTGCCACCTGCCTCTTGTGCCTGGAGCATCTCGGAAGTAACACATCTTCTTCAGGTCGTAATGGCATTGAGGCTGTGACATCTGCAGTGTCTATCTTAACCTCCGAGTTTTTGTCAATGCCAGGCAGAAGGGGTGAAGCCAGGGTTCTGACAACCTTGCCAGATGTTCTGAGGGGCTGGGTATATTTTTCTCCTGCCGTGTTTTCAAGGTTGCAGCTTTCACATGGTCCACTTGCTTGTTCAAGACCACCTCACATACCTGAATGTTGTATGTCCTGGGAACTGACCTGACATGGACCATGCCTCTTACCCATGCCTGTGGTTTGGACACCAAACTTCATCCCTTGAAGTAAACTGCCTCTCTCACTTCGAGGAGCCTTGTATCCAGCATTGGTGTTCCTATTGCAGTTCATTCTTCCTACCCAGGTCCAGGAAGGTCAGGTTTAATCTGGCGCAGGAACTACTCCCTGTTAACAACTCTGCTGGAGCTGTCCCTGTAGTTACACAAGGGGTAGTACTATAATCATCAGGAACTGGGACAGTTTGGTATCAAGTAAAGCTGTAGGCTGTTTCTTTAAGACTGCCTTCAATGTTTGGACCACACTTGCCGTCAGACCATTGGATGATGGATGGTATGGAGCCATCCTTATCTGCTGAATACCATTCAGCTTTAGGAAATACTTGAATTCTCTGCTAGTAAATTATGGCCCATCGTCTGTGACCAATACGTCCAGGAGTTTGTGCATTGCAAAAGATTCTCACAGCTTTTCAATCGTCGTTCCCATGTTTGACAAATGAACTCTGTGCAAGTCCAACCACTTTGAATGGGCATCCACAATGACTAAAATAATAGAGCTCATGAAAGGACCAGCATAGTCGACATGTAGCCAAGGCCAGGGTTTACCCGACCAATCCCATGAATGTGGGGGAGCTGCTGTTGGTAAATTCTGTCCTTGTTGGCACTGCCCAACAACATGGCTATGAGGCATCTAATTCTGGTTACCAGAAATAACTTCTCATCAACATCATCATTTCGGAAACTTCTTGGTGACCCTGGTGGAGTTCGGCCAGTATCTGGCGGCGATTTTTATTTGGAATGAACACTCTTGCTCCCCATAATCGTATGTCGTCCTCTACAGTGATTTGGTCTCAGCGGGTCCAGAAAGGTTTCAGCTCTGGTTGGGATGGCCCTTTGGTTTCCCCATCACCACTAGCTGTTTTAGTTTCATGAAGACAGGATCTTTTTGTATCCACAGTCTGATATTGTCAGCAATGACCGGAAGGGTGTACAGAAAGTTTAAAATCAGAATGACTCCTCTAGTGGCGGTACCACCGATGGAGTGTCTGCCAGCAGGAGGCGGATCAAGGCATCCGCCTTCGCTACTTGTCCTCCCGGACAGTGTTCCGACTTGTAATTGTACAGACTCAGAATAAGAGCCCATCACTGATTTTAACCTGAAGCTATAGGTGGCACTGCATTGTCCTCTTTAACTCTGAAAATGACTGCAAAACCTTCCTTCTCTATCTAGGCATATTTTTGTTTGGCATGGGCCACTGGTGAGCCAATTCCACCCCGATACTGTACAGGGAGCCATCACATGTCAGCACCACATCTTGCTTGGGATTGTAGTGTGTCAGCAACTTAGATGACGATAGCTGCTTCTTCACTTCCCTAAAGACCACAATTTTGGCTCTGAGAGCGTTTCCAAGGCTGACCCTTTATTTAAAGAGTTGATACGAAGACACCAGATGGTGGCCAGGTTACATGTGAATTTTCCATATTAATTCACCCACCCAAGGAAAGTCCTAAGCTCCGTTACTGACACAGGAGCCAGAGTACCTTTGATCACCCTCACTTTATTTTCCAGCAGTTGTAACCCAGTCTTATCAACTCTGTAGCCCAAGTAGGTCACTTGGGATGCCTAGAACACACATTTTTCCCTCATAAGGTGTATATCCACCTGGAAGAAACATTTGAGCTCTATGTCCAAATTCTCTAAATGCTCTTTATGGGTCTT
The DNA here is from genome assembly GCA_024137785.1 of Ginglymostoma cirratum. Taxonomy (NCBI): domain Eukaryota; kingdom Metazoa; phylum Chordata; class Chondrichthyes; order Orectolobiformes; family Ginglymostomatidae; genus Ginglymostoma; species Ginglymostoma cirratum. The sequence goes on from JAHRHZ010000013.1 coordinate 34,152,688, forward strand.
CCCGATTATCAACATGTCATCCAGATAAATGGTGACCTGGGGTAGAACTTGTAAAAGGTTGTCCAATTTCTTCTGGGTATTCATTGTAATGTACTTCTGGGAATCCTTATCTAATCGCAGGTACACAAGGTTCATATCCAGTTTTGTGAAGGACAGCACACCTGCCCCACTGGCATTGCGTATAAGTGCTCTATGTGAGGGATTGGGTATTTATCCAGCTGCAAAAAGTGGTTCACCATTTGTTTAAAATCTCCACAAAGGCAACCTGACCCATCCGGCTTGACAACCTGTACAACTGGTGATGCCCATTCTGCAAACTGTACTGGTTTGATGATTCCTTCAATTTCCAGCCACCTGATTTCTGCCTTTACTTTTGCTCATAAGGCAAATTGCACTGGGTGGGCCTCGCAGAATCATGGAATTGCTTCTAAGTCAACATGTAAGGTGGCCTTGGCCCCTTTGATAGTGGGTAGAACTTCTTGAAAAACCTTGAGTATTTACTTAGGAATTCATTCTGGTAGCCATTTTCTCATCAAAAAATGTTGGGCCAACCATGTTGAATGTTCCTCAGCCAATTCTGCACCATCAAGCTTGGGCCCAAACCTTTTACTATAATCAGTGGTATCTGAACCAGCTGCTTCTCATACATAAGAATCTCAACCAAAGTCGTACCCTTAATATGCAGGGGTTCCCCCTGTATAGGTTCTCAGCCTGGCCGAGGTCCAATGCAAACTTAAGAATAGGAGTCCAGAGCGAATTTTGGTAAAGACTGATTCCATGATCACTGATACAGCTAAGCCACTATCGATCTCCATTAGAACCGGGTGACCATTTCAAAAGATGTTTATTTTGATTGGGACAACAGAGTGTGGAGCTGGAGGAGCACAGCAGGCCAGTAGCATCAGAGGAGCAGGAAAGTTGACATTTCAGGTCGAGACCCTTGTTCATTTTCTGAAGAAACGTCCCAACCCGAAACGTCAACTTTCCTGCTCATCTGATGCTGCCTGGCCTGTTGTGTTCCTCCAGCTCCATACTGTGTTATCTCTGACTCCAGCATTGGCAGTTCTTACTATCTCTGAGTTTATTTTGATTGGTTCTGATTTGGATGTTACTATTCAATTTAACTGTTTCCAGTCAGATATAGGTAGGCTTTCCAGTGTGTGCTCTCTCCTGGATACCAGCCTATGAGTTCTCTTACTCAATTCAGGCCTGGTGGGACTCTTGCTGTCTCGGGTCCTCATACTGGGAGCAACTACAATGGCCTGCTGACCTGGATCCTCGAGAAATCTTTTAACTGTTTGGCTGAGGCTTGGCTTTGTTTTTGGCTTTTTCTGTGGATTGATCTAGAGTCCCTCTGTTCAAGATACATTCTAAGTGAGAGCTATGCAATTACCTTCAGTCAAGTGGTGTTCCCTAAACTCAGTCGATCAGGCAAAGGTGTCCACTTCCTTCGGAACTGTAGCTCATAAGCTCCACTTGCCACATCTTGCAACAACAAAGCCAGTTGTAGTGCCTGTTTGAAGTCCAGTTAGGCTTCAGCTAATAGACACTTTTGCGCGGCCACATCATTAATCCCATCAACCAAACAGTCTCTCAGCATCTCACTTAGGGTTAAACCAAAATTACCTGTCTCTGCCATTTGTCTTAACCTCACTAAAAATCCCAATACAGATTCCCCTGGTTCTCGAACTGCCGAGTAAGGCCAATAACATTTCAGAATTAGAGGAGGCTTGGGGTTGTATTATTCCTGACCTGGATCCATCAACTCTTGAAAGGTTTTAGTATCTGGTTCCTCAAGTAAAGTTAGGCTCCTAATAACCAAAAAAGCTGCCAATCACAAAAATTCAAGAGGATTACTCATTGTTTTTTGTCTGCCACAATGTCATTTGCCCAGAAAAATTAAAGCATTCTTTTCACATAGTGGGCCCAGATTTCGATGACAGTATTGAACGAGTGCAGCTTCCTAATTGCTTCTCATATGACAAACCTTTCATTGTCTTAAGTCTCCTTCTGAATATGCTCTATTTAGCATCTCATATAGGTTTGGCTGTACATCCATGCTCTTGTATCCTAGCCCTCTCGGAATGAGTACTAACCTTGCATTTGCCTTCCTAACTGTCAACTGATTCTGCATGTTAACCTAAAGAGAATCTTGAACATGAATTCATAAGTCCCTCTGTGCTTCAGATTTCCAAAGCCTTTCCCTATTTAAAAAATAGTCTAAACCTTTATTCTTCCGACCACAGTATACAACCTCACACATTCCCATATTGTATTCTATCTATCACTTCTTGATCCACTCTGCTAATCTGTTGAAATCCTTCTGCAACCTCCCCGCATCCTCATCACTACCTCTCCCTCCGTCTCTGGCTTGCTGCAGTGTTCCAGTGAAGCCCAATGCAAGCTGGAGGAACAAAACCTCATTTTCCACTCGGGGACCCTACAGCCCTCCGGACTTAATATTGAGTTCAATAATTTTAGGGCCTAAACTCTCCCATGTCCCAGCCCCTCACCCCACACAGCAGGCCTTGTTACTACATAGTCTGCCATTACACACCCACTGTTGTTAGTCACTAGCAGTCCCCATTAACAACTACCCACCCTCCCAGCCTGATCGTTAGCAACTCCTTTGTCCAACTTTCTTTCTCTCTCTTTGGGGTCTATCCTATCGTTTACTCCCTACCCCACCCACCTCCCTATTTTGTGCATATAAACTGTTTTCCCAGCCACCATCAGTTCTGAGGAAAAGTCCCCAGACCTGAAATGTTAACTTTGTTTGCTCCTTCACAGATGCTGTCCGACCTGCTGAGCTTTTCCAGCAACTTTGTTTTTGATCATTATAAAGTGGAATGAAAAGTGGATTTAAAAAAAACTCTTCAGTGCAATGCTCAAAATGCACCAATATGAGCAATTATATTGATAAGTAAATTCCAAGCAGAAGTGTCTTCAGCAAGCAAAGAAATCAGAACACTCCTATCAGATCACTAAGTAAGTTGGAAATACTTTAAGGTCCCTCAAAACACTACTTAAACAAACTGTATAAGAGAAGACAGATAGGCTATTTGCATAAAGCATTCAACATACTGTCAGGATAGACTTTAATTCCGTTCAGGAAATGGCTGGTTTACATGTCAATTGTAATGAAATTATAATATATGAGCTGAGATCAGCTACAACTCAATACTCAAGTCAGCAAGGTAGGATCAAAATAATTGGAATTATTCAAATAAGCCAGTAATGAAAATTTGAGTATCATTCAATGTTTAGCAATTTAGTGTAGGAAAGAAAAGCAGCACCAGCATATAGACAAAAAGCAATCATTACCAAACTTTGTGCAAAGAAGGCCAGAACCAATTGTAAAAATGAACATGGTATTACTTTATCCTCCATCCAGATGCCTCTTTTGTGCCATTACCTTGAACAGAATTAGAGAGGCCATTGATAATAGACTCTTGGGAAGAGCAACCTGGCTTTCAGTATAAAAGATCTTGCATTGAACAGATTTTAGCTTTTCATAATATCATTGAGTAAAGCAAAGAAAAGCAGTTAACCAGTGGTATTGACTCTAATTGACTTTCAGAAGGCATTCGGCAGAGTTGATAGAAAGTTTTTGTGGCAGATTTACAAAATGCACGGGCTACCAAGTTAACATAATCAATATTCTATGTCAAGAAGTGGTAGAAGCAGAAACCATGTGATGTGACCTGATCATTTTTAACATTACTGCCAGACCAAATTGCATCTGTCGCTTAACAGGATTAACATGCAGGGATGATGTATTGATAATATCAAAATCACATGATTAAATAAAGAGAGCTGGAAGAGGAGGACAATTCTAATCTAGTGTTGACAGAATGTATGAATAGATTAAACTCAAAGCAAAGAGTTCTTGTAAAATGTTCCATGGACTACAGGAGAATTACTTTGGGTGATTAAACCTCAAACACACAAAACAGTATCTGGTTTGACTGATTTTGTGACATCAAATCTGATATTATTTAAGCAGGTGAATAACTTGGCACCTAATCTTTTCAGATGATGTCAGACATGAAGAAACAATTATAACAATTTGTAACATGTAAAGCAAGGCATATGATCTTACAAATGCAGCTAGAATGTTTATATATGAATAGTGTAAAAAACCCAGATCTTTCCAGTCAGTATTGATTCTGATAAAATAAAATAGAATAAGTGGAACAAGGCGATTAATGCAAGGCTATATTCTTTGCCCAGGCAATTAGGTAGCACAGACTACTTGCCAGATGCAAAGGTGTACATCAGAAAAGCTAGTGAAGCTTTTCAAATATGGTTGAAGTACAAAACTAAGTTGAGAATCTTTAACAGCCATGTTCAGGCTGTGCTCCAACAATAGATCTGAGAACTGAAACCCAACAAAACCATCAAAAAGAAGTTCATCAGCTTCCAGTGCAAATACCTATAACAGTGCTTCAACATCACCTAGTTTAACATAGTGACAAATGTGTAGTAGAGAGGACTGTGGCCATCATTGACTATAACAACTAGAGAGAAAAAGTGAAGCTGCACTGTGTGCTTTCTTACAATGCCGGAAAGGAGGATCATAAGCGAACATAGACGTCAAAGCCAAGTGAGTAAGGGTTAGTGGGTGACCGATTGAAACTATATAACAACAGATGCAAGACTAGTGCACTTGAAACTATGGAAGCTGAGTATAAAAATATCAACAGCGAATTAGATAGCTCTGATTATTTATTGTCTATGCATCTCAATGACACAGCAAGAATTATGGTGCTCTGCTTAAGTATTGAGGAGATGCATCACAATTTAATACTATGACTAATTACTTGCATACAAGCACTTAAATAATCTTTAGAAGTAAGAAATGTTGAAATAAATGGAACTGTATTAAAAATTCATTTATGGGACATTGAGGTCGCTGGCTAAGCCACATTTATTGTCCATCCCTAATTGATCTTGAGAAGGCGTTAATGAGCTGTCTTCCTGAACTGCTGCTGTCCTTGGGGTATAGGTACACTGGCAGTGGTGTTAGGGAGGGAGATCCAGGATTTAACCTCAGTGACAGTGAATGAAAGACGATATGTTTCCAAATTTGCTGAATACACAAAACCAGGTGGGATTGTGTGGAGTAAGAAGGATTTAAAGAGGCTTCAAAGTGATTTAGATAAATTAAACAAGTGAGCAAAAGCTTAGCAGATACAATATGACATGGATGAGTATGAAGTTGTCCACTTCAGTTGGCAAAACAGAATGGTAGATTATATTTAATAATGACAATAAATTGGAAAATGTTGATGTAAAAGGGATCTGGGTGTCTTTGTATGCCAGTCACTGAAAGCAAGCATGCAGGTGCAGCGAGCAATTAAGGAGGCAGTGATATGTTGGCCTTCAAAGCCATAAGATTTGAGAACAAGTGCATAGAAATCTTACTGCAGCTGTACAGGGCTTCGGGAAGAGCACTCCTGGGATATTGTGTGTCATTTGCTTCTATGTGCCTAAGAAATGATGTACTTACTCAATAGAGAATGTTCACCAGACTGATTGCTGGGTGGCAAGTTTGTCAATGAGGAGGTATTTGGCCGACTGGGCCTGTTTTCACTGGAACAAAAACAGAAGTTGCTGGAAAAGCTCAGCAGGTCTGGCAGCATCTTTGAAGAAAAAAATCAGAGTTAACGTTTCAGGTCCGGTGACCCTTCCTCAGAAGCAGTTTTCACGTGGTGTCGTTTCTCCGTTCTGGGGAAGTACTGGATGATGAAGGTACTTTGTCAGTCATATCCTGTGTCTGTCTTCTGAAGGGAGCATTGTGTTTTTTCTCTGTGGCCCATCAGAACTGCAATCGCTTCGTTGAGCATCGTATCCCATCCTTATGAGGGCTTCCTTCAAAAGCTTGAAGTGCCCATTGCATTCTTCCTCAACTGAGCAGATCCTGTGTATGCACAGGGCTTGTCCGTAGGAGATGGCTTCTTTAATATGTTTAAGTTGGAAGCTAGAGAAGTGCAGTATCATGAGGTTATCCGTAGGCTTGCGGTAGAGTGAAGTACTGAGGTGTCAGTCCTTGGTGGAAACGTGTGTGGTCAAGAATGAGACTGATTCTAAAGAGTAGTCCATGGTAAGTCTGATGGTTAGAAGGATGAGAGGGGTTTTCATTTAAAACGTATAAAGTTCTCACATGGTTAGACAGATTAGATCCAAGAGCGATGTTTCCTGTAGCTGGGGGAGATCCAAAGGGTCACAGTCTCAGGATGTACAGTAGATAATTTTGGACTAAAATGACGAAACATTTCTTCAGTCTGAAGGAAGTGAACTAATGGAATTCTCTACTATGGAGAGCTGTGGTGGCCAAATCACTGAACACATTTGAGAAATGATGTGGAGGTGCCAGTGTTGGACTGGGGTAGACAAAGTCAAAAGTCTCATGACGCCAGGTTTTAGTCCAACAGGTTTATTTGAAATCACAAGCTTTCAGAGCACAGTCCCTTCATCAGGTGAAGTGAGAGACAACAGCACACAGACAGAGAATTTATGGGCAGAAGAGATCAAGTGCTGAGAGATCAAGAGATCATACAATTTGGTATGATTGGAGTGTCATACAATAAGTCTCTGCAGGTGAGCAAGAGTGTCAGACAGTGAGTAAAGTGTCAACAGTTGAATACAAGTGAAGAAGTGACCTACAATCCAATTAAATGAGGCAGAGAGATAGTTACAAAAAATAAAAAATATCCTGGTGCTGGAGACAAACCAAATGGCTGGAACAAACGATAGGTATAAGAGTAGTATACTAGGGTTTGGCCAAAGTAGTAAGTAATCAAAACTGTACAAATAAGTTAAGGTGGAGAGATCATGACAATTTATCAAGATGACGGTGTCAAAACAGGACAGTAAGGAAGATTTTACAGATATAGAACAGTGTGGCGCGGTCACATGTGGTGTGACATGAACCCAAGATCACGGTTCAGGCTGTCTACATGGGTACAGAACTTGGCCATCAGTCTCTGCTTAGCAATTCTACTTATTGTGTATCTCGAAGGCTACCTAGGGGGATGCTTACCCAAAGATCAGAGGCTGAATGTCCTTGACCGCTGAAGTGCTCCCCAACTGGGAGGGAACATTCCTGTCTGGTATAACAAGCGTGGGGCTGGATGAACACAGCAGGTCAAGCAGCATCATAGGAGCAGGAAAACTTGACGTGAAGGGTCTAGGCCCGAAACGTCAAGTTTTCCTGCTCCTATGATGC
>JAHRHZ010000013.1:34169918-34213074 GCA_024137785.1 Ginglymostoma cirratum
TTTCCTGCTCCTGTGATGCTGCTTGGCCTGCTGTGCTCATCCAGCCCCATGCTTGTTATCTGAGATCAAATTGGAAATCTTTCTCAAAATGGCTGTACTTAACAGAAATTCACCAGCTTCATTGTTTCAATCTGGTGGCACAACCGGCGTTGCATGAGATCTCATGTGCTCGAATTGGTGTTACAGCAGTTACTTGTCTTTTCCAATCATAAACGATTTCTAATAAACAATACAAAAGGAAGTTGACAAAAAAGGTGTAAGACCAAGATGTTCCACAAGTTGACATCAAAGAATAATGGCATCATATGTACCCATTATTAGTGATTAGGAAATAAATGTTTTGATCCCAAAATTAAAGAAAGCTAACCGGAAGACGGACAAGTAGGGAATCACCATCCTACATCATGAGCATCCGCCATATGCATTTTCATGCATAAGAAATAGAGCAGAGGTAGACCTTTCAGCCCCTCGAACCTGCCCAGACATTCAATAAGGTCATGGCTGCTCTGTCTGTCTTTCGAATTCTACATTTTCATCTATACCAGATAACATTCAATCTCTTTGCTGAACAAGAATTTATCCCATCTGTCTCGATAATATTCAGCACTCCTGCTCTCCACTGTCCTTTGTCCATCAGCAAGGAGGTAAAATACCAGGCTTAAGCACTAAGGTAAATCGACAAAATGCTCAGGGTCAAAGGGCAATCCTCATCAACTGGTCCTTGTCGGAGACAGTCCTCATTGAGGAGACAAATTCACCCAATGAAAGATGGACAGAAGATATTGAGGGAAGACCCACGAAAGACTTCTCTAACACTGTGCCAGAATGTTGACTTCACAACTTTAATGGAATTGACAAACTCCATGCCAACTCTCTATTTGTTCTCTCATGTCAGTGAGCCATCGTCAACTGTCATGAGGTGTTTTTTTTCCTCTAATTAACTATGTATCATATCTAAACTAATGCATCTTAATTAAGTATCTGAAAATTCATTATGAATGGTTGACTACCTATATTAGGTCACTGTGGTCATGAACACCCAAATTCTACCAAGAGATTTGTAAGCAGCATCAACTTCAGGCAGAGTGATTTTGCATCAAGTGTGGAAGAGGGGAGAGAGTTGGTGAACACTGTCATGAGGAGGAAGTGGGATGAACAATACCAGGTTGCTTTGATACAACAACTGATAGAGCCTCATTGGTTTTACACTTGCAACAGCAAACAGCCCAAGTCTTTAGCAAACTGGCTAGGGTAAAATCAGCAAGAAGAAATTTGAACTTCTCATCTAAACACTAGTGATGTGCGTGTATCAGCACGGCTTTGGGCTTCCATAAGACCGTAAGACCATAAGACATAGGAGTGGAAGTAAGGCCATTCGGCCCATCGAGTCCACTCCGCCATTTAATCATGGTTGATGGGCATTTCAACTCCACTTACCCGCACTCTCCCCGTAGCCCTTGATTCCTTGCGAGATCAAGAATTTATCAATCTCTGCCTTGAAGACATTCAACGTCCTGGCCTCCGCTGCGCTCCGTGGCAATGAAGTCCACAGGCCCACCACTCTCTGGCCGAAGAAATGTCTCCTCATTTCCGTTCTAAATTGACCCCTTCCACTGTGCTTCAGCATCTCATGTCGAATGGAGGCCCATCCAGTATAGGAGGATTTGTATTATTCGTGCAAAAAATTCAAACTCGTTCACTTGATGTTTAGAAACTGCAGTTAAAGCTTAACAACGAATGCTCTTAGGTCACCTTGGGCTCAGACAAACAATATAGAATTAATAAAAATGGCTTGAATTTATTAATCGATGTAATTTTTAAAAATATGAAAACATTGTAAAATACAACATATTAAGATATATATCATTGAGCACGTGAAATAGTAAACAAGTACATTAATGTTATTACCTCTGGCAGTGCTACTGAGATGTTTATTAAGTATGGAAAAGGCGAATAAGCAATAGTAGAGTTAAGACATATGTGTGAAGTCATGCTGTGTGATATTAGCAATAAATCTTTGGAAAATCATTCATGATAGCAATGGGCATTAGTGGGAATGTAAAGAGGGTGGTATTCAATTGGCTGCTCCTAGTTCAGTTTGCCACCCATTTCCAATTTCCATCTCTTAATAAATGAATTCTGCTGTTAAAATAGCAGACCAAAATACAAACATGTTAATATATTTTTAATTCAGATTTTTACCTTCATCTTTCTACATTACACGTATAAGTGCAGCATCATAACAAGCACAAAGACTCTGTTTGAAGCCAAGCAAAAAACAATTTGACAATTTAGTGGTAAAGAAACATGCTGTTGAAGTCTTTTATCTTGCGCTCTTCACTTGTTACCAATTTAAGATTATCAGTCAAAATCACAATATGGCTTACTTATCTTTGCAGAAGTTACAAATATTCACACACAGGGACCTGCTCTCTACAGGATAAAACATAATGTTTTAGCATTGAGTTTTTATCCTAAATTAAACAAAAACACAGGGGACAATCGCTCTCTGATGCAGTCAACGTGAAAAGTCTCTACCAATCAGAGACAACTTGCCAAAGAATGAGCATCCATTTTTATGCAATAAAAATTGCTGGTCTCCTTAAAATTTTATATTCTTGCACCTATCGTGATGAATGCAAGATAAAAAGCTTAAAAGCCATGTCTCTTTTGCATTGAAGCAATTTACCTATGAATGGTAGCCACCAGTATGTATGTCTATTTTTGAAAATAGAACTTTTTTAAAGAAGCTATTGAAGTTAACTGTTAACCAATGCTGGAAGTTATAGGAAATTGGCTAATAATTTGAAGTGTGATACAGGGTTGAAAGTAAAGTTCTAAAATAAGTCACTCTTTAACAAAGATAGAATGTTTGCCGAGATATAACCTGAAGTGCTCAAAGGCTACCACATTCGGTGAAATAGATCCAACTGTTAACAATGAGGTAAGAATGTCATATTTGCTGGAGTTCAGAAGAATGAGGGGGATCCCATAGAAACCCATTAAATTCTAACAGGACTAGACAACTCAGGTGTAAAAAGGACTTTCCTGCTAGCTGGGGAGGCCAGAACCAGGGGTCACAGTTTAAGAACAAGCAGGAAACCATTGGACTGAGATGAGGAGAAATTTCATCCAGAGAGTAGTAAACCTGTGGTGTTTGCTCCCACTGAAATCAGTTGAAGTTAAAATGTTTTATAATTTCAATGAGGAATTGGATACAGCACTTGGGGTTAAAGAAATCAAAGGATATGGGGGAAAGCACGAACAGGCTAACAAGTTGGATGATCAGCCATGATCATAATAAATGACAAAGCAAGCTCCAAAGGCAGAACGGTCTACTCATTCTCCTACTTTTTTATGTATCTTTATAGATTTCATGGTATTGTTATGAGTGACCACCACATTATATTTATTGAGACAAAGTCCTATCTTCAAATTGAGGATACCTTCCATTGTATTCTGTGGCATTACCATTGTGCTATATGGGATATATCTCCAACAAGTCAAAATTGGGCATCTATGAAATACTGTAAGCCTTTAGGAGCAGCAGAACATATAATCTCATGTCCCAGCATGTCCACCACTCTACCACCATCATTAATCAAGGGGATCAATATTGGTTCACTGGAGATTTCAGGAGGACATGCCACAAAAAAGCAGTAGGACTACCTAAAATTGAGCTTTTGAGCTGATGAGTCTATAGCATTGAACTGATTACTGCGATGGTCAATCAAACAACTCACTGGAGGGAGTGAGTGACCTCAAATATTCCAATCCCCAAATATAAGGAAGACTAGCACAACAGGATGAAAGAAAATGCTGAAGCATTCTTCAGCAAACATCTTCAGCCAGAAGTACAGAGCGGACAACTCAACCGAACATGCATAGGTACGCAGCTTGACGGAGTATTAGAGGTTAAATTTGGCTAACTAAGGTAAAGACGAAAATAAAGGAAAATCATTAAAAATTGAGTGCTATATCCAAAGGCATTGTTGCTTCAGCTGAAGTTATTTTTCAGTAGTGGCTGCTGCTATCGTTTTCTCCGGGAAAACACTGTTGTCGAATTCCAATGTCTTTCAGTAGAGGTTCTGCTGTACGATTGTGGACACAGTTTTCTTTCTCAGCAAAACAGGGCTCAAATCTCAGTTGATGATGCAGCGAGATGGAAAGGGATCATATGATCATAAGGCAGAGGCTTAGAAGTGGGCCATTCAGCCCATCAATTTGTTCCACCTTCCAGGAGATCATGGTTGATTTGATAATCCTCAAATTCACTTTCCTGTCTTTTTCCTATGACCCTTGATTCTCTTAGTGTTCAAAAATCTATCTATTTTAACTTTTTGTATTCTTAATGATGCAACCTTACCAGCCCTAAAGGATAAGGGATTTCACAATTCACTTTGCAGCTTGTATCTTCTCTGGTCAATTTCAAGCTCAACTTTCATACAAAGGGATATCAGAGATGACCTTTCTCCACGTGGTTTTATATTCTAAAAGACAATAATTAATTCAGAGAATAATTACAGCGTAGACGCAGTCTATTTGACCCATTATGTTTCTCAAGGCCCTCCTAATTTACATCCTGCCATTCCTCACCCCATCTCCAAACCTTGAATATTCCTCCTCTTTTTCAGATATTTAGAATATTTGGAAAGATGCAAAAATGTATAGGGCAGAAAAGGGTCATTCTGCCCATCCTCCTGCACCTGCTGAGGAACAAAAGTTCCCAGCCTAGTCCCATTTTCCAACACTTGATTCATATCCCTGGAGGCTCTAGGATATCGGGTATTTATCCAGACACCTTTTAAAAGAGCTGAGGGTTTCTGTTTCTATTCCAATTCCAGCCAACGTGTTTCAGACCCCAAACGCTGTTTGGATAAAATTGGATTTCCTCAGCTCCTGTCTAATCCCTTTATCAATCACTTTAAATTTTGTCCATGATATCTCTGTTAAGAGAAATAGGTCTTTCTCATCTAGGTCCTCATTACTTTGTACACCTCAATCAATTTTACCTTAGCCTCCTTTGTTCCAAGGAAACCAACCCCAGCTATCCAATCTTCCTTTATAGCTACCATTTTCTAGTTTTGGCAACATGCTTATGAATCTCCTTCCCAAGAGAAATTGTATCCTTTCCAAAGAGGTGACCAGAACTGCATGTAGAACTCAAGTTGTATTCTTATATTCTGTGCTTCAGTGAATAACAAAATGTGTTCTATATGCTATTTTAATCACCTTATCAACCTTTACCACTATCTTCAGGAATCTGGATATACATTGAAAGTCATTCACTTCCTCCATACCTTTCAGCATTCTTCCATTAATTGTGTATTCATTGGTCTTGATTGGTCTCATCAAATGCATTATTTCTCATTTCTTGGTATTGAATTCTATTTGTCACATTTCTGTCCAGTTGGCCAAACATTGGTATTTTTCCGCAGTTTACAGCTTTCTTCTTCATAATCAATCACATGACCAATATTTGAGTTATCTATCGTGATTATGCCCCCTACAATTAAGTCCAAATCATCATTGTGTATATCATGAAAAGCTGGGGATCCTTACTGACCCTACAAAACCCCACTGGAAGAAGGTTTCTGGTCACAAAACCACCCAACAACCATTACCCTTTATTTCCTGCTACAGAGTTAATTTCATATCCAACTGATTACATTTCCCTTGATCCCTTATTCCAACCAATCTTCCATGTGGGACCTTGTCAAACACCTAGTTAAATCCCTGTGGACCAAATCAATAGCACTACATCATCAATCCTCCTTATTGCTTCCTCAAAAAATTCAATCAAATCATTCAAACACAATCTTTCCTGAAAAAAATCCACACTACCCTTATTTATTCCTTGCCTTCCTCAGTGACAGTTTATCCTGGCTCTTGGATTTGATTCCAATGATTTAACCACTACTAAAGTTAGAATAACTGACTTGTAATTATTCAGTCTATTCCTGTACTTCTTCAAAGCAAAATCACAATATAGGCAGTCGTCCAATTCTTCAGTCACACACATGCGTTCCAGTGAGCATTGGAAAATAACGTTTAAATGTTCAGTTCTTTCCTGGTCGGCTTATTTTGAACATCTGCAGTACATTTCATCTGACCCCATGATTTATCCACTTTCAAGGTTACTAATGTCCCAACTACTTAGTCTCTCCCTATCATTTTCCCATCCAGTATTTTATATTCCTCCTCCTTAACTAAAATGCCGGCATAATTTCCGTCTTTTATGAAGACAAATGCAGAGACTTCATTAAGAGCCATGTCCTCTACCACTACACATAGGCTATCTTTTTGATCTGTTATGAGCCCCACGCATTCCTTCACTATATTCTCTCCTAATGTCTTGATAAAGCACCTTTAAGTCCTTCTTAATTTTACTTGCCAATATTTTTTCATGTCTTCTCCTTTCTTTCTTTTTTTTTTGATTTTACTCTTGAATTATTTATACTCCTTCTGGCTTTCTGAATTATTAAGTTCTCAATATCCAACATAAGATTTCCTTTCTGTCTTACCTCACCCTGTAAACTTCTGACATTCTGTAGGCTCTACGCCATTTCACTTTTTTTCTTGATGGAGACATTTTTATTTTGAACATTTTTCATCTCCCCTTTGAATGTCTCCCATTGTTATCACTTCCATTTCCCTTCAATTAAATTTTCCCTGGCCATTTTTATTAAATCAGCTCTCAGATTCCAAAGATGGCCTTACTTTTAGTCTTGTTGTTGCTTCATTGTTTTCCTTTATGATATTAAAACTGACTGAATTAAGATCACCACTCATGTGTACGGAGTCTGAAAGGGTTAATATTGTGCAGTGCCATTAGCAGCCTTCGCTCTTATGATGTCATATGGACATGTGGTAGAACAGTTTAAGATTTAAATGAGTGAAACCCAACATCTGGGTTTTCCTCAAAATATCTTTAACAATGTCTGTCATATCAACATCCCAGTAACTAGTTGCTAAATATGCTAAACTAAAGCTTGTTGATGGCAAGATAAAAGTCACCACAGATTTATCAGGCCTTAGGGCTGCTCTCTTATTAAAGAGACACAACTGTTGGTGGTCTACCCAGAGGATCACCACACTTCAGGTGACTGGGAGACGTTGAGAAGGAGAATCCTCCATGGTAACCTCAGCCAGTGATGCAAATTGAAACATGCTGTTTCATGTTACTTTACATCACAAACTTGCCATCCAGGTATCTGAACTAAACTGAACCTGACAACAAGAGACTCTCCTAGTTCGACCACGAAGTGTTTTCTCTCCACCATACAAGTCCAAGCAAGCCCTGTGTTTCCCAAATGTAAAGAGGATAATGGCTGCAACTTCCATCACAAGGAGCAACTCATACAATGTCATGAGTTGACACGCCCATCAACAACTACGTCAACCAAAGTGTTCCCCCACTTCCATTCCCTTCTCCTGGCCAACTTCATTTCCTTAAACTAAGTCCAGAACCACACCTTTCTTTTGTTGGACATTCTACTGGTCAAAAATATTACTCTAATTCTACTTTAATCCTCCAATTCTTTTCCCCCAAAGCAATATCAGTTAATTAAAAACGAAAAGAACTGCAGATGTTGTAAATCAGAAACAAAACCAGAAATTGCTGGAAAAGCTCAGCAGGTTTGACAGAGGGAAATCTGAGTTAACGTTTCAGGTCCTTCTTCAGAACTGTTGGCAGCTCAGAAAATGACACCCTAAATGCTGATGATAGGATTGGGAGGGGGTAAGGAGTAAACGATAGGTGGGGATAGAGCCCAAAGGGAGACAAGAACAGTTGGACAGACAAGGGAGTGGGTACCAATCTGGCTAAGACAGTGAATAGCTGTTAATGTTAGCTAGTTGTGTGTAATAGCAGACTATATGATAACGAGGCCTAGTGTTTAGGGTTGAGGTAAGGACATGGGAGGCCTCAAGCCCTAAAATTATTGAACTTGATATTGAGTCCTGAATGCTGCAGGGTTCTCAAGCAGAAAATGAGATGTTGTTCTTTCAGCTTGGGTTGAGCTTCACACGAACACTGCAGTAAGCCTGAGACAGAGATGTTGGCCAGGGAACAGGGTGATGTGTTGAAATTGTAGGCAGTTGGAACTTCAATGTCTTTGACAGACAGAATGCAAGTGTTCTGTGAAGTGGTCACCCAGTCTATGTTTTGTTTCCCCAATGTGGAGGAGGCCACACTGTGGGCAGCAAATGCAGTAGGCTAGATTGTGTTAAGTGCAGCTTAAGTGTTGCTTTGCCTGAAACGTACATATGGGCCCTTGGATACTGGGGAGGGAGCATGTAAACCAACAGGTCTTACGCCTTCTGCAGATGGAGGGAAAGGTGCCATGAGGCTGTGGCGGGTGGATGGGAGTGTTGGGAGTGAAGGAGGAGTGGACTAGGGTGTCCCAGAGAGAATGTTTCCTGTGAAAAGTTGACAAGGGAGGGAAGGGGAATATGTGTCTGGTGGCGGCATCTTGCTGGAAGTGTCAGAAGTGGCAGCTGATGATCCTTTGGATGTGGATACTGGTGTGATGGTAGGTAAGGACAAGGGGAACCCTATCGCTGTTGCGGGAGGGAGGAGAAGGGGAGAGGCACGAAGTGCGGGAGATATGTTGGACCTGACTGAGGGTCCTGTCAAAGACAGTGCTGGGGAATCCACATTTGAGGAAGAAGGTGTATATTTCAGAGGCTCCCTTATCAAAATTGGCATCATCAGAACAAATGCAATGGAGACGGAGGAACTGGGAAAATATTGGGAGTTTTTACGGAAAGCAGGGTGTGAGGATGTATAGTCCAGGTAGTTGTAGGAGGTGGGTTTATAATGGATATTGGCGGCCAATTTATCCCTGCATTCGAAACAGAGATGTCAAGGAAGGGGAGGAGTCAGAGATGGACCAGGTGAAGGCGAGAGCAGGATGGAAATTGGAAGCAAACTCAATAAACTTTTCCAATTCCAGATGACAGTGGGAAGCAGCACTGACGATATCATCGATATACTGGAGAAAGAGTTGTGTTTGGGGGCCGGAATAGGACTGGATCAAGGAATGTTCCACATACCCCACAACAAGACAGGCATAACTAAGACCCATGCAGGTACCCATGGCCACCCCTCTGACCTGAAGAAAATGAGAGGAATTAAAAGAGTTGTTCCGGGTCAGGGCGAGCATGGCCAGGCAGAGGAGGCTGGTGGTAGGTGGGATGGTTCAGGCTTTTGTCCCAGGAAGAAACGGGGAGCCCTGAGACCATCCTGGTGTGGGATAAGCATGTAAAAGGATTGGATGTCCAAAGCAAAGAGGAGGCAGCTGGAGCCCACAAACTGGAAATTATTTAAACCGGTGTAAAGCATCAGAGGAATTATGGGTGTAAGTGAGCAGGGACTGGACAAAGGGAGAGAAGACTGAGTCAAGGCAGGAAGAGATGAGTTCTGTGGGGCAGGCACAGGCAAAAACAATGGGTCTGCCCGGACAGTCTTGTTTGGGGATTTTGGGAAAGAGATAGAAGCAAGCTGTGTGGAGTTGGGGGACTATCAGCTTAGAGGCAATGGGGAGGAGATCACCAGATGAAATGAGGTTAGTGACCGTAGTGGATACAATGTTTCATTGTGATGTCATAGTCCGGGGAGATAGGAGGAGGTAACTGAGAGTTGACGCTTAGCCTCTACAATGTCGAGGTCAGTACGCCAGACTACCACAGTACCAGCTTTAATTACAAGGCAGGCTTAATTACAAAGTCAGGGTTAGATCTGAGAGCATGACTTGCAGTCAGTTTCCAGGAGGATAATTTGGAAGGATCAGAGAAATTGAGGCAACCAGTTAACAATTCCAGTTCATATTGGATAGATAAATCCTCTTTAATACTGTCCTGTCATTTTTGCATTCCTCAGAGATTTTCCTACATATTTGCTTTCCTAACTCCGTCGGATCGTTTATGAGTCTATAGTACACTACAGTGGTCTAACAGCTCCTTTTTGTTCTTTAGCTCAATCGACATGGCCTCATTTGATGATTCTTTTATTATAGCATCCTCTCCACACAACTGTGATTGTTTCTTTGACTAAAAGTGTCCCCCCTCCTTTTTCAACTTGTTTTCTACCTCATCTGAAAACTCTGTGACCAGTAACATTGATCTGTCATTCCAGTCTCTTATTAGACTGTGTTTCTGAAATAGTTGTGATACTTCAATGTTCTATCTGTGCCCACAGCTTGTCTGCTTTATTTGCATAACTCATTGCATTGAAGTTCAGACCCTTGAGCATTGTCAAACTCTTTTTTTTATTTCCTAACCCTTGTTTCTTTCGTCTTTATGACTCATTCATAAATTTTATACCTTTAATTTTCATTACTGAATTTGTCCATGCTGAATTCTTTATCAGGTTTCCACTGTCTGCTAAACTAGCTGATAGTCTGCTCAACAGTTGCAACAAAATTCCCAGCAGAATATTTTTCCTTGTCCTATTTAAATGCAAACTGCCTGTCTTGCACAGATCCAAACCCTCCTCAAACCAAACTCAATGCTCTCCGAATCTAAAACTCTCACTCCTGCACCATCTCCTCAGGAATACATACAATAGAATGTACTCCTATTTCCGTGATGTGGAAGGGCTGGTGTTAGATTGGAGTGGACAACAGCTTCCTTATTCTTCTGTTTTGACACCATCACCTTGCTAACGTGTTATAATCTCTGTACCTTAATTAGTTTGTACAGTTTTGGTTTACTTGTTACTTCGGTTAGACCCTCAGCATGCGACTCTTAGACCTATCATATTATTCCAGTCATTTAGTTTGCCTCCAAAACCACCTTATATCTACTTTTTATAATTATCTCTCTACCTTAATTAATCGGATCAGATCATCCCTTCACTTGCTATTCAATTGTTGAGACTTTACTCTCACCATCTGACACTTTTGATCACCTGCAAAGACTTGTTATTCAGCCTATCGACACTCCACTCACACTATGTGTACTTATCTTTTGACACTCTCAATTACCTGGAATTATCTTTCCATTATCTCTCTGCATATAAATTCTGTGCCTGTGCAGCTCCCTCCACTTCACCTGACCAAAGAGGATCCCTCAGAAAGCTTTCAAATAAACCTGTTGAACTATAACCTCGTGTTGTGTGACTTCTGATTTTCTCCTATTTCCATGCTCACTGCCATGTGACACTGGAAGCAATCTGAATATTACTACCTTTAAGAACCAGTTTAACTCTTTCCATGACCTTGTCCTTCATTCTGCCAATGTTGTTGGCATCAATATGGACTATGACCCTCTCTTTGTTTATCCTCTCCTTGCAGAATGTCTTGTAGCTGTTCAGTGACCTCCATGACCCTGACACAAAGGAGGCAACATACTATCTCCTTCACAGATGCTGCCAGACCAGCTGACCTTTTCCAGCAACAATGTTTTTGTTCCTGATTCATAGCATCTGCAGTTCTTATATTATCTTCAGTTTAATCTGCAGCCTCAAAAATGCCTGCCTTCTCCCCACATGTAGACTCCACTGTCACTATTATTAAGTCATGTCTCACAGCTACTATGCAAGTATACTTTTAAGGTACATGCTTATTATGGCATGTGACCTGATGACATTAAAAGTTCCTTTAGAGTCTACTTGCATGAAACAGTATGTTCTTGTTAGTGCGAAGGGCAAGGCTGGCAGGTATAGGGAATGCTGGATTAGAAATTGAATTTCTGTTCAAGAAAAATGAGGCATATATCAGCTCATAGACAGCTGGGATCGAGTGAATCCCTGGAGGAATATAAGGAAAGTAGGAGTATACTTAAGAGGGAAATCAGAAGAGCAAAAGGCGACATGAGATAGCTTTGATAAATAGAGTTAAGGAGAATTCAAAGAGACTCTTCAAATACATTAAAGGCAAAAGAGTAACTAGGGAGAGAATAGGGACCCTTAAAGATCAACAAAGATCCACAACTATGTGTGGAGCCACAGAAGATGGGTGAGACACTAAACAAGTAGTTTGCATCAGTATTTACTTTGGAGAAGAATATGGAAGCTAGAGAACTTGGGGAAATAAATCGTGATATCTTGAAAAATGTCCAAATTATAGAAGAGGAGGTGCTATAAGTCTTAAAACACATGAAGGTAGCTAAGTCCCCAGGTTTTGTGGGAAGCTAGGGAAGAGATTGCTAAGCTCCTTGCTGATATATCTGTATCATTGATAACCATGACTGAGATGCTGGAAGACTGGAGGGTGGCTAACATGATACCATTATTTAAGAAAAGTACTAAGGAAAAGCCAGGGAACCTTGTTCTTTAGTGGAAGCAGATACAATAGTGACTTTTAAAGGGCATCTTGACAAATACATGAATAGGATAGGAATAAAGGGATACGGTTGTGACAGGCAGCATGTCAGTGCAGGCTTGGATGGCCCAAGGGCCTGTTCCTGTGCTGTAATTTTCTTTGCTCTTTGTTCTATTGACCGGTGAGCCTGATGTCAGTCGTGGGTAAGTTTTGGAGTGCATTCTAAGGGTCAGGATTTACAAGCATTTGGAAAGGTAAGGACTGATTAGAGATGGCTAACATGGCTTTGTGCCTGGGTAATCGTGTCTTACTAATTTTATCAAGATTTTTGAAGGCGTGACAAAGAAGATTGATGAAGGCAGACCTGTAGAAGTTGTTTGCATGGATTTCAGCAAGGCATTCAACAAGTTTCCACATGGTAAACTGATTAGCAAGGTAAGATCATACAGAATTCAGAGGGAGTTAGCCAAATGGATACAAAATTGACTTGATGGAGGAGAAGAGGGTGGTGCTGGAGGGTTTTTCCTCGAACTACAGGCCTGTGGTCAGTGGTGTAGTGCTAAGATCAGTCCTAGATCCACTGCTTTTTGTCATTAAAAAAACAAGATTTGGATGTGAACATAGGAGGTATGGTTTGTCAGTTTGCAGATGACATTAAAATTGGTAGTGTTTTGGCAGTGAAGAAGGTTAGCTCAGAGTACAACAAGACCTTGATCAGATGGACCAATGGGTTCAGGAGTGGCAGATGGAGTTCAAATTAGATAAATGTGAGGTGTTACATTTTGATAAGGCAAACCAGGGCAGTACTTATACACTTAATGGTAGGCCCCTGGAGAGCGATGCTGAACAAAGAGACCTTGGGGTGCAGGTGTATAATTCCTTGAAAGTGGAGTTGCAAGTAAGCAGAGTAATGAGACGCGTGTTTTGCAAGCTTGCCTTCATTGTCAGTGCGTTAAGTGTAGAAGTTGGGATGTGATGTACAGGACATTGGTGAGGCCACTTTTAGAATACGCCATTCCATTCAAGTCTCCCTGGAAAGCTGTTGTTAAGCTTGAAAAGATTCAGAAAAAATTAACAAGGATTTTGCAGCTGTAATGATTGTAACAAGATCAGCCAGCTGAATCTCATAGAATATGAGTTCCCTGATTGGGACTGTTAACCCAGTCCAATCAGGGAGCTCTGGCTGACAGACATAAACAGGAGTGTCAAGAGGTCATGTTCACTTTGACAGCTGGCTCTGAGGAAGTTGGATCAGTGTCAAGTTCTATAAATGTGTAAATAAAGGCTGACTTGGTGAGACAATACTGGGCTCTGTGGAGTTATTTCAGCTGGGATTGGATATTTGAGCTACAGGAAGATGCTGAATAGGCTGAGGCTTTTTTTCCCCGGAGTGTTTGAGGTTTATAAAATCATGAAGGGCATGGATAGGTGAATAGCCAAAGTCTTTATCCCAGGGTAGCGGAGTCCAAAACTAGAAGGCATAAGTTTAAAGTGAGAGGGGAAAGATTTAAAAATAATCTGAGATGCAGCTTTTACATGCAGATGATGGTGCATGTATGGAATGAGCTGCCAGAGGAAGCGGTGGAGGCTGGTACAATTACAATATTTAAAAGGCATCTGGAAGGGTACATGAATAGGAAGGGTTAGAGGGATATGGGCCAAATGCTGGCAAATGGAACTAGATCAGTTCAGGATATCTGGTGAGCATAGATGAATTGGACAAAAGGGTCTGTTTCCATTATGACAGAAGTGTACGACAGTTTAGATCTGTTGTACCTAGATTGAGGCCAGACATGCCTGCGATTGGAATGTATGTATGTAGCAGGAGTGTAATAAAAGTCTGTTGAATACTTAAATGCTTCAATACTACTTGACCCCACATTATTCTTATGTCATGAGAGCTAAATATCCCTTCACCTATAGGAGATGATGATGGCAGAGCAGATCTGGGTTGTAGAGCGATAGTAGGAACTGCAGATGCTGGAGAATCTGAGCTAACAAGGTGTAGGCCAAGGCCTGCTGAGTTCATCCAACTCTACACCTTGTTATCTTAGATCTGGGTTGTACCTATCTTGAGTACCTCCCTACCCCCCCACCTACACTCACCTTTACTGGCACAAGCTTCAAAATCTCCCCTCCCCCAACCGCATTCCCAAAACCAGCCCAGCTCATCTCCACCTCCCTAACCTGTTTTTCCTCTCACCTATCCCCTCCTCCCACCTCAAGCCCCACCCTCATCTCCTATCTACTAACATCATCCCGCCCCCTTGACCTGTCCATCCTCCCTGGACTGACCTATCTCCTCCCTACCCCCCCACCTACACTCACCTTTACTGGCTCCATCCCCGCCTCTTCAACTTGTCTGCCTCCTCTCCACCTATCCTCTCCTCTATCCATCCTCTATCCGCCTCCCCCTCTCTCCCTATTTATTTCAGAACCCTCTTCCCGTCCCCTATTTCTGATGAAGGGTCTAGGCCCGAAACGTCAAGTTTTCCTGCTCCTATGATGCTGCTTGGCCTGCTGTGTTCATCCAGCTCCATGCCTTGTTATCTCGGATTCTCCAGCATCTGCAGTACCTTTTACATCTTGAGTAATATACATCTTGACTTTGAACCTAAAAAAATTGTATTCCCAAAACTCCCATAGCCTTGATGGAAAAGTTTTGGCATATTGTAATTGTGGCATATATTCTCCTGGCTGTTCACTGCAATTATTAATCATTTTTAGTATTGAGTATGTAATCCCTGGCAACCACACTTACTTTTGCACACTTGCAGAATGCTTTGTAATCCCCAAATGATTTCTTGATGACATCTCTGAAGAATTTCAAGTCTCTGTGCTCTTGGTATGTCAAATCTCTTATTGAACACAAACAAGTTACCAATGACAGTGAAATGTTAGCTCAGTTGCCTGGACAGCTGGTTTACTCTATTGCATGGTATGAGCAGAAACTGTCTGATTCCCACACTGGTTGAGGTTACTGTGAAAGTCTTTTTGTTGTCATTCTGGTCTTGCCTAAGGTGTGGTGACTCTCAACCAGAATCAGCTGCTTCTCTTCAATGAGAGAGCAGCAGCACTCGGGTGACTACTTTTATTGAGTAGTTGAGTCTCAGTTGATCAGTCTCAATGTGACCTTTGAATAATGAGTGACATCTTGACAATTGATTGAGCTTCAAAAGAGCAACCAACAGTTTTTGATGTGTGTCTTTAAACAATAAACATCGTGAGCTATAAGCCTATTTCCCACTCTGATTTTCTTTTTGGCATGTTAATTTGACTACAGAAGACTTATTCTCAATTGCGGCATATTGTTTGTCTATCTGAGAAAGTGACTTTGAAGCAGAGTAGACTGGTGTATGCATGCCATCTTTCTTCATCTGATTTGATTTGATTTGATTTATTATTGTCACGTGTACCAAGATACAGTGAAAAGTATTAAAAAAATCCAAAAGAACTGCGGACGCTGTAAATCAGGAACAAAAACAAAGTTTCTGGAAAAGCTCAGTAGGTCTGGCAGCATCTGTGAAGGAAAAAAAAAGTTAACATTTCAGGTCCAGTGACCCTTCCTCAGAACTCAGTCACCGGACCCGAAGCTTTAACTCTGTTTTTTTCTCTTCACAAATGCTGTCAAAACTACGGAGCTTTTCAATAAACTTTATTTTTGTGACAGTGAAAAGTATTGTTTTGTGTGCTATCCAGACAAATCATACCCTGTATAAGTACATCAGGGTAATAAAACAGCATACAGAATATAGTGTATCAGCTACAGAGAAGGTGCAGGGAAAGATCAACTTTAATATAGGAGACGTCTGTTCGCAAGTCTGATAACAGCAGGGAAGAAGCTGTTCTTGAATCTGAGATAATAGGTACTGCAGATGCTGGAGAATCTGAGATAACAAGGTGTGGAGCTGGATGAACACAGCAGGCCAAGCAGCATCATAGGAGCAGGAAAGCTTCACGTTTCAGGCCTAGACCCTTCATCAGAAAATTGTCCGGAGGGAGGAGGGTAACTTCTTCAAGGTAGGCATCCTTAGAAGAAGCTTCGCAGTGGGGTTACATTTTTCTGATGAAGGGTCTAGGCCCGAAACGTCAAGCTTTCCTGCTCCTATGATGTTCTTGAATCTGTTAGTTTGTGTGTTCAAACTTTTGTATCTTCTGCCCGGTGAAAAAGAGTATAACCAGGGTGGGATGGGTCTTTCCCAAGCAGCAGGAAGTATAGATAGAGTCAATGGAGGGAAGGCTGGTTTGGGTGAACTGTGTTCACCACTCTGTAATTTCTTGCAGTTTTGTAGCACCTCCAATCCTGCAGATGAACTAGCTGCCAGACACAAAACCTCCACATTACCTGTTAGCCTCTTTCCTATAAAGCTCAAAGCTTTCAGAATCTTAAAATCTTCTTTCCCCGGTCTTTGTTTAAATATGTTCATATTCATCACATCATTTATTTTCAGCTCTAAACTTTTTTCCCAAAAGCCTACTCAGAATACTGTAATAACAGTGTATAACATTAATAGGTTTGTTGCACAAATTGGTCTAAGCAGTGTGCGAAAAAACTCATTAGTGTTGCTACACATCAAATCATACTATATTCAAGAGGTCTTAACAATCATTTAATGTTTTAAATTCTATTGTGCATTAAGAAAAATTAAATGCATTGACTTAACACCATCTGTGCTAATAAAACTTTGTTTGATTATTAAGGTTTAAATTTTTGTTTCCCAGAAGATACTCCTCAGCAACTGGTGAAACTTCAATCACATGAAGGAAAAGAGAAATCTGTTTTCATATCAGCCCAAAAACTTCAGCAACTGCAATATGTGTTGTAAAATTACAGAGTATCAGACAAGACAGACTGTCTAACTTTAAAATAGTTGGACGACATCACAACAGATAATGTTCTGTACAATAACATTAGTTATCACAGAACACAGTAAATGTCTCAACTGTATTAAGTTGTATAAAGCTTAATCCAAGTTCTCAGGAGCCAGGCATTTTTTAATGCTCAATGCCATGAATGGATATTAGTGTATGCATCGTTTTCCAGAATCACAGGAAGTGACAACTTTTAGAATACCTTCTGGAAGACATTGCTTCCTCAGAGTATCATTTGAGTTAGCCATCACCAGGACCAATTCCAAACCAGTGTATCACATCATTTGAACCTGCTAGGTTGTCTTGGTACTGCAGATGACATTGCAATCCTTTGAAATAGCAAACATAAGCATGACAGTAACTTCCATCAACTCATGGCACTGCCAAAGAAACATTTTTTAATAATGTTAAATAATGTTAATCAATGTGAGCCAAGTCAATTATTTCAGATCAAATAGTATTAGGCATGATCGTACCCTATTAGAAGATACACAAAGATGCTCAATTTCTTCAGCTTTTAATCCCATATACTCTAAGTCACTCCTCTATGACATCTCATCTGTCAAAATGTATCATATGTACGGTAGGAAGTTCACCAGCAAATCTTTCAATCTCGGTAAAATGTTTTGTCATCCAGCAAGTGCAATCTTCAGTATTGTGATCCCAATATGTTTACCACATTGGAAGTCAATGCCTCCCAGAAAGGCCTAAGGGTATATCAAGTCAGTTACTTTTGCTCCTGAGGTCATTAGAATAACTGAGTCAAAGTGCTCTAACCTTGAAAGAGAAACCGTTCAAACAAAAATAGAGATTGCTGGAAAAGCTCAGCAGGTCTGGCAGCATCTGCAGAGAGAAATCAGAGTTAACGTTTTGGGTTGAGCGACCCTTCCTCAGACTGAAGGTAGCTAGGAAAATGTCAGTTTAGATGCAAAAGATAGCATGGGGAAGAGGTTAAGGAGTAAATGATAGATGGGGATAGAGGCCAAAGAGATAGAAGAACAGTTGGACCAAACACTAGGAGCGACAGTGAAATTAATGATGAAGGGCAAGAAAAAAGATTAGAATGGAAATCCTGTGGAAGAGAAGAGCAGATCTTCTTCAAAAAGGCAATACCTAGAAGAGAAGTGGCAGTGAGTTAAATATTAAACTGGTGGTGGGTGATGGGTGCCTGGAACGCGTTGCCAGTAGAGGTGGCAGAGGCGGGCACGATAGCGTCATTTAAAATGTATCTAGACAGATACATGAATGGGCAGGGAGCAGAGGGATACAGATCCTTGGAAAATAGGCAATAGATTTAGATAGAGGATCTGGACTGGCGCAGGCTTGGAAGGCCAAAGGGCCTGTCCCTGTGCTGTAATTTTCTTTGTTCTAAATAAAAATCAAAAGAACTGCAGATGCTGTAAATCAGAAATAAAAATAGAGTTTTTTGGAAAAGCTCAGCAGGTCTGGCAGCATCTGTGGAGAGAAATCAGAGTTAAAATTTTGGGTCAAGTGACTCTTCCTCAGAACTGATGGTAGCTAGGAAAAGAAACCCTTGCTTCAGTTTCAGAATGCAACCATTTCACATTTAACATTTTGGCAATCATTTCATTGTTCCTAACAATGAAACATCACTGTAAACAATCTTTTAAAAGTCACTCAGAATTGTACCTCCATGAATCCACGAACTATTTGTGAAAACTGGCGTTACAATTTAGAAATATCACACAATCTTTCCAAAACAAAACTAATTTGATCTTCTTAACTGACTTCCAAATCCTGATAAGAACAAAGATATTCCTCCAGCCCTACAATATTATTAAATGTAAGCTAGACTCACGGATCTTATATATTTTGGTTACAGTCATGCAGGGCAGGTTTAATGAGCTATGTCAGCTGATGACTGGCTGCAGCAACTCACAAAGGTCACCAATCACAGGCGGCTTGAATACAGGTCCCCAAGTTACTCCCTTTCTTATTGTCATTGTTATGGACCACACTAAACCCCCTGCAAATATATCAAAGAAAAAACCCAGATGCTAACTTTTATCTTATTTAAATGCAAGTGTAAGGTGCTTTGTTCCAGATCTAATTCGATTGGTCACACTTTATTTTAAGCAAAACATCTCTTATTCTTGCCTCAGTTAAAATACAAACAAAACGAAGAGGAATTGTCATAGCTTTAACTCTATTGGAAAACTTAACAGAATAATAGTTTACTTAACTACTAAACAGCAGCTATTCAAATGTAGTAACACACCATCAACACACCCTTGGCAAAGGCTAAGTCAGTTAAACAGATTGTCTGACGTCCTATTCTGGCAGTAGAAAGAGAACTAAGAAAGAACAAAGAAGAACAAAGAAAATTACAGCACAGGAACAGGCCCTTTGGCCCTCCAAGCCTGCGCCGATCCAGATCCTCTATCTAAACCTGTTGCCTATTTTCCAAGGATCTGTATCCCTCTGCTCCCTGCCCATTCACGTATCTGTCTAGCTACGTCTTAAATGATGCTATCGTGCCCGCCTCTACCACCTCCGCTCACAACGCGTTCCAGGCACCCACCACCCTCTGCGCAAAGAACTTTCCACGCGTATCTCCCTTAAACCTTTCCCCTCTCACCTTGAAATCGTGACCCATAGTAATTGAGTCCCCCACTCTTGGAAAAAGCTATATTGCTATCCTGTCTATACCTCTCATGATTTTGTAGACCTCAATCAGGTCCCCCCTCAACCTCCGTCTTTCTAATGTAAATAATCCTAAGCTACTCAACCTCTCTTCATAGCTAGTGCCCTCCATATCAGGCAACATCCTGGTGAGCCTCCTCTGCACCCTCTCCAAAGCATCCACATCCTTTTGGTAATGTGGCAACCAGAACTGTACGCAGTATTCCAAATGTGGTCAAACCAAAGTCCTATACAACTGTAACATGACCTGCCAACTCTTGCACTCAATACCCTGTCCGATGAATGAAAGCATGCCATATGCCTTCTTGACCACTCTATCGATGTGCATTGCCACCTTCAGGGTACAATGGACCTGAACACCCAGACCTCTCTGTGCATCAATTTTCCCCAGGGCTTTTCCATTTACCGTGTGGATAAATATTGTATAGAATCCAAGCTTTCAGTTGTAACAGAGAGAGATGCAGCAGCTTCTACAACCAGCTTCAAAACCAGAGCAACTGCTGAGGGTTAAACTGAAACCCTGTCTGTGGGGGCCTGACTCCATATATTCAGGCTGATTTTTTTGTTCCAGTTTAAATAAAAGCCAAGGTCTTGCAAGCTGTTTATTTTATTTACTCTGAATAACAGCTTGGATCCTATGGTTCAAAACGTCTCTTCAAAACAAAAGGACAAACTACGCCTCTTGAAGCCATAGTATTGTCACATTATTCAGAGACAAACTACGACCCTCCAAGGATATCAACTTCATCATCTATAATCAGGGCAAACTCTCCACTTGTTGGTGACACATAGGAAGATGCTTGTGCTTGTTGGAGGTGAGTCATCTCAGCTCCAGGACAGCTCTGCTGGAGTTCCTCAAAATAGTGTCCTAGTCGCAACCATCTTCAGTGACTTTGTCAATGACCTTCCCTCATCATAAGGTCAGAAGTAGAGACGGTTGCAGATGATTGCACAGTGTTCAGCACTGTTTGTGACTCCTCAGATACTGAAGCAGTCCGTGTTCAAATATAACAAGATCTGAGCAAGATTCAGGCTTGGGCTGTAAAGTGACAAGTAACATTTGTGACATTCAAATAGCAGGCATTGACCATCTCCAATAAGAGACAATCTAATCACCACCCTTTGACATTCATTCATGTTACCATCACCAAATCTCCCATTACGAACATCCTTGAGGCTACCGTTGATGAGAAACTGCCCTGAACTCACCAAATAAACACAGTGGCGACAAGCGCAGATCAGAGGCTAGGAATACTGCAGTGCGCAACTCATGTCTTGCCTTACCAAAATCTGTCCATCACCTACAATGCCCAAGTCAGGACGGTGACAGAATAAAAGGAGATCCAGTGGATGTGATAAATTTGGATTTCAAGAAGGCCTTTGAAAAGGCACCGCAGAGGAGGCTGCTAAATAAGATAAAAGCTCATTTTATTAGGGTAAAGGTACAGGCATGAATAGAGGATTGGCTGACCGGCAGAAGGAAGAGAGAAGTAATAAAAGGGTTTTTTTCAGGATGGCTACTGGTGACCAGTGAAGGTCTGCAGGGGTCAGTGTTGGGACCACAACTATTTACATTACACATTAATAATCTGGACAAAGGAACTAGGGCATTGTTGCTAGGTTTGCAGATGACACAAAAGTAGGTGGAGGGACAGGTAGTGTGGAAGAAGCAGGGAGGCTGCAGGAGACTTGGACATGATAGGTGAGGGGGGAAAGAAGTGACAGATTGTATACAATGTCGAAAATGTGAGGTTATACATTCTGGAAGAAAGAATAGAAATGTAGACTATTTTCTAAATGGAGAAAGGATTTGGAAATCTGAAGCACAGGACTCTCTGGTTAGGAAGGCAAATACAATGTTGGCATTCATTTCAAGAGGGCTAGAAAACAAGTGCAGACACGTACAGCTGAGGCTGTATAAGGGTCTGGTCAGACCATATTTGGAATATTGTGGGCAATTTTGGTGGCATTGGAGGAGTCCAAACAAGCTTTACAAGAATGTTCTTGGGGATGAAGGGCATGTCATCTCAGGACTTGTTGATGACTCTGCATCTGTACTTGATACAGTTTTGATGGATGAAGAAAGATCTGATTGAAACTTACAGGATTCTGTGTGGCCTGGAGAGAGTGGGCGTGGAGAAGATTTTCCACTAGTAGGAGCAACAGCCTCAGGGTGAATGAACAACTCTTTAGAACTGAGATGAGAAGGAACATCTTCAGCCAGAGGGTGATGATCTGTGGAACTCATTGGCAGCGAGGGGTTTGAAAGCTAAGTCGTTGAGTGTATTGAAGACAGAGATAGATAGGTTATTAACTGGTGAAGGGATCAAAGTTTACACGGAGAAGGCAGGAGAATGGGGTTGAGAAGACAGTAGAGCAGACTCGACTGACTAAATGGCTTAATTTTCATTCTGATATCTTATAGAATACACCTCAGTTGCTTGGAAGGGTGCAGGCACAACAACATTCAAGAAGCTTGACAACATCCAGGACAAAGAAACCCATTTGATTGATACTAAATCCATCACCAGTGTTCAGTAGCAGCAGTGTGTACTATCAACAAGATGCACTGCAGAAATTCACCAAAGATCCTTAGACAGCAACTTCCAAACCCACAACCATTTCCATGTAGAAGGACCAGGGCTGCAGATATATGGGAACAGCACCACCTCCAAGATAACAAGACGTGGGGCTGGATGAACACAACAGGCCAAGCAGCATCATAGGAGCAGGAAAACTTGACATTTCGGGCCTAGACCCTTCATCAGAGACCCTTCATCCCGAAACGTCAAGTTTTCCTGCTCCTATGATGCTGCTTGACCTGCTGTGTTCATCCAGCCCCACGCCTTGTTATCTCGGATTCTCCAGCATCTGCAGTACCTTTTATCTCAGCACCACCTCCAAGTTCCTTTCCAAGTCACTCATCATCCTGACTTGGAAATATATCGCCGTTCCTTCACTGTCGCTGGGTCAAAATCCTGGAATTCCCTTCTTCAAAGGCATTGTGGGTCAACCTACAGTACATGGACTACAGCAGTTCAAGAAGGCAGCTCACCACCACCTTCTCAACGATGACTAGGGACGGGAAATAAATGCTGGTCAGCCAGCAACGCCCACATGCCAAAAATGAATTTAAAAAATCAAGAGAACCTTTCATCGCACACAATTCTCTGGGCCATGATGCAAAATTGGCACTGGAATTTTTAAAGTCCAAGGACATGATTACATATTGGTCATGGGCCGCTTCATGAAATTCCTTTACGTGGGAGAAATCAAAAATACCACTATTTCAATGGCTGTTGACACATCAATGAGTAATTTCAGTGCTTTTGGTTGTCCTCAACAAATTATATTTGAGAACAGCATACCCTTCCGAGATATGTGCAGGAAATGCAGCATCCAAAATATTACTTCTTCAATCTATTGGACTCACAGAATCCACTGTATGTACCAAAAATCCATCAATACTTAAGTGTAAAGTGACTTGCCCAGATCTTCAGATAAATCTCTACGCTTAGGTAAAGTCACTGTAGTCCTGCTGGACAATAGGGCTGCTCTCATTATAGAGAGACAACTAGTAGTGATTTGACCTTCCTGATAATCTCAGCTGGTTTGGGAATTGGACCCATGCTGTTTGGCATCACTCTGCATCACAAAGCAGCCAACTGAGTTACTATGCTACTCCAATGGTTTTTCCTCACGGGCGGCTCTCATGTTTGGATGGTACATGTACACAGTTTAATCCTTCCATACTCTCATCACCCAATCACATGCACATGAGGCATTGTTGGAAAGAAAGGAGAAAATGCTTCAAGAACAAGGTCGATGACCAAGCAGACAGTTATCTAAACTTGAATTGGGACAAAGTATAAGAGTTTGAGATTTTCATATGAACATATGGGTTTTTGGAAGGATGCTATGAGAATACCCACTCTAGGTCATATCATGCTGTAATAGCAATGGTCAAGTCTTGTCTTGAACTACACATCATATCCAAACTGCAAATGATCAATCATCCATCACAGAGGATGGCAAATTAGATCCTGAAAGCATTAGGTTCAAGTGATACACATCCACCAACAATGTCAGAAGGCATACACCATTGAGTGAAGGTACACAGCCCAAGTAACAATAACCTATCTAGTCCTTTCACAGTTATGTCACATGTCTGTCAAAGCATTATGTTATAATGTATAGATAATATATCTATATGCATCATTGTACATGTTTATTGGAAAAGTGTTCCCATTTAAAGGAAAAAGAGGATATGTAATACTATTGAATGGACTCCACAACAGCCAAGCTTGTACCTTTAAGATAGTTAGATGACATTATGACATGGAATATTCTAGTATAAAGGTACTTGCCACACCTTCAGTAACAGTTGTTGTAGTTATGTTAAGAGTGGTAAGCACAGACCGAGACCAAGCGTAAGTCTTAGATCTTATAGCAGTGTGAATCATTGTGTGGTTAATGAACTTCGAGACATCGTCAACTCAAGAACTCAGTCCTTGTGATATATGAAAAAGTTTACTGACTAATACCTGGAATGAATAACCTCTTATGAGGGGAGGTTGGACAGCCTAGATGTGTCTCTGCTTGAGGTTAGAAAAGTGGGAGGTGACTTGATTGAAATATTTTAAATCATGAGGATGCTTGATAGAGTATTTCTGGAGAGAATAGCTCATTTTATCAGAGTACCTAAATCTGGGAGTCACTGTTTAGAAATAAGAAGTTGCCTATTTATAAAGAAATTAGACATAAGAAGATCCCATGATGTGTTGTCGGTATTTGTAATGCTTTTCCTGAAATGGTGCGGAACTAGACTCTGAATATTTTTAAGGCAAAGGAAGAAACAGAATTTTGGTGAGCAGCAGTCATCTAGGATGGCAGGAGTGTAGATTAGACGTAACAATCAGATCATCCACGATCTTACATCATGACCCATTTATATACTGTGCTGAAAATAAGCCCCAGTATTCCATTTCTGAAGAAGGGTCTAGGCCTGAAATGTCAGCCTTCCAGCTCCTCTGATGCTGCCTGGCCTGCAGTGTTCATCCAGCTCTACACCTTGTTATCGCAGTATTCCTGGAGTCTCGACAAATGAGAAGGTTTAATGACGTTACTGAAAATGCTTATTTGCCTCTGACTTACTTGTTGCTAACCAAGACAAAAGCAAACCATTGAAGCTTCCTTCATTAATAATAAAAAACAACTCTATTTGTTGTAACACTCTTACCTTCAACAAGAACGGTGAAGGCACAGAATTCAAGACATCGTCAACTCAAGAACTCAGTCCTTGTGATGTATGAAAAAGTTTACCAACTAATACCTTTTCTGAAGAAGGGTCTAGGCCCGAAAGGTCAGCCTTCCTGTTCCTCCGATGCTGCTTGACCTGCTGTGTTCATCCAGCTCTACACCTCGTTATCTCAGATTCTCCACCATCTGCAGTTCCTACTATCTCCAAGGCACAGAATTTCTATGTTATGTATCTTAAATGGCACCCTTTCACACCACCCCTTGCACACACAAAGTTAAAAAAAGAAATACTTATTGGAATGGAGTACAGTTCTGCCTCACTAGTGCAAAATTGCAACACTAGAAAAGTTGGTTTGACAATTCTTTTCCATTCTTTGACGATGCCTTAATGTTATTCATACAGCAACAATCGATCTTTATTAGCTGCTTGGTTGGGCCTGTGATTCATCTTTTCCCTGTGTCCTTTAGGGTTCCTCCTCCTTTCAGCAAATCTGACTGTAGTCCGTTTCTTGCTCTTTTCAACAGTGAGTTGGTGCAGCTAAATTCTTAAGTCTTCTTGCTTCTTTTTGTTTCACTCCCCTCACAGGGTCAATGTTAAACTGCACTTGACAGATCAGAAGCTTGTGCTTTGTTGAGGTCTCCCAAACCCACAATAACTTGTGCTAATTGAGAATCCAATCAAAAGACTGTCTCTGGGGAGGGTCATCTTTGAACACACTTAAGTGATGCTTTTTGTTTTTGCATAGTGTCGCCAAAAATAACATTGTTGCTTATTTTTCGATTAAAACTGCAAACACGTTTAATTTCCTTGGCCTAGATCAGTATCCATAGTTCTAATTTTCAGTCCATTGTCCAAAAAAAGGGAAAATATGTGGTCTCCTACATGTATAAAATGCAGAACAGGCTTGAGGGCCAAATGATCTATTGCATCTTTTTGTTTCTACATTCACATGCTACGAAAATTAAGATATAGGGAATACCTTGAGACCATTTCATATTGGCAATGCTGTTTTAGCTAGAAACCATGATCCAGATGGCCAAAACTTTGAGGTATAAAGTCTGGATTTATGGAAACTAAACAGTGCAAATGATTTAAATATAGGGGCGTGCTAGACCCCAGATGGTTGGACATTTACTTTATGTGTTGACTATTAAAATACGCATGGTTGCTATTCCTAGATATAGTTGAAAACCACAGAAAATTAAATTTGCAAGTTTTCAACTACTAACAAGAATAGAAACCAAGCATACTTTAAATGATATAATGAGGAATATATGCAGACTCCACATTTCTGTTAGAAAAATATTCAGCTGCCAATGAATGCACATCAGAAATCCAGACGTACACATTAAAATTGACCAGTTTTCTGGTGAGAGATTGTTTCTCAGCTATGATATATTCTCAGTCATATGTTTTTGTTTTACATTTGTTAAAGTGTTTAGATTGAGCAGTGGGCAGGAGATTGTGATAACAGATTAGCTGAGGAAAGCACATATGGTTGAGCAAATTACTTTTGATGGCAAGCATGGGGCTGGATGAACTTTTGATGGCATTGGTTTGTTCCAAATCAAGTAATATAAAACATTACAATGGATAAATCTATACAAATTATGTCTGTGATCCATTTGATCTACTTTTCTCTCTAATTAATTAGTATTCCTTTATAAAAAAAAGTTGAACACTTCCTATATCGATGCGC
The DNA here is from genome assembly GCA_024137785.1 of Ginglymostoma cirratum. NCBI lineage: Eukaryota > Metazoa > Chordata > Chondrichthyes > Orectolobiformes > Ginglymostomatidae > Ginglymostoma > Ginglymostoma cirratum. The sequence continues at coordinate 34,196,680 of JAHRHZ010000013.1, forward strand.
TATACAATCAATCTCTACCATTGAAGGCAGAAAAACCTGCAGCCAGTAAAAATAGATTGATCATGTAAATTTTTCCAGTTATTGTGACACTTCACAGGATAACAGAAGTGAGAGTACAACTCAAGTTGAGTATTGACTTGACCCTTGTGTGGAGCAGTGCGAGATTCCCCTCGTGGATGGAATCTCACACTGGTTGTGTTTGAGATGCATATGGCTTCACTGGAATATGGGGTCAATCCTGGTTTAAAAAGTACTCAGAGGATCCCCTGAACTCTCAGCACTTTAGAAGCTTACAGTGAATTGCTTTAAATGCTTTTTAGAGAGAAATTACTTCTGGCTATGGTCTCACATCATTTAAAACATAATGGGTCAGCTACAGCTCCATGAGTGCATAGAATTGCTCCTGATGGGAAAATGTAATTTGGAGACAGAAAGCAGCAACATAGGTCTGATTGACTGGACTTATTTTTGTGGCTACTAGTAACTGAAGTCTGTGCTTTGTCAATGTTAATTGGGATTAATCTTCTAAATATCTATCAAAGTGGATTTCTTCGTTCAGGACTACAATAGATTTACTGGTATGTCAAGATTCTGAAGAGTGCTTTTTAAATATTTGTTCATGAGATGTGGACATCACTGACTAGACCAGTGTTTACCACCCTTTATTAATTGCCCTGGAGAAAGTGATGCTAAGCTGCCTTCTTGATCTGCTGCAGTCCTTGGTGTATAAGGACACCCATGGTGCCATTTGGAAGGAGTTTCATGGCTTTTGACTTTGTAACAGTAAAGGAACATAAATCTAGTCCCAAGTCCAAATAACATGTAACTTGAGGGGAACTTGTAGACTGTGGCGTTGCCATGCATCTGCTTCCCGCAGTACACACTGCTGTCACTGTGCATCAGTGGTGAAGGCAGTGGGTGTTGAAGGTAGGCATTAAGGTGCCAATCGTGTGGCAAAAACAGAAATTGTTGAGAAGGCTCAGTAGGTCTGGCAGTATCTGTGGAGACAAAGCAGAGTTAATGTTATAAGTCCAATGATCCTTCTTCAGACCAGTCACTGGACCAGTAACTTTAACTCTGTTTTCTCTTCACAGACACTGCCAGACCTGCTGATTTTTATCAGCAATTTCTGTTTTTTCTTCTGAATTCCAGCTAATCCAGTTCTTTCTTTCTTTTTAGCCAATCAAGTGGGCTGCTTTATCTAGGATGGTGTCTGGCTTTTGCAACGTTGCTGGAGTGGCACACATCCAGAAAATTGGAGAGTACTCCATCACACTCCTGATTTATGCCTTGTAGATAGTGGACGAATAAGAAATAAGTTATTTACCAAAGAATTCCTCGTCTCTGACCTGCTCTTGTGGCCGTAGTGTTTATGTGGACAATTCAGCTATAACAAATAGTAAGTCTCCAGGATGTTGACAATAGAGCATTGAGCGATGGTAACACAACTGAACATTAAAGAGCAACTCTAGACATTTGGACTTGGAACTAGACTCTCCCTTTTGGAGAAAGTTATTGGCTAACATTTGTGTGATGGAACTGCTAAGTGCCACTTGTCAGTCCAAGCCTGAATGAAGTCCATTTGAGGTGATATGCCATTTAACCAGTGACCAATAGCAAGAGATCTTCTCTGGCTTTGCTGGACTACTAGTGGCCATAATCACCCTTCCTTCACACATGTCATCATCTCAGAAACTAGTTCAGATACCCAGCCCAATCCTTCAGTCTGAATGAGCCATCCATGCAATAGCACCGGATGTATGACCTTGGCCATAGTTTAGTATATGGGGTCTTGTAATGCACTGGCTGTCTCATCTGCACCAGAGGTGTGTAATAGCATCTCTGAACAGATTGATTAAAAAATACCTACTTGAAAACCAACAACCAATTTTTCATGATCCTCAGGTCTTTGTCTTCTGTGAAGAGATTGATTCTTGTACCTGCCTTAAAAAAAACCTGGTTTAAACAAATACTTGGCCAAATATTAACTCACAATACAGATGATTTTCAGAATCTTCACACTCATCATCTCTTCATTAACAACAGAAAAAAAGGGAGGAAGTAGGAAAAAATTGAAGGTCTCTGGACAGAAAAGAGAGAGCTACAAAGAGATAAACCTGAGCCAGAGTGACAACCAAATATTATCGATTTCCTTCAGAAATATAAATGGTGCTTGATTTAGGATTTTTAAAAATTATATTTTAATTTGTTTTCATTGATTTATCGATATCATGCAATTTAAATATTGAACATCTACCGCTGACTCAGTGAAGAAAATAAATGAATCGCCAAAATTCAGCTATGTCACCACAGTAGATAGTTTGCTCTACAAATTAGATTATCGAGGTTAAGGCAGCTTATTATAATGCAAAATGTCACTCTCTTACTTTAGCTTAAGAGCAGATTTGCTTTACCTATTATGAGAATTCATATGTAACAAGTTTTTTTAAAATGCTACCACTTCTGCAAGGGACAAACTTTCAATCATTGGTAGCTTTCCTTGATTTTGAATGGAAATGCATGAAATGTGCATGATAAAATTAATCAAATTCATTCCACACAGCCAGATTTCACATGATGACTCATCATAAAATTAACTTTTTACTATCAATATAAACAAATACACAAGTTATAACAGTTTTACAAAAATCTCTTAATAACCTGAATGCATTAATGCACGTAACTTTGGTGGTTTGATCATAGAGAATGCTATTTAGTACTGGACACATAAAAAAGATCAGAATTTTAGCAATTCAAAGCCTTCCCTATAAAATTATGCATTTACTTGGAGCTTACCATTTTATGGTGTAATTAACAGAATAGTCTTCAATCAAGAAGAAATAATATGCAAATAACATTCACCTTAAAAAAAACACAAACCTACTGGCTCTTTACTCAAATGCAGTTCCCTGTTATAAAAATTTCCACGTGATTTTCATTTCTTAAATACAGCTATACTGAGTAATGGTTCTGCTCCAACCTACTATATACTGTGTAAGTTAGAAAGAAATATTTGTATTTGAATAGTACCTTGTGACAATGAAATATTTTTAAGTTATATTCTGAAATAGGCAGTCATTTTACAACAGAAAAATATTTTAAGAAGACAATGGAGGGAGTGATCAGTGTTTTTTTATGATGTTAGTTAAAAATGAATGGTAGTTAATGCTTCAGAAAACTTCCAACTCTTTATTAATCAGTGCAGTGTAATCTTAACAGCTAGATAAGCAGACAGGCAGAGATTTGGATTAAACACCTTGGGCAGACGCTGGTCCCTCCGAAATTTGGTTAGTGCTCCATTAGTTTCAAGTTAGATGATGCACCTGTGGCCTGGAGTGGGGCTAAGCCCATCAATGATTCAGATAGAAGAATGGATTAGCATTGGATTGATTGGAAAGAGTATTATCAATTAGAAACTTGGTTAAAGAGAGAATTTAAAAATGTTTAACTATTTGGCATTTGCCTTTGTTTATGATCATTTTTATGAAACCTTTTAATTGAGAAAGCCCAGATAACATTATTTGGTTAATTCATTGGGAGAAATTGTTGAGCTAAACAAATGAAGAAGATGAATTAGCACGCAATACAGTTGACAAGATTGCTTACACAACCTGCATTAGTGACTCGAGCCAGTGATATTAGTTCAACAGGCATTACGGTCGTAAATTTATGTCAGGTTCCATTTAGTATCTAGAAATGAAATGATTTCCATGTCTTTGCATCAATAGTAACATTCATTGAGTTAATTAATATCGGATAAGTATGGTTTGAAAGCCATAATATTTCCAATAATTTATGCAAATATTTCATTGAGATGTCTTCCCCATAGAATAAATTTCCTCTTAAATCTCAAAGTAGTTGTTCATTGAACAAAACATTTATCAATCACATTCAAGCACTAATTGCATTTACTCATTTCTAATATCCTTTTTTGCTTGTTCTTGATATGTGAGAAGGTGATGGTGAGCAATCATCTTGAACAATCAATTAGAGTCAATGTAGTATTGCTATGCCCAAAAATGCGTTTAGGGAGGGTTTTCCATGATCTTGAAACAGTGACAGCAAAGAGTCAAAATATCTTTCAAATCAGGATAGCATGTTTTTGGAGGGGAAGCTGCAGATGTGCCTGCTGTAACTGTCCCTGTAGGTGGTTCAGTTCATATATTTGGAAAATGCTAACAAAAGAGGCTTGGGAGTTGCTATAATGTATATCTTGTAGTGAGTACACACTGCTGTCATATTGCATTATTGACAGAGAGAAAGTTATGTTTAAAAGTGTTGGATGGGGTGATTATCAAGTGGGCTGCATCGTTTTGGATGGTATTGGGTTTATTGAGCGCAGTTGGAGCCACAAAGTTCCAGGAAAGTGTGGAATATTTCCTTTCCTTCCTCATTAAGATCTTTAAAAAGTGGAAAGGGTTTAAGTAGTCAGGCGGTCAGACATTCATCATTCAGTCTATTTCATTAGCTATTGTGAATAGAGATTTACAGACAGGTAAATCAAAGGACAAAACTAATCTCCTTTGATTAAAATCTCAGTTATTTCAGCTCATGAAACCTGTGTCTCTCCTTACACAAAAAAAAATTTCCAAACTTTTAAAAACATAGTCAAATACTCCTCAAAGCTTTAGCAACAAATCTACGCAGAGAAAAAATATAGCTAAATCAAGACTTCAAATTGTCTCCTACACTAATCAGGCTTACCTCTATCCAAAGGTTGGATGGTTCCACCAATTTTCTTTATGAATTTGAAAGAAATTTGAATGAAACATAATATCACCACTCCTCACTTGGAATGAGTATCATCTAGTGCTTGAAACAAGCCACAGTATTCTTAAGCTATAAAATGGTAACAGTATTCTTAAAGGGATTAAACCCTGGAAAGGAACAATACTGTGAAAAATAAGAGAAGACAGAAGCCATATAGGGAAAAACAAAAGAGAAAAGCTAGACAAGAAAGATAAAAGCACAAAAATTGCACTTCAATTTGAAGAAAAGCAAAGACCTCCAAACAGACAAGGATGGTAAATATTTATTTGTGGCCTGGGCATTTCATGACATCTGTATTGAATAGTGACTGTTAACAAAAAATAATCCTAATTTACACCTTAAATGTGAATTGATCCCAAGAAAAGACCTCTGAAACTCTTGTTGCTATTGGCAAGGAGGGTATTCAACGAATGAGTGCATACAGTCTTTCCATGAATGATCATAAAGGTCAAAAAATATCTGGAAGGTGCTCAAGGACCAGCTTAAAGTAAGAATTAACTTGGGGAGGAGATGGCATAATGTTATTATCACTAGAATATTATCCGGAAACTCAGCTACCTCAGTTAGGATTTGAATCCTGCCACGGCAGATGGTGGAATTTGAGTTCAGTAATTAAAAAAACCCTGGAATTAAGAATCTGCTGATGACCATGAAACCATTGTTTATTGTCCGAAAAAAAAAACCCAAATGATTCACTAAATCTGTCATCCTCACCTGATCTGGTCTACAAGTGACTCCAGACCCACACAGTTGTATCAATGACAGTGAAACCGCCTGCTGATTACCACGTACCATCCTCCATCAGCTGGTGAATCAGTGCTCCTCCACGTTGAAAAACACTCAAAGGAAGCACTGAGGATGGCAAGGGCACAAAATGTTCTCTGGGTAGGGGATTTCCACATCCACCACCAAGGGTGGCCCAGCAGCAGCACTACTAATCGAACTGAGGGTTCTCAATCAGCGTTCTAAAAGACATAGCTGCAATACTGGGTCTGCAGCAGGAGGCCACCAACAAGAGGCAAAAACATACTTCACCTCATCCTCACCAATCTGCCAGAAGTGGATGCATTTGTCCATGACAGTATTGGTAACACTGACCACCGTGCAGTCCTTGTGAAGATGAAGTCCCACTTTCACATTGAGAATAAATTGAATCAGTTTATGTGGCACTATCACTGTACTAAATGGGACAGACTTCAAACAGATTTAGCATCTCAAGACTGGTGCTGCAGGCCATCGACAGCAGCAGAACAATACTCCAATGCAATCTGCAACCTCATGGCCTGGCATATCCCCAACTTAGCCATTACAATCAAGCCAGGGGATCAAATCTGGTTGAGCGGAGAATGCAGGAGAGCGTGCCAGGGTCAGCATTAGGCATGCATAAAAATGAGGTATCAACTTGATGAAGCTACCAAACAGGACTAATTGCATGTCAAATAGCGTAAAAGCAGTAAGTGATAGACAGAGTTAAGTGATCCCACAACTAATGAATCAGATCTAACCTCTGCAGTCCTGTCACATCCCACATCCTGTTGTGAATAATGGTGGACAATTAAACAACTCACTGGAGGAGGAGGCTCCACGAATATCCCTATCCTCAATGGTGGAAGACCCCAACATATCAGTGCAAAAGATAAGGCTGAAGCATTCGTAGCAATCCTCAGTCAGAAGTGCCAAGTGCATGATCCATCTCAGCTCTTCCAGTGGTTCCCACCATCATGGCGTTCAATTCGATTCACTCTAGATAATATGAAGAAATGGTTGGAGGCACTGGATACTGCAAAAGCAATGAGCCTTGACAATATTCTGCTGAGATATTCTGCTATAGGACTGAACATTTGTGCTCCAGAACTTGCCAAACTGCTTCATTACACTGCAACACTAGCATCGACCTGACTTTGTGGAAAATTACCCAGATATGTACTCTTAAGGACCTGCTCAGCAATAATCTGTTCAGTGACACCTAGTTTGGGTTCTGCTAGGGCCACTCAACTCATCACAGCCTTGGTTCAAACATGGACAAAAGAGATGAGGTGAGAGTGACAGCCCTTGATATCAAGGCTGCAGAATACCTTCATTCAGACTGCAAACATATCTCTAACTTTTGGTGCCTGCCCTTTTAATTCCTCACTTTGTTCTCACGCTGACACCTCTATTCTTGACTAACTATGAAGCTCAGCAAATGCTTGAGAAGCAAAACCTATTGTTTCGTGTTGGCACTCTTCAGCTTCTAGACTCAGCACTGAATTCAAAAATTTCAACCATAAACTTTGTCACCCTATTTTGTTTTCCTTCCTTTTGCAGATTTCAGTTTTTCTCCTGTTTTGCTTTCAAACAGTAGGACATCTACTCTAGGAAAATGTTATGTCCTCTTGCCTCTTTTCTGAACTTATTACCAATTCCCCTGGCCCTAGAAGACTAGCTGTTCTGCCATCCACTCTCTCCTGGCTTTCACCATTTGCTGATCTTCCATTTCAACTGACTTGCCCTTTACACCCCCGTGCAAAACGTATTTAATGTCTAACCTTTCCCAGTTTTGGTAAAAGGTTGTTGACCTGAAATATTAACTCCCTTTCTCTATCCACAGATGCTGCTTGACCCACTGAGTATTTCCAGCATTCAATTTCAATTTACTGGATTTATCTGTGGCCTGCAGGAAAAAAAATCGCTATGGCATCATTATGCAAATAACATGAATGTCAGTGCAAAAAGTGACATGCAGAGGAGATATCTACAACAAGCTTAAGCCATGCTGTTTCTAGCTGGCGAGTGCTTAAGCTGTGAAAGTGGAAAATATTCCGTTTGGTGCACTATCATTTATCATGTTCATGCGCACCAAATTCAGCCAATCTTTAAAAGAAAATAAATTGCACAGTGCTACATGTACTGACAAGCTTAATTAGGTGTAGCATTTCAAGTAGGAACAGAACTGTATCAAAAAAATGGATTTGTTTTATAAACAAGTGCCATAAATTAGCAGCCTAATGCGCATTAGGATGAATTTCCTGATGTACTGAACAGTTTAGTTGATGAGTCCAGGAGCAATGAAGTTAATGTGTGTTGAAATTATTTGACATGTTTCTCCAAGATTCTCCATAATTACCTGCAATACCAGACTGAAAACTGTGTGCATGGGAACGCCTGAAGATTTGTTTCAACATTATCTCAGTGACAGCACTTGCTCCATGACGTATACAGCACGATATAAACTGCATCACTGTCAGCTTAGTATATGAGGCAATCATGTCCATTGGAACCCTCTGAGAAGCCTTGGGTACGTTTACATTTATTGGTCTTATCAGTACTTGTTACTATTATGAGATGGGGAAGAAAGCTTACAAGAAGTCTTCAGCAGAAGGGAGGCTAGACATTGTTAAATAGAACAGGTATTACGATATAGTACATATTGGCTAATTACATTACATCTGAGTTATGTGATTTTCTCTTGTGAGGCATCAGAATATATATAAGAGGAAGCATATATTATCGTTGGCTATATGGAACTGAGGACTATAATATAAGGAAATGGACTGGTAACAAACTGGCTGGCCCCTCCTTGCCTGGGAATGATGGTCACACAAAGTCCCAATAAAAACTAAAATCATTCTTGAGAAACAATGTGAATTGATGATATGGCACGAAGTAGCTAATCACTTTCATAACAGTGAGGCCAAATAGCATTAGGTAGTTTACTTGGATACACTGCAGAATTGGGCTGAAAGGTGGCAAATGGAGTTCAATGCAGATAAGTGTGAGGTGATGTACTTTGGGAAGAATAATAGGAAGGCAGAATACTGGATCAATGGAAAGATTCTTGGTAGTGTGGATGTGCAGAGGGATCTTGGTGTCCAGGTACATAGATCCCTGAAAGTTGCCACCCAGGTTGATAGTGCTGTTAAGAGGGCATACTGTGTGTTAGGTTTCATTGGTAGAGGGATTGAGTTCCGGAGCCGTGATGTCATGCTGCAACTGTACAAAACGCTAGTGCAGCCTCACTTGGAATATTGCGTACAATTCTGGTCGTCCCATTACAGGAAGGATGTGGAAGCATTGGAAAAGGTGCAGAGGAGATTTACCAGGATGTTGCCTGGTCTGGAGCGAAGGTCTTATGAGGAAAGGCTGAGGGACTTGGGTCTGTTCTCATTGGAGAGAAGAAGGCTAAGAGGGGATTTAATAGAGACCTACAAAATGATCAGAGGATTAGATAGGGTGGACAGTGAGAGTCTTTTTCCTAGGATGATGACGTCAGCTAGTACGAGGGGGCATAGCTGCAAATTGAGGGGTGATAGATTTAAGACAGATGTCAGAGGCAGGTTCTTTACTCAGAGAGTGGTAAGGGCGTGGAATGCCCTGCCTGCCAATGTAGTTAACTCAGCCACATTAGGGGCATTTAAGCAGTCTTTGGATAAGCATATGGATGATGATGGGATAGTGTAGGCTTAGATTAGTTCACAGGTCAGCGCAACATTGAGGGCCAAAGGGCCTGTTCTGCGCTGTATTGTTCTATGTTCTATGTTTCATTGCCACCAATCTTTCCTGTTGGTATTAGCGTCAACTACTTATAGAATGTGAAAGGATGACCACATGCTGTCTACAATCAAAGACAGACTCAAACTTGATGAAAGGCCCGAAACGTCAAGTTTTCCTGCTCCTATGATGCTGCTTGGCCTGCTGTGTTCATCCAGCCCCACCTCTTGTTATCTATCATTGATGAAGAGGAAATAGGTTTATTATACTTTAGTTAATAGGTTTTTGTAGGTTTCAATGGGAACAGCTCTCATTATTTAGAACTCCAGAGAATGCAGGCCCATTTCACTCAGTGAAAGTCTTTCATGGGAAAGTCCTGTCATCCAAGGATGAACTCTGGTGAACCTTTGTTGCATTCCGTCTATGGCAATAATATCCTTCCTGAGGTGAAGAGGTGAAAACTGAGCACAGTACTTCTATTTTTGCTTGCATTCTTCTGGTTCACAATATCATTTTATCAGGTTCAATTGCGGACAGTAAAGCTGAATGAAATTTTGGCACTGGTTCTTCCAAACAGCTGGATTGATTGTAAAAAAATGAGTGGAGTACTGACTCCTGCTAGTGGTGTCAAAGGCATCCAATTGTCAGATTTTGAAGATTCATCTGTATTTGGATGATGATTGAATAATTCCTCCAAATCTATGAAAACTGTAATATCTTCTGATCCCACGTTGAAGAAAAGATGTTCAGACATCAAAGTAATTTGTCTCCAGTGGCGCATATTTTCCTCTTCAGTCAGGCCTCTGAGACATTCAAAGGCTTCCTTTCGTTAACCAAGTGTTAGATTGGTCAGTGATATTTGCCTTCTGAGCAGGTTGTGGCTCTTCAATATACTTTAGGTTTTTAAGAGTTAAGTGAGATTTTCTGTTCAGCAGTGAAAAGTGTTGGTCTCTGATGATGTGTATTCATTCCACGCAGTATTGGTCTCTGTATTTTAAGCTCTCAGTATTTTGTGGCAAAGCGACCACAGACCCAAAATTGGACTTTCCAAAATGACGCACAACCAGCAAAATCAGGTCTGTCAGAAAATTGGCCAAACTAAATTAAGTAGCAGCCAGCAGCTATCAGCTACAGAGAGCACTGAAAACCAAGATCAAAGAGGTTACCAAGGTTCAAAGAGAACCAGTTATAACCAGCCAGAGGTTTGCAAGTTGGAGAAGTGTTGATCAGCATCTCAACTGCCTGGGTATATACACTTTGTGCTTTCCGGCAGGGCAACAGTGAAGGGTGTTGGTTTGACCCCGTTGGATGATTTGAACCAGCTCAAGACCCTATTGGCCAAAGGCCATACACCATTCTGGAAGGTCTGGCGCAAGGAGGGATAAAAGAAAACTCCCACCTGCAAACCAGCTCTTCGGTGAAAGCTCAGTGAAGACTCAACAAAGACTTGCAGGGAAGATTCGCAGCAAGACTCATCACAGAAGACATGCAGCAATCCAAGAAGACCCAGGAGAAGATTTAACCTTACCTGTGAGACCCAACTTCATGGAAGAGAAACAGCTCTACGTCAGTGAGGAAGGAAATTCCAACAGCCCAGTTCAAACATGTGGATTGCTGCATGAAATATCCATTCTCAGACAATAGAGCGAGATAGAGTGTTAACTTTGTGGGAATTTGGGAAATGCTCAAATAGCTATTCCTTATTAATAAGGAATATTTTGTTATAAAATTGAGTTGAACTGCAAGCAAAATCCTCAGTTCCCTTGTTTGTCTCACTGACAACAGCATAAGGGTAGAGTGCTTTTAATACATAAGCTAGTCAAAGTGTCCAAAGCATGGACAACAATTTCATTGATTTTGCATTGTGTTCCTCCTCCTCAATGCTGTTCCATGTCAAATAGTTTTTGTGTCATTTTCTTCAACCAACAAATTTGCTCAATTAAAGTAGTAAAATTCACTCCAGTGTCAGATGGTTCATCTATTAGTCTTAAGAAAGGTTGATTCATAACTGCCACGAGTGGAATATCCTCCCGTAACACTATGTGCTCTTATGAAGAAATGGCTTGGTATCAGGGTTATTTTCCAATGATGTTATCCTCTACGACCAGTCCTTGCTCTGTGACAATGACATCCTTGTGGAAATCAGCATTATTAATTCAACAGCTGAATTAAAACCGGAGAATTGTGGAAAGTTTGCAGCACAGAAAGAGGCTATTCAGCCCATTGTATGTGTGCTGGCTGAATTAAATAACTGCCATGCAAATCCCACTTTAAAACACCTGATCTGCAGCCTTACAGGTTACAGAGCTTCCAATGTAGATCCATGATCCTCTGAGATGAACTGATAGCTTTCGTCTCAACGACTAAGTTGAGCAGCTAAGTCCATGCAGGTATGTTTTCCTTATGAGGGTCCCAATTATTTTGCAAACCAGCTTAATTCTATACAGCTTAGTAATTAACCTGAGATAGTAGGAACTGCAGATGCTGGACAATCTGAGATAACAAGGTGTAGAGCTGGATGAACACAGCAGGCCAAGCAGCATCAGAGGAGCAGGAAGGCCGCCGTTTCGGGCCGAGACCCTTCTTCAGAAATGGGGGAGGGCAAGTGCACCATACTACATCATGACATGACAGTTGTGACATCAATTGCCTCAAACTCTCTACGCCCCCTCACCACTCCAACCTCTCCCCCATGGAACGTGCTGCCCTCCGCTCCCTCCACTCCACTCCCAACCTCACCATAAAGCCCGCGGACAAGGGAGGCGCAGTTGTAGTATGGCGCACTGACCTCTACATAGCCGAGGCCAGGCGCCAACTTTCCGACACCTCCTCCTACCGCCCCCTTGATCATGACCCCACCCCGACCACCAAACCATCATCTCCCAAACCATTCGCGATCTCATTACCTCAGGTGACCTCCCACCCATAGCCTCCAACCTCGTAGTTTCCCAAGCCCGCACTGCCCGCTTCTATCTCCTTCCCAAAATCCACAAACCTGACTGCCCTGGCCGACCCATTGTCTCCGCCTGCTCCTGCCCCACCGAACGTATCTCCACCTATCTCGACTCCATTTTCAACCCCTTGGTCCAGGAACTCCCTACCTACGTCCGTGACACCAGCCACGCCCTCCACCTCCTCCAAAACTTCCAATTCCCTGGTCCCCACCACTTCATCTTTACCATGGACGTCCAGTCCTTATACACCTGCATTCCCTGTGCAGATGTCCGAAAGGCCCTCTGCTTCTTCCTGTCCCGCAGGCACGACCAGTCCCCCTCCACTGACACCCTCATCCACCTAGCTGAACTTGTCCTCTCCCTTAACAACTTCTCTTTCAATTCCTCCCACTTCCTACAGACCAAGAGGGTAGCCATGGGTACCCGCATGGACCCAAGCTATGCTTGCCTCTTTGTAGGTTACATGGAACAATCCCTCTTCCAAAGCTACACTAGCCCTATTCCCCGCCTCTTCCTCCGTTACATTGATGACTGTATCGGTGCCGCCTCGTGCTCCCACGAGGAGCTCGAACAGTTCATCCACTTCACCATCACCTTCCACCCCAACCTTAAGTTCACCTGGACCATCTCGAACACCTCTCTCTCCTTCCTGGACCTCTCTGTTTCCATCTCTGTCAACCACCTGGAAACCGATATCCATTTCAAGCCCACCGACTCCCATAGTTACCTAGAATACACCTCCTCCCACCCACCTTCCTGCTAAAATGCCATCCCCTAGTCCCAATTCCTTCACCTCCGCTGCATCCGCTCCCAGGATGAGGCATTCCACTCTCGAACATCTCAGATGTCCACGTTTTTCAAGGACCGCAACTTCCCTCCCTCAGTGGTCGAGAACGCCCTCGACCGTGTCTCCCGCAATTCATCCCTCTGACCCCCTCCCCGCAATAAAGACCGAAACAGAATCCCCCTCATCCTCACGTTCCACCCCACCAACCTCCGGATCCAATGCATCATCCTCCAACACTTCCGCCATCTGCAATCCGACCCCACCACCAAAGATATTTTTTCCTCCCCACCCTTATCTGCCTTCTGGAGGGACCGCTCTCTCCGGGACTCCCTTGTCCGCTCCACAATCCCCTCCAGCGCCACCACACCCAGCACTTTTCCCTGCAACCGCATGAAGTGGTACACCTGCCCCTACACCTCCCCCCTTACCTCCATCCCAGGCCCCAAGAAGTCTTTCCACATCAAGCAGATGTTCACCTGCACATCTGCTAATGTGGTATACTGTATCCGCTGTACCCATTGTGGCCTCCTCTACATCGGGGAAACCAAGCGGAGTCTTGGGGACTGCTTTGCAGAACACCTACGCTCGGTTCGCAATAAACAACTGCACCTCCCAGTCGCGAACCATTTCAACTCCCCCTCCCATTCCTCAGACAACATGTCCATCCTGGGCCTCCTGCAGTGCCACAACGATTCCACCTGAAGGTTGCAGGAACAGCATCTCATATTTCGCTTGGGAACCCTGCAGCCCAGTAGTATCAATGTGGACTTCACAAGCTTCAAATTCTCCCCTCACCCAACCGCATCCCAAAACCAGCCCAGCTTGTCCCCGCCTTCCTAACCTGTCCTTCCTCCCACCTATCCCCTCCTCCCACCTTAAGCCCCACCCCCATCTCCTACCTACTAGCCTCACCCTGCCCCCTTAACCTGTCTGTCCTCCCTGGACTGACCTATCCCCTCCCTACCTCCCCACCTACACTCACCTTTACTGGCTCCATCCCTGCCTCTTTGACTTGTCTGTCTCCTCTCCACCTATCTTCTCCTCTATCCATCTTCTATCCGCCTCACCCCCTCCCTATTTATTTCAGCACCCCCTGCAGCTCCTCCATTTCTGAAGAAGGGTCTAGGCCCGAAACGTCAGCTTTCCTGCTCCTCTGATGCTGCTTGGCCTGCTGTGTTCATCCAGCTCCACACTGTGTTATCTGAGTAATTGACCTCTCCTCTCGGGAGAGCGAGTGTTCCCCCTTTGCTGTATTGAAAACCCTCACTGTTTTGTACACGTCAATTAAGTCACTCCTCAGCTTCCTCTATTCTGAGAAAACAACTCTAGTCCATCTAATCCTACCTCAGACCTGTGATTTTGAACCACTGGTAACATTGTAAGTCTCCTCTGTAACCTCTTGAGAACAAAGTGTTGATCAGAACTGAACACAAAACTCCAGTTGTGGCCTAACCAGTGTCTGACATAGCTCCAGTGTTACAACTCAATACTTTGCACAATTAATTAAATCATTTCACTTGCCTTTTTTACCATGTTATCTACCTGTCTGTCCATCATTAAGAACCTACGGGCGCAGATCCCAATGTCACTCACTTCCTCTATCCCTCACAATGATTTCCCTTTTATTGTATATTCCTTTACCTTGCTTGTCCTCCTGAAATGTATAACCTTGTACTTCTCTGGATAGAAATTCACTTGCCACTTTTTCACACACTCAACCAAACAATTAACATAATCCTGCAGTCAACAACCATCTTCTTTATTGCTAACTATCTGGACATTATTTGCATCATCTGCAAATTTCCCAATCATGTCTGCAACATTTAAATACAAAACATTAATATAACGCAAAAGCAACAGGGGACCCAACACAGAGCCTTGTGAAATAGCATTGGAAATCACTTTTGATTTGCTGAGACACCTGTTGACCATTTCCCTTTACTGCCTGTCACTGAGCACATTGTGCATACAACTCATCACGTTTCCCTGCAGCCCATTGGCTTTAGTCTTTTTCTGACCAGTCTGGCATATTGTACCTTGTCAAACTCTTATTAAAATCCATGTGGAGAGCATCAAGTGAACCCCCCTCATCAATCATCCTTGCTACTTCTTCAAAAATTCAATTAAATTAGTACGAACTTGCCTTAGCAAAACCATGCTGACTATCCTCATTAATCTATGACTGCCGAAGTAGCAGTAAATCCTATCTCTCAATATTGATTCCAGTAACTTGTCCACCACTGAGATCAGACGCACTAACCTATAATTATTTGGCCTATCACTTGTCCCCTTTTGAATAATGGTTCACGGTCTGCCAGACTTCCAGTATTCTGGTATCTTGCCTGTATCTGGGGAGGATTGGTAAATGGTCCTCAGAGGATCTGTTTATCCTCCCCGGCTTTCAAATGGAAATATGGCATTGTGACAGAGGATCAGTCATGATCATATTGAATGGCAGTGCACACTCAAATGACCAAATGGCCTTGTCTGCTCTTGGTCTCTATTATGAACAGCCAAAATTACAATGGTGATTTTTTTCTAAAAATAGAATTCCAATAGTGCGGAAACAGGCCATTCAGCCCAACAAGCCCACACCAACCCTTCAAAGAGCAACCCCCCTCCCTACTCTATCGCTGTAAAACCTCCATTTTCCATGTCTAATGTGCCAAAATCTACACATCCCTGAACACTATGGGTAATTTAGCACAGCAATCCACCTAACTTGTACATTTTTGGACTGTGAGAGGAAACCAGAGCACCCGAGAGAAACTCATGCAGACAGAGGGAGAATGTGCAAACTCCACGCGACAGTCACCCAAGGCTGGAATCAAACCCGGGTCTCTGGTGCTGTCAGTCAGCGACATTGACTACTAAGCCACCGTGCTGCCCATATTTATCCACCTTCAGAGAAGTCAGTCTCCTTTGTACTTCCCATGTCATTTTGTTTATTTTATCTAATATGTCACACTCCTCCTCTTTACCTAGAATGTCTGCATCATCCCTCTTGTTGGTGAAGACA
The DNA here is from genome assembly GCA_024137785.1 of Ginglymostoma cirratum. NCBI lineage: Eukaryota > Metazoa > Chordata > Chondrichthyes > Orectolobiformes > Ginglymostomatidae > Ginglymostoma > Ginglymostoma cirratum. Next base: position 34,212,680 of record JAHRHZ010000013.1, read on the forward strand.
CAATCAGAGTACGCAATGGCAGTCACCTTGAAGAGGGCAGCAGAGTGGTGACGCTGATTCGCTGATGTGGGAAAGATCTGCATCAGTGCTGTCACTGCTTCCAGTAGGTGGGAACACAGGAAGCAAGTGTGGAATACAAGGAAAATCAAAAGAAACTTAAGCAAGGAGTCAGGAGGGCTAAAAGGGGACATGAAAAGTTATTGACCAACAGGATTAAGGAAAATCCCAAGGCTTTTTATGCAAATATAAAGAGCAAGAGGGTAGCCAGAGAGAGGCTTGGCCCACTAAAGGACAGGGAAAGGAATTTGTGTGGAGCCAGAGGAAATGGGCGAGATATTAGAGATAAAAGGTACTGCAGATGCTGGAGAATCCGAGATAACAAGCATGGGGCTGGA
>JAHRHZ010000013.1:34213474-34239533 GCA_024137785.1 Ginglymostoma cirratum
TTTCGGGCCTAAACCCTTCATGAAGGGTTTAGGCCCGAAACGTCAAGTTTTCCTGCTCCTATGATGCTGCTTGACCTGCTGTGTTCATCCAGCCCCATGCTTGTTATCTGGGCGAGATATTAAATGAGTACTTTGCGTCAGTATTCACCATAGAGAAGGACTTAGTGGATGATGAGTCTGGGGAAGGGTGTGTAGATAGTTTGGGTCATGTTGAGATCAAAAGGGAGGAGGTACTGGGAGTTTTGAAAAACATTAAGGTAGACAAGTCCCCAGGTCCCAATGGGATATACCCCAGAATACTGAGAGAGGCAAGGGAGGAAATTTGCTGGGGTCTTGAGGGAAATCTTTGTATCCTCACTGGCTCCAGGAGAGGTCCCAGTGGATTGGCGAATAGCCAATGTTGTTCCTTTGTTTAAGAAAGGTGGCAAGGATAATCCAGCTAATTACAGGCCGGTGAGCCTTATGTCAGCAGTAGGGAAATTATTGGAGAGGATTCTTAGAGACAGGATTTACTCCCACTTGGAAATCAGTGGGTGAATCAGTGAGAGGTGATATCGTCTTGTGAAGGGGAGGTCATGTCTCACTAACTTGGTTGAGTTTTTTTGAGGAAGTGATGAAGATGATCGATGAGGGTAGGGCAGTGGATGTTGTCTACATGGACTTCAGTGCGGCCTTTGACAAGGTCCCTCATGGCAGGCTGATACAGAAGGTAAAGTCGCACAGAGTCAGAGGTGAGCTTGCAAGATGGATAAAAACCTGGCTCGGTCATAGAAGACAGAGTGTAGCAGTGGAAGGGTGTATTTCTGAATGGAGGGCTGTGGTTAGTGGCGTTCCTCAGGGATCACTGTTGGGGCTTTTGCTATTCATAATGTATATAAATGATTTGGAGGAAAATGTAACTGGTCTGATTAGTAAGTTTGTCGATGACACAAAGGTTGGTGGTATTGCAGATAGCGATGAGGACCGTCAAAGGATACAGCAGGATATATATTGATTGGTGACTTGGACAGAGAGATGGCAGATGGAGTTTAACCTGGAAAAATGTGAGGTAATGCATTTTGAAAGGTCTAATCCAGATGGAAAATATACAGTAAATGGCAGAACCCTTAAGAGTACTGATAAGCTGAGGGAGCTGGGTGTATAGGTACACAGGTCACTGAAAGTGGCAACGCAGGTGGAAAAGGTGGTCAACAAGGCATATGGCATACATGCCTTCATCAGCTGGGGCACTGAGTTTAAAAATTGCAGGTAATGTTGCAGCTTTATAGAATCTTAATTATGCCGCATTTGGAATATTGTATTCAATTCTGGTCGCCACACTACCAGAAGGATGTGGTGGCTTTGGACAGAGTACAGAAAACATTTACCAGGATGTTGCCTGGCATGGTGGGCATTAGCTATGAGGAGAGGTTGGAAAAACTTGGATTGTTCTCACTGGAATGACGGAGGTTGTGGGGCGACCTGAGAGAGGTCTACAAGATTATGAAGGGTGTGGACAGACTGGACAGTCAGAAGCTTTTTCCCAGGGTGGAAGAATCAGTTACCAGGGAACATGGGTTTAAGGTGCGAGGGACAAGGTTTAAAGGTAATGTACAAGACAAGCTTTTTACACAGAGGGTGGTGGGTGCCTGGAACTCGCTGCCGGGGGAGGTAGTGGAAGCAGATACTATAGTGACTTTTAAAGGGCGTATTGACAAATATATGAATAGGTTGGGAATAGAGGGATATGGTCCCCAGAAGGGTAGGGGGTTTTAATTGTGATGGGCAGCATGTTGATGCAGGCTTGGAGGGCTGAAGGGCCTATTCCTGTGCTGTAGTTTTCTTTTGTTCTTTGTTCTAGTCCTGCCTATATTTTCTGCATCCATGCTCAAGTTACTTTGCGCATCTCTTATAGACCGAAAGCTTTCTTTAGTCATTCTCTTGTTCTTAATGTACCAAGAAAACATCTTTGATTTCCCTTAATTTTACTAGCCAATATATTTCGTATCCATATTCCTTTCATAATTTCTTATTGTCTCCTGCCCTGCACATTTTATGCTTCACTAAGTTTCCTAAAGCGTTATTCATTTGAAATTGCCATAAGCTCTATTTTTCTAATTTTTCCGACCTTGTATGTTTCTAGGGAACCAAGGAGTTCTGGATTTGGAAGTCTCACCTTTATCCCTTGTGGGGATATGACTACGTTGTGGTTAATGCACGTTACTTTTGAATTCCTCCCACTGACTTACCATTCTTGCAAGTACCTGTAACCAGTTTACTTTTTCAAGGTCATTTCTGAGCTTTGTAAAGTTTTCCTTCCTTTAGTTCATAAATTTTACTCCTGTTCTATCTTTGTCCCTTTCCATAATGATGACAAAGCTAACTGGATTGAGTCTTTAACTTAGGCATGATGCCATACCATCAGCTTTATCTCCTTCTCTATCCTGCCTGTAAACTCTATATCCAGGGACACTGAACTGTCACTCTTGCTCCACTTTAAGCCATGCTTCTGTTCTGTAATGATATCGTACCAATGTATGTCTATTAATAGCCTCAGGTCATCAGCTTTACTCCTTTGCGTTTACATCTGTACTCATTTTAGACAAATAATTTTCTGCAATGTCTTTTTGTAACTTCTGTTTCCTGTCTTTCAGAGTCACTTAAGTTACAGCCTCCCATTCCCTGCTCTGAATTTGCTCTTAGGTCCCATCTCCAATCTAGTTTAAACCTTCTGCATGGGTGTCAGCAAATCTCCCTGTGAGAATATTAATTCTGGTACTGTTCAGATGTAATCTTGTACAGGTCCCACTTTCCCCAGACCTGAACCCAATTCCAAGAAATCTGATGCCAACCCTTCTACACCATCTTTCCAACGTTGTGTTCAGCCATTCAATTCTTCTATTTCTACACTCACTGGCACATGGGAGTGAGAGTAATAAAAACCCCACAAAAATTTGCAAATGCTGGAAATCTAAAACAAAAGCAAATTGCTGGAGTCAAGGTCTGGCAGGCATGTGCAGAAAGAAAGCAGTTAACATTTCAGGTCCAGTGGCCCTTCTTCAGAAAAGTGAGAGTAATCTTGGGGCAACTGCTTTCCAGGTCCTACCTTTCAAGCTTCCACATATCTCCCTGCATTATGTTTTCAAGATCTCCCTAAATCATTGGTACCAACATGAACTACAATCTCTGGCTGTTCACCGTTCCTTTAGAAGAATGTTGTGCAGCTGCTCCATAATATTTTTTGCCTGGGACCAGGGAGGCAACATTCTGTCCTGGAGTGGTGTTGACTTCCACGGAAATGTCTATCTGAAAGACTGACTATGGAATCCTCTATGACTATTTCGCTTCCATTTCTCTTCCATTTTTCTTCCTCCCTCCTGTACAGCTCAGATGCCTCTGGTACCACTGACTTGTCTCTGGCTGCATTCTCCTCAGGAGCTATCACCCTCACCATTATCCAAAATTGAATCCTGACTAGTAAGCATGATAGATTCAGGATACTCCGACACTGCCTACCTAATTCTCTTAGACTACCCATGAAAAGTATCTAGTTTCCCCATTTGCTCACTGCCTTTACACTTCTAATTTGTGGCGTGAGCCCTTTTCTATGAACGCTATCCAATTAATCGTCTGCCTCATAGATGCACAACAGTGAATACAACCACTGCTCAAGCTCTCAAACCTGGGGTGCAGACTTGTGCAGCCGGTGTCACTTCCTTCCTCAGGACTGTCTCGGAGAATAAAGCATTGGGATAGCTTTGCAGACTTGGAATTCCAACCCAAGTATGGGGTTGATGCCATCATCGTGTTTTGGGATACATCTCCTGTCACTAACAAGAAATCTCTTTCTGCTGCACTTGTACTCATGAAACATTGGTCTGAACATGTTAACCATTTTATGGTTATTTTAATCAACCTGTTCAGTCACAATATCATACATGTCCAGGGCAGGTGAGACTTCAACTGGTCCTTCTAGTTTAAAGGGAGGGAAACCACCACCGCACCACATAATGTAGCAAAGTATGATTTAATTGACCTAATTCAGGTATGTTAAGACACCTCCAGAGGAGTTTGGATTTGAACCTGATATTTATAGCCCAGAGGTGGGGATTTTACTGTTGCTCCACAAGACCCTCTTTCTATTATATTTGTAAACTGAACCCCATTCACTTTCTGTGGTAATTATGTTGCTGATTCATATGATGACAATTGCTTTTTTCTCTCTACATAGGGGTCACAACATTGTAGCAAGGTCATGAAGCTATATTGACTGAAGATCCTAATTAAGAAAACCAATTAATAGATCTTTCTTCTAAATGTAAGTAATTGATGTTATCAGCATCCGAGCCACTTATTTCAAATAATATAACATGATCATTAGCAAGCTTATTTGTTACTGATCCTTGGACATAAAAGGCACTAAGCTAATAAAGCATCAAACACACAATTTGTCATCTCTTAGGTGATATCCTGGACGCGTACTGAATAATTTTCAGTGAAGTTTACATTGGATCATTAAGGAATTTGTCTACGAATACGGCTTTTTTTTGTAATTACAGGCAATCCTCAGGTTGTGAATGGGTTCTGTTCTTGAGTCCATTCACAAGTCAATTTGAATGCAAGGCAAAACACCATATAAAGTTGCTGTTCATAAGTATGGGAAATTTTCATATGTTGGGTCTTTAAAATTATACCCCTTTATGGGACCATGTTCATAAGTACGAGGGTTTTTAAATTGGATGTTCATAAATCAGGGACCCTCTGTAATTGAGAGAGATAATAGGAATTGCAGATGCTCCTCTGTTGCTGCTTGGCCTGCTTGTTCATCCAGCTCTACACCTTGTTATCTCAGACCCTCTGTAATTATTTGATTATCTGATTTCTAGTTTTGCAAAAGAAAGGAAGAAATATTGTGCACATATGTACGTCAAAAAGGTTCTTGAGTCGCACGTCCATGGCTGTAGTTTGGTCAACTTCACATTTCCATCATGAGGTACAAATGATCCAGTGAGGTCAGTTTGATAAAAACTGAACCATGGCCTTTGAAAGCACACAAATGACAGAATACCCCAGAGAAATATCATATCCCTGTACTGCTTATAGCAAGTGCTATGACACCAATACAAAAAAAAAAGAAAGGTTATCTGAGGTAACATTGGGCTGAACTTTACAGCCCCCAGGGTCAGGTAAAATAGTAAGGAGCCACATGGGCACAAAGCCCTGTTGCTGTGCCACTGCAGCAGATGTTGCCCAACAATGGGCAGGAGGTGGGTTGGCATGCAAATTTGTGGCCTACTTCGTGGTAGCAGGCAGCTGATTTGCATATTAAAGGCCCCATTAGGGTCCATTAAGCAGGACTGCTGAAACTTTATCAGGAGCAGGGCAGGTCCCTGCCAGTTTCACAGCTTCTCTGCAGCAGCGAGGCTGGGTCACTAGTTACACAGTCTACGGCCCACAGAAGAGGGCATGGGCAGAAACTGTGGCCTACATGGCCCCCAGTGATCCCCACCCTCAGAGCACCTCCTCTTCTTGGTCTCCATATTGTTGGCTTGAATCTGCCTAGCTTAGGCTCAAAGCTTCCTGCTAGCCTGAGCAGCAATCACTTCTCCTGCATCAACTTTGCTGCTGTTTTCTCAGATTTACAATCTTTGCTTTCAATGTTACATTTGGTAAATTTGGATCGGAGCAGACTTTACACTCCAGGACTCCGTCAGCTTCAGGAAATCCTACAATTCCTTGTTTTGGTGCTAAAACAGAAATGTTGGTTATAGTTTCAATACCCTGTGATTGGACCAGCAGCTATAGGATTCTGGGACTGGACCAGTAGCTACAGGAGTCTGCACACTAACTGAACATCAGGTCCACAAATAGCTAGTTAGCAAGCAGCATGTGGTAAATTTAATTAGTCATCCCATCAGCGGAAAGAGAGAGTTGAAGACGCAGCTAGAGTTTAAGCTTCGAACACTGCAACACATCAGGGAGGGGGAGAATTACCTGCATGCTGTGTTTCAGGTGGCAGTTACACACCTTAGATTAACTGCCTTGATTTCGATCAGGGGTCAGGATGGTGTGACCATGAGCAACGCAGGTAGAGGGATCCAGGATGTTATGCTTCAGAAGCCTCAGCCCTTGAGCTTGTCCAACAGGTTTGAGATCGCTGTGTGGTTGAGAGTGGGGATTGTAGGGAGGATGAGCAAACTGACCATAGCACCGTGATGCAGGCAGTCATTCAAGAAGGAGGGGAAAAGAGAAATGCAGTTCAAATTAGAGTTAGTATAGTTGGAGGAATAGACACTGTTCTCTATGGCCAAGATTGAGGGTCCTGAAGTCTGCCAGGTGCCCAGGTTCAGGATGTCTCATCTGGGCTGCAGATGAACTTGGGTTGGAAGGGGAGAGTTGTCATGGTCCATGTAGGTACCAATGATATGGACAGAAAGAGGAAAAAGGTCCTGCTAACAGAATATGTGCAGTTAGTGACTGAATTAAAAGGCTGATCCATAAAGGTAATAACCTCTAGATTACTATCAGAATCACGAGCTGATTGACACATGATGGATAAGATTAAAGAGGTAAATATATGGCTCAAAGATTTCAAGCCCACCGACTCTCACAGCTACCTAGAATACACCTCCTCCCACCCACCTTCCTGCAAAAATGCCATCACCTATTCCCAATTCCTTCACCTCTGCCACATCTGCTCCCAGGATGAGACATTCCACTCCTGTACATCTCAGATGTCCTCGTTCTTCAAGGACCGCAACATCCCCCCTGCAGTAGTCGAGAACGCCCTCGACCGTGTCTCCCGCATTTCCCACAACTCATCCATCACACCCCGTCCCCGCAATAACAATCAAAAAAGAATCCCCCTTATCCTCACGTACTACCCCACCAACCTCCGGATCCAACGTATCATCCTCCGACACTTCCACCATCTGCAATCCGACCCCACCACCAAAGACATCTTTCCCTCCCCACCCTTGTCTGCTTTCCAGAGGGACCACTCTCTCTGGGACTCCCTTGTCCGCTCCACACTCTCCTCCAGCCCCACCACACACGGCACTTTTCCCTGCAACCGCAGGAAGTGCTACACTTGCCCCCACACCTCCTCCCTCACCCCCATCCCAGGGCCCAGGAAGATTTTCCACATCAAGCAGATGTTCACCTGCACATCTGCTAATGTGGTATACTGCATCCGCTGTACCCGTTGTGGCTTCCTCTACATCGGGGAAACCAAACGGAGGCTTGGGGATAACTTTGCAGAACACCTGCACTCGGTTTGCAACAAACAACTGCACCTCCCAGTCGTGAACCATTTCAACTCCCCCTCCCATTCCTCAGACGACATGTCCATCCTGGGCCTCCTGCAGTGCCACAACGATGCCACCCGAAGGCTGCACGAACAGCAACTCATATTCAGCTTGGGAACCCTGCAACCCAATGGTATCAATGGGGATTTCACAAGCTTCAAAATCTCCCCTCCGCCTACCGCATCCCAAAACCAGCCCAGCTTGTCCCGACCTCCCTAACCTGTCCTTCCTCCCACCTATCCACTCCTCCCACCTCAAGCCCCACCCCCATCTCCTACCTACTAACCTCATCCCACCCCCTTGACTTGTCCATCCTCCCTGGACTGACCTATCTCCTCCCTACCTCCCCACCTACACTCACCTTTACTGGCTCCATCCCCGCCTCTTTGACTTGTCTGTCTCCTCTCCACCTATCTTCTCCTCTAACCATCTTCTATCTGCCTTCCCCTCTCTCCTTATTTATTTCAGAACCGTCTTCCCCGCCCCCATTTCTAATGAAGTGTCTAGGCCCGAAACGTCATACGATGCTGCTTGGCCTGCTGTGTTCATCCAGCTCTACACCTTGTTAATTCGGATTCTCCGGCACCCGCATTTCCTATTATCTGTGGCTCAAAGATTGGTGTGGGTTCAGATTTTCATGGGTCATTGGCACCAGTATTGGGGAAGGATTGGCTCCACCTGAATCATGCTGAGGTCAGAGTCTTGAAAAATCACATTACTGGAGCTGTGAATAACTAGAGCTGTCTTTAAACTGAATAGTTGGGGGCTGAGTGCAGTTGTATGGAAAATTATAAAATCAAAGATACAGGAAAAGATACGATTGCAGGTTGGTGATGGGGTTGATTGTCAGCAGGGACAGAAGGAACAAAATGTGTGAATGTCATTTTGTGCCAAGGAAACATAAAAGTGCAGGGAGCCTCAATAGAAGAACAAACATGAAATTTTTGTATCTTAATGCAAGAAGCAGTCGGAATAAGGTCAACAAACTGACAGTGTAAAGCAAGATAAATTAATTTGATTTCATGGCCATTACAGAAACATGATTATAAGGAAACCAAAACTGGAGACTTAATATTCAGGGGATATTTGACCTGTAAAAGAGACAGGAGAGATGGCAAAGGTGCTGGGTAGCACTCTTAGTCAGAAAGGAAATGAGGATAGTTGTGAGAGATGATCTTGTCTCAAATGATGTAGAGACCATTTGGGCAGAAGTAAGAAACTGCAAGAGAAAGAAGACACTGTTTGGAGTAGTGTACAGACCCCTAAACAGTAGCCAAGCTGTGGGGAAGGTTATAAATCAACAAATAATAGGAGTATTTATAAAAAGAATAAAGTAATAATTATGGGTGCTTTTAATCTTCATGCTGAATGGGTTAATCGGATGGCAAAGGGTAGCTATGAAGACAGATTCATACAGTGCATAAGAGATGGTTTCCTAGAGCAATCTGTCTTGAGGCCAACCAGAGAGCAGTCTTTCTTAGATCTGGTAATGGGTAATGAGGCAGGTTTAATAAATAATCTCCGAGTAAAAGATCCCCAGGAAGTTGTGCTCGTAACATGGTTGAAATTAATATTCAGTCAGAGAGTGGAGAACTTAGGTCAGAAACAACAGTGCTTAACTTAAATACAGGGAATTACAATGAAATGAGCTCATTGAAACATAAACGATTCTTAAAGAACTTGACAGCTTCAATATTGAAAGGATGTTTCCCCTCATGAAAGAATCCAGGACCCTGAGACCAGGGCTTGGTCTTAGACTAAAAGGACACCAATTTAAGACTGAAATGAGGTGGAATTTCTTCCCTCCTTGCCACAGAAAGTTGTGGGCAGTCATAGAATCATTATAGTGTGGAAGCAGGCCATTTGGCCCATGAAGTCCATACCATTCCTCCAAAGAGCACCCCACCCAGATCCACCCCCTGCCCGTAACCCCACATTTCCCATGGCTAAATCCACCAAGCCTGCACATCTAAGGACTGTGGGAAAAAACTGGACGACTCAGAGGAAATCCACTCAGCCAAGTGGAAAATCCACAAACACAGTCACTCAAGGCTAAAATTGAACGCAGGACCCTGTCACTATAAAGCAGCAGTGCTAACCACTGTGCCACCCAAATACACATAAGGCTGCCATAGATAGATTTTTGTTCGGTAGGAGAAACAAGGATTACGGAGAAAGCAGACATGAGAAATGTCGGATCAGCTACAATCCTACTGATTGGTAGACCAGGCTTGAGGGGCTGAGTGGCCTACTTCTGCTTCTATTTTGTATGGTCTTATGGTCCTAACATCTACTTGTATTTTTACCCTCAAGACAATTCATTTCTTTGAAACTCAAATTGATGTTTTTCATTCTGTCTTGTTTTTTCATTAACTTCAGACTGTTGTTGGAACATTTGGCTGTTACTCTTCAATTTATTGATAGGGGATGAAGTGGGAATTGGGGATCTCAGCACATAAGAGGTATAACTCATTCAACCTCTGACTAATGTAACTCTTGCACTTAGTGCACTGCGCAAATGCAGGTTTAGTTTCTCACTTACTGATAGGCAACTAATAAAATTACGGTTTATGCAGCAACAAGTCAGCACTTTGCTTTAATTCGGTAATGAAAAGACAAAATTGTCCTTCAGCAGTAGTTGAAGAAAAGTCACTCCATATGCATTCATTTGTACAATGTGAACAACCATCCTCATAACCATGGTAATTAATTTGACGTACAGACACAATAGACATTTCTGTTTCTTTTGAGAATAGATTTTATGGTTCCAGATTTTCATGGCACTGTGCCACATAATAGGTGAAGAAGAATCAGTGTATCTATATACCCTTACTAAGCTCTATTTAGGCATTTTACAACCTTCATACAATCTTCAACTTGCAGTATTTTGTACGCATTTGAAAAGATATGTGGCATTCAAAATGAATATAGACATCAGAATAATAGGATTGCAATCTTTGGGAGACAGAAGTCAGAGTGATCGATAAGACTGCAGAGGCTGTAATCTTTTATAGATCAACTGGCTCTTCAAGTAAGGGTACATTTTCTTCTACTTGTGCAATCTAAGTACATTATTTCACTTACTTTCATAAGGTACTTTATCTTAAGTCTGTGCACAATGAATGATGCTTTCCTTCTGCATTATGGTAATCAGGCCCCGTCTTGAATGGAAAGTATGGATACTGTGGAGCTTTTTTAGATGGTCAAGACAAATGTAATTGTCTTTTCTTTGATGGTCCTCAAATATAAATGTTCCAGTTTAGGTGTGAGTAAGCAAATGAACACCCATTTGAATGTAAATTCAATCTCAAGCAAACAGTTCTGAGTATGAAAAGAAATCTAATTAAGTTAACATCTTTTTCATTAATTTGCCATTTTCTCCTCTACAGAGAGAAGTCAGTTAACCAAAGCCTGGAGGTCAAACTTAATCTCGACCATAGAAGCCAAAATCTATTGGAACAGTTATTAATCATTTTCTGTTCCCAATTAATAGTTAAGATAACACATACCATTTAATGCTGGTAAAGAATTTATGGCAAAGAAGCTTAAATGGGCAAAATGTAAAGGTATGAAGAATTGAAGCATAACCATTTCAGTGAGGATGCTGAATTTCCCCTCCTATTTAGAATCAAGCTTTGAACTAAGATAAATCATTTTTGCCTTCACCTGCCTTAGTGCTGAATACATCTCTGCATTTCTTCTTTTTTTAGCTTTTAGGACTATATTCAGGTACTTTTTTAATAGCTCAATCAATTCTCTATTCACTGCATTGAATTTGAAAGAACAACATTAAAATGTAAAACAAGATTAAATCTTATCACAGAAAATTCTTATTTTGAAGCCATTCTCACCAGGAGATAATGGAATTAAAGTTGTTACATATTTCAGAATTCATTCAGTTTATTTGTTTGGATTGAAAGAACAGGAATTTACCAGTACTGAGTGTGACTGTAGAGGGTTAAGAGAGTGGCTGAAGCTGAATTGGAGTCACTTCTTGATTGATTCATGCTGACAAGGACACTTCCTGAGATTGGGTGGCCATACAGATGGGCTGCCTGTCGCAAGGCAGAGAACAGTCAATCTGCATATTAACTGTGGTATTAGACAACAACGCACCCTGCTGATTTCACAAGACATTCTGGGGTGATGTCTGAGTACCTGTCATTATGGCATAGACCATCTTTGCTACATGAGTCTAAGGGCTGTACAGTAGTCAGTGGTGGAGGATGGACCATGAATAAGCCTCAACAGAAGAGACCCTTGTCTTGGATAACCAGATGCGGTTATTAATGTAACAGTAAATATATACAGGTTATATTTACTCTTAGACCTGTTAACAAAGACAAACAAGAAGTAGAGAAGAAATAAAAACAGAAGTTGTTGGAGAAACTCAGCAGGACTGGCAGTGTATGTGAAGACAAAGGCAAAAAGTTCTGTTTTCGCATCAGCTGATTGTCCAGACTCTGAAAGATTTTCCGCCAAGAGGCTACATGAAATCATCTTCCTGGGAAGAGATCAAACATTAACTATTTGAGAACCAGTACCTTATAAAGTGTTTATGGACCCAGTTAGGGAATATTTAGAGCGCTGTCAAAAATTTGCCTGCAACAGAGTAACACTCCACGCTCCAATGTAATCTACTACTACTACTCGGACATGCCCACTTCTCTCGGTGCAGTTTTTCAGCCTGTAGAGCTGGTTGCTGTATGATTGTGACAGCAACATTGAGAGCCCATCCTTAATTGGATGGTGAACTCAGACTTAGCCAAAGAGAAGGCAATCTAGGAAAAATTCTTTTCCTGGTCTAGTTCCTGGCCATGGAATCTTCGGGCTCCCATTTAGCCATTGAGTACTCAGAACATCCTGGCTAATGGCTTTTCCAATTTGTCAACCCTCTGATTTCTTTTCAGGTCACAACATTCTTTCTGTCTGCATAGTTTGATGCTCATTTAGTTTCATTGGACACATTCTGCTCATTGGTGCATGTTAATGCTTATAAAGAAACATTCCTTTTTGTATCTTCTATGACAACGCTCATTACGAAGTGAGTTAAGATTTACTTTAGTGTTTAGGTTTTAATCATGATGAAAAATTTAGCTCCGAATATGTTTACACAAGTGCTTATAATTCAGGTCTAACAGAGGTACTTCCTTGGAATCACTGAAGTCAGTCAGTCCAATAAGTTGTCTCAGATTCTTAGTGCTTTTAGTGAGACCTGACACACATTGCTCTGTATGAACTGAAGAGAGATTTAACAATTATACTTCCTTATAACTTATGCTAGAAATGCATGCCTTTTGGCCAAATACCTTTTCAATCTCTCTGAAAGTAAATCAAGCAGAGACAAGATTAGATGAGACCTGAGACAAATTGATAAGCAGTTCCCTTCACAATGAGGTAAAATACAAGAAAATTGTCGTGATCCACTTAATTCAATCAATCAGTATCAGAGGCTGGTGCAGGAGAAACAGTCCCAGAGCAGGGGCTGGCGGAGAGAGTGAGTGTCGGATGGAGGTCAGTGCAGAGGGAAACAGTCCCAGAGCAGCGGCTGGTGCAGGGAAGCAGTCCTAGGTGGTTGTTGGTGCAGGGAGCAAGTCGTGGGCAGAGGCTGGTGAAGGGAAGCAGTCCCAGAGAAAACTTCCCTTGGAGCAGCTGAGAGCCGGTGTGGAGAAGGCTGGAAGTATTGAATGGAGCAGGAATTGTTGTTGGACTGGGGTCTGGCACAGGAGGTCAGACCACATGTGGATTCCCCTATGGTCAGCTTATGCAATATAATGCTTATTTGAATTTTTTAATCTGACTGTAATGTCAACCCTTTAATTGAGTCTTATTTATAACTTATTCTTTAAACACTGTAAAGTAATACAACTACTTGTCTTTTTTATTCCTCTTTTGTATCTAAGATTTGTACCTAGGTACTTGTACCTAAGACAGTGCCAGAAGAAGCAACATTGTAAAACTTTCACTATACTCCTGTACTTGAGTACACGTGACCATAAAGGATATTCTGTTGTTTTCTATTCTATTCTATTATCATGACAGTAGGATGTGAAGAAAATAACATGTCAAAATTTCCCACATTAGTAGGTCACTTTAGTTGACTTATACAAAATATCTTTTATTTATCCCTCCAGCCATATTAACCTCTTCATTTTGGCCCTTGATGTTAGTTTAAGCAATTAACTGTCTGCCGATGTGGTATTATGGTTCATAGGCCGTTGTCCTTCCCAACCTGTACCGCAGTGTTTACCTTAACTCTTTGTCCATAGCCAAAAGAATAACTCACAGATGTGCCGATACAGTGGAGCTTGTACATTTTGTGATCACTGGAACAAGTAAAGAAGGGCTTATTATTTACAGTTTATGAGGATACAAGTTCAAATCTAGTTTATGAGCATCTTTATTATCCATCATCTTAATATTTTTCTTTAAGTATCTGAGTACACTACACTCTTAAGTATGCGACATAAAACGTGATTAATTCTTCTAAAACCTTTCTCTACAAAGATTGCCTAAAACCTCCAATATTCAAATGAAGGAGTACAAGGAAAGTATTCTTAACCATTCAAGTGTTTTTTAAATTCTTAATCCACATCTGTAATGTTAAGGACAGAAGAGGCAACAATTTTACTTTGCAAATCATCGTGTTAAATTAAAGTAAATTAAAGGTACCAATGTATTTTTCTTAACAAATCAAGTACATTTCAATTCTGAAACTACATCTGTGATGCTAACGATAGGAGAAGCTACAATTTTATGTTCTGTTAACAATCACTTCCATATCGCTATTTGGGCAAGAATAGTATAAACGGCCTGAATCTTCCAAGGGTACTCACTCTTTAAAAGGGAAATAAGGAATGCTGTTTTATTGCATAGGTTCCAGTCCAGGCAGGCATTATATTTTTAAGGCAGTGAGATGACATTGGAATGCTTATCTTTTTCTGCTTTGTCCACTCTGACAGAGCTCTGTTTAAATGGCTTAGAAATGTGAAGCAGAATTTGAATCAACGTCCTCCTTCATAGCACAGGTTTTCAGAAGATGCCAAACATAGATGTAGAACATTGCAGCAGATGAATAGGTCCTTCGGCCCACCATGTCTGCGCTGACTATGATACCATTCTAATCCAACCCCATCTATCAGTACATGGTCCATATCTCTCTATTCTCTGCCTCTTCACGTGTCTGTCTAAATGCCTCTTAAACATTGCTATTGTATCTGCTTCTACCACCTCTCTGGCAGCATGTTCCAGGTACCTACACCCTCAGTGTAAAAAACTTGCCTTGCTTATCTCCCTCAAACTTTCCCCCTCTCATCTTAAACCTATACCTCCTGGAATTTGACATTTCCACCCTAAAAAGAGATGCTGACTATCCACCCTTTCCATGCCTCTCATAATTTTACATGCTTCAATCAGGTTGCTCGTCATCGTTCAATTTTCTAGCAAAAGCAATCCAAATTTGTCCAAGCTCTCCTTATAACTAAGACTCTCCAGTCCAAGCAACATCCTGGGAAATCTTTATTACAACCTTTCCAAAGCCCCTGTATCCTTCCTATAGTGTGATGACCAGATCTGCACACAGTACTCGAAATGTGGCCCAACTAAAGATTTATATAACAGCAACATGAGTTGCCAACTTTTGTACTCAATGTCCTTACTGATGAAGGCAAGCATGCCATAGACCTCCTTTACCTTATGTACCTATGTTACCAAGGAGCTATGGACATGAACCCCAAGATCCCTCCTTATACCAATGCCCCTCAGGGTCCTGCCATTTACTGTCTACTTTCCTCTTGCATTTGATCTTTCAAAATGCATCACCTCGCACTTTTTCAGAATAAACTCCATCTGTCATTTCACCACTCAGCTTTCCAATTGATATATATCCTGCTATATCGTTTGACAACATTCTTCACTGACCACAATTTCCCCAATTTTCATGTCATCTTCAAACTTCCTAATAATGATTTTCATCCAAATCATTCATATAAATTTCAAATAATAGAAGTCCCAGCACTCACCCTTGCAGAACACCACTGGTCACAAAATTCTAGTCGGAAAAGCACCCCTTCACAACTACCCTTTGTCTTCTATGACCAAGCCACTTATGTATCTAATTTACCAACTCAAAATGGATCCTATGTACTTAATCTTCTGGACCAGCCTGCTATGAGCTACTTTGTCAAATGCTACAGTAAGGTCCGTATAAACTACATCTACTGCCCTATCCTCAGCAAACATTTTTATCACTTCCTCAAAAATTCAATCAAATTTGTGACAGAAGACTCTTCCTGCATAAAGCCATGCTGACTATCCCCAAGAAACTATTTTTTTTCCAAGTGCGAGTAAATCTTGTCCCTAAGATTCTTCTCCAATAATTTCCCTAACACTATTTACAGCTCACCAGTCTATAATTCTCTGGATTGCTTTCCTTAAATGAAAGAACAACATTGGTTATTCTCCAATCTTCTGGGACCTTGCCTGTGCTTAAAGATTTCTCTCAAGGCCCCAGCAATCTCTGCCCTTGCCTCCTTCAATATCCTGGGATAGATCCCATCAGGCCCTGGGGACTTAGCTGCCTTAATGCTTTTCAAGACAGTCAACACCTGCTCCTTCTTAATATCAACATGTCCCAGAATATCAACAAACCCTAGCCCTAATCTTACCATCATCCATGTCTTTCTCCATGGTGAATACTAAGGAGGAGAATTCATTAAAGACCTCACCCACTTCCTCTCGCTCCACCCATAATTTCCCTCCTTTGTCATTCAGTGGACTTACCCTTTCCCTAGCTAACTTCACACTCCTAATGTATATTTAAATGCCTCCTCCTTAATCTTACTTGCCTTGTTGAAAGTCTTTCCTGCTTCTTTTCTATTCATCAAGGGCCAAATCTGATTTCAATTCCCTAAACCTTTCAAATGCTTCGTTTTGCTTTTTGACTAAACTGCCAATATCTTTCGTCATCCAAGGTTCCCAAATCTTGCTGTCCTTACCTTTCATCCTCACAAGAACATGTTGGTCCTGAACTCAGATCAACTCTGGTCATCTGGTCTTGAATCCTGATCAATCATGTTGCCTTTTTATGGCATTAGCTACCCAATTCTGGTAAGTTTTCATTCACTAATACACTGAAATATTTTGGAATATTTAAGTAGCTTTTCAATGAATGAGTGTAAGTAGGGTATGTTACATAAGGTAATAGTGCGAACGAGGTCATGTTACATTGACCTCTGCCCACTCTGTTGGTATCAGGCACATTCTTTTTGTGGAGACAATGAGTTCTACACTAGCCTTAGTATGGAACAAGTGGGTTCTTTGCACCTCTAGCAAGTCCTAGTGATTGTGCTGGACCAATAATGCAGTTGTACTTGTTGCTATCAGGCAATAAACCATTTTATGCTGGAACATCTCATACCATGATGTCATCTAACTGTCTTAAAGATTCATTGCCTGTCCAGTCTAGAATCCATCCCTTATTTCTCTTTAAAAGAATGAGAACCCTTCCTAGCTAAACATGTAGGTCTTGGTACAGTGGTTCCACTTTGCAGTGTGCTGTCTGTCAACACAGATGAATGTGTACTATTTTTCATGAATGTATGATTACCGTCTGGCCTTTTTGCTTCAGTATCTGAGCCATCATCATGTGTATTGGGTGGTTGGTAATATGAAGTTCACATATGTCACATTTCTTCGCAACAGCTGCCTGTTACAATGTCACATGTCCTAGACCAGAAACAATGGCATAGTACCTTTCCGTAAACCCATGTCATAGAGTCATACAGCATGGAAACAGACTCTTCAGCCCAACTAGCCCACACCAACCATGTTCCTGAACTGAACTAGTCCCACCTGCCTGCGCTTGGCCCATAATCCTTCAAACCTTTCCTGTTCACGTACTTCTCCAAATGTCTTTTAAATTTTGCAACTGTACCTGCATCTAACACTTCCTCTGGCAGTTCATTCCACACAACAACCACTCTCCATGTAAAAAAAGGTTGCCCATATGTCCTTTTTAAATGTTTTCTCCTCTCACCTTAAAAATATGCCCCCTAGTTTTGAACTCCCCCAACTTAGGAAAAAGGCCTTCGCTATTCATCTTATCTATGCTGTCATGATTTTATACACCTCTATAACGTCACCCGGCAACCTCCAATACGCCAGTGTAAAAAGCCCCATCCTATCCAGCAAATTTTTATAACTCAACCCTCATGTGTTTACATAACAATAGCAAACACAAATCCTTTGACCTGGTTCCAGTTGAGATAACCAGTTGCATGACTATTGGTCATGCTCTTGTTCCATATTCTACTTTCTTTCCAACAATGAACCATGTACATGGGAATGGATGGTGAGAGTGTGGGATGGAGAACTGTGTGGAGCTGTTTCCTGATAATGAGAGATAAATGTGAAGGTAAACTGCTTTCGAGGGGTTAGTACATAGATTTAACATAGCTATTCAAAAGTCTTGTGAAGTCCCTTTCCATTTAATAAACATGGCTTTTACATGACAAACGGTGCATTCTGTAAGACTATTAGACTGAGGGTAGTGAATGGAAGAAGTAATATGTTGGACTACAGCAGTGATTGGGGTGTAACTGTGGATCATCTTCTGATGCAAGTTAATGAGGAGCATCAAACACACTGAAAATGTCAGTCAATGTGCCAATAACCATTGTACTCATGATTTGTCTCAGAAAAGGAAATCTGATGAGGTAGTCAGTCACCAGATCATGGAGAAATGAGTTTTGATCTTGCACCATAACTCAAAAGGAATCGTATGTGGAATTAAAGGTTCTCTTGATTGTTGATGTTGATGAAGTTGACAGTTTCACGCAATTTGATTAGTTGATTGATCTCCTTATTAATGGCAGGCCAATAAATGGATATATGTGCTGATGTCAAGTTTCTTCTGTGCTTATGTAACCTAAATGTATCTGATGTAGGACCTTTAATGTGGATCTATCAGAATTATTACCTATTTACCTGTAAAAATTACATGCATGGAGTGTCCTAGTTTAAATTTGAATGGCAAGAAAGAATGTACTAGCTCAGCGACCCATTAAGGGTGTTCAGGCAAACTGATGATGATGACCTTTTTGACCTATTGCAGCTAGTCATCATGTGACTTGTTTGCCAAATCTGACCTGTGACCAAAAGATAAGAGATTGATATTGAGACTGTCTTCTAACTCAGATTCCATAATACCCACTTGCAGGTTTAAGGGAAAATATTTGCTCAGCTGAATTGGGAAGTTGGCTAAGGGCATTGTAAATTATCATTTGGGAACCTAATTTGCATTGTACTTCAAAATAATACCCCAGGATCTTCACGAACAGTGGGTAGGATCATGGAGGTGCTCTGATAAGAGGTTTTGAGAGTTCACTGCCAATGGGTTCTGGTTAGTATGAATAATGAAATGCTTGCCAAATGGGTACATGTGGAACTCTTGTATTCTGAAAACTAGTGCAAGTGTTTTGCCTTCCATGTTAAAGAAGTTTGCCTAATCTGTCACAAGGACTTCAGAACTAATTACAATTGGCTTGTAGCCTTGCCACAGGTATGATCCAAGGCCTTTCTGTGATGCATCTACTTCAAATGTGGAGAATTCATCTTAGTGAAGGACACACTTCACTGGATGATCAAAGACACTGAAAAATATTTGCATGGTTTGTTTTCGTGGGGAGGATCTCCAAGAGGAGAGACTTTTGTCATAGCATTTGGAATTATACAGGGATAAAAATTGAAGAAACCGAGAGATCTTTACAAGTCATTGTTGTCTTGCAGTTTAATCACCTTCTGTATATGTATTTTGGCAGGATCCACTTTAACAGTTTCAGAGATAGTAGGAACTGCAGATGCTGGAGAATCTGAGATAACAAGGCGTAGAGCTGGATGAACACAACAGGCCAAGCAGCATCAGAGGAGCAGGAAGGCTGACGTTTTGGGCCTAGACCCTTCTTCATTCCTGTGCAAGCATCTTTTTAGCACAACAATCAAACATTTTGGATCTAAACGTACATGCAGAAAAAAATCTTTCTTTAAAACACAAACAATGGAGTGACACAAGTCAGTATGATACTTGGCTTTGTAAATAATGTTGTTTAGTGCCATGGAGTTCAGTTCCAGTTTGAGCTTTTCCTGAATGTGACTATTCCATTTACAAGGAAGATCAATGCTGCACCAAGTATCATCTTATACATATAATACAGCCTCGTCTTCAAAGTAGGTAATGTCATCAAACCGGCCTGAGCAAAGCTTAGTCTGGCCATAGATAAACTCGATGTTGCAGTCTGAAATCTTTGTTGTTGCACTGTTTGTTACTTCGAGGACCAGAACAACATGTAGAACCATAAATGTTGGTGATGGAATAAGAGTTGTGCAGATGTTTCACGTATGCACAAGTTTTCAAGTGTTCATCCTGAGGAGTGGCATTACATTGCACAATGGCAATGCAAGATATGTAAGATCTATTGTAAACAATTAGCTTATCTTGTGTGGACCGCACCACACTCTGCCAATTTCCTGAATGTATTGCATGTAAGCTGTGTAAAGGAATGATATTTGCACTTGCAATTTTGAGATATTGAGTGTGTTGTCCATTCCTTTGAGACATGTGACTTCGATGGAAGTAATGATTTCAGCTTTTCTGATGCCATCAAAATATATCAAATTGGCCACATGAACTTTTTGACTGGGGTCTGAAAGCTGTGACGTTGCAGTTATTTCTTGTACTTCATCAGCGTGCTTGTCAACCAAAATCAGAATTTTGGAAATATTCTTGACATTTTGTCTCGGTTGACACTTTTTCATATACTGATACAGAGCATTGTGGTTTGCTTTGGGTTTCTCTGGGCAATTAGGCTTCTAACACATTTTAGCCCAATGTCATCTTGTAGAGCATAGCTTGCATATATCATGAAATTCTATATGTTCTTTGGATTCATCTGTGCGTTTTTCTGAACAACTTAATGCATGTATAGCAATGATCAGTTCCTAATAATCATCAAACTATGCTTTCATATAATATCATATTATGTATCTTTGTGTTAATACCAGTCCCTGAATTGGTCAATTGTTTTACCTTGGTACTGATGGGATGACATGAAGAGTTCCTGAAGTTGACTTGAGCTTTAACCCATTCTTCTACTAGCTGGGAAGTTTTGTCAGGATATTTGTAGTCAACATCAGAAACACTCGAAGAATTAATTCTGCTTAATTTTCATTTTCTGTAGCAATAAGTCATTTGACTGCCTATCCTTCCTTATCAGATGTTTGTCAATCAATGAAGTAAAGGCTAATTCTTTCTTTAAAAAAACTGAAATTCTGACACAGTATCAGTGGAACATCAATCCATGTCTTAGTGTTTGCATTTAACTTTACTTTGCAGATCTGTGCTCTTAAAAATCAAATATAAAAGGATCTATATTGCTGGTAATGCATTTTTCCCTCTTTTTGTATTGTTGATTTCTCTTGTGTTTCTAATTGCTGCTGTTTTAAAAGTGGCTGAATAGTGTCAGAGTGATTTCATGCAAATATTTTATTACTTTTGCGCCATTTTCACAAAAATAGTGGAATTGAAGAATATCTGGATACACGTAAGGCCTTAAAAAAAAACTGTTCACTGTGTTACTAATATGTGTGTCTCTCCTTCAGCCAAACACTGTCTTGCTAGATTAGAGCGGTCCTGAACAACTTGGAAACTCCTATTTGATGAATCAGATAAACTGTGTCCACTTGTTTCATCTTTTAAAAAAAAAGTATGCCCTTGTAAAAGTTCCTTCAGTTGAGCTTACTGTATTTTAGAATGGGTAGGAGAACGATGGTCTTGGCCATTGTTTTAAAACTTGAGCGTTGAACTCATATTGATGATTAGTGATGCTTAGAAAAAAAAGTCCTCACAAAAGTCACTGCTGAAATTATCATATAGTTCCAACTAGCTGTTATTAAGTTGCTGCCATTACTACCTGCGTCAATGACATGGTTTAAACACCAATATGATATGGACTGAGTGTTGTCCTAGATGTTAGCCCATGTAGTACATACCATGAAGCCTAGGTTCTTTTAGAGATGGATGAGTTTGAAGTTTATTAATAATATTGAACAATTTATGTAGCCATATAATCTTACATTTATGAATAAGTCTGTGTTCTATGCTTATTGATTTTATGGCTACATTACATGAATGTAAACATTGTATATGACTTACTGAATGCACAATGTACTGACTCTAATACAATGTTCTGGAGATACAGCAAGAAGCTTTATGCTGGAACATCACATAGAATGACATCATCTAATTGTTTTAAAGGCACATTGTCTCTCTGGTCTGTGGCCTATGCATTAATGCACCAATCATTTTATCAGCTGAGGTCATATGGTGAGGTGGGGATGGCAAACTGTGATCAAAGAAATTCCATTCCTGATTCCATTCCATTCCAAAGAAATTCCTGATAGAGGTACTGGACATTAGGCACAGGGATGCCAGCTAGGAGCCATTCGCTGCCCTTGTTTTGAACCCCACCCTCTGACTCCCAGCCCGAAAACTCCACTTTCCACCACATTACACACCAGTGTCTTTGATCCTCTGTAATCCTGGAACATCAGGGGGTTCTTCCAGAAGCAGCTACCTCCTTCATGGCACCGCGGAGCACATGAGCTGCCAGATGTGATTAGTCAGCAGTTCTCATTAAGCTGAACTTTGGTTTCTGTGGTCTTGATTCCTGTGGATGGCCCATCAGTGGCTTCAGCACTATGTGGTAGTGTGTGGTTTAGCACTTTTCCCTGCAAGAGGCAGCGAAGGTCTCTCACCAACTCTCTAGCCGTCTGTCAAGTGCTAAAGCCTAAACAAGATCCCCTGTCAAAATTACTAATTCAGAAAATCAGTCTCGTGAATTTACAGTAGAGTTTGGAAATGATAGTGTAATATTATCTTATGAATACTTAACATTTCGTATCCAATTTCTCTGCCCACTATTTTATTTAATGAGTGATATTAATGATTTAAATGAACCTGTTTGAATCAAATGAATCCATTAAAATAATACATAGAAAAATGTTATATGACCACATTAAAAATTCACACAAAAGCATCACATTGAATAATTTCTGATTGTTATGATAATTATATTGCAAATTAAGTGTTGAATTATTTTGTTCTCTACTTTCATAGCGATTTATACACCACTGACATTTTATAGCATTTTTTCCAAACATTATTTTAAATCCCTTTGACCTGTGGTCCCATTCAAAATACTTTCTGAAATTACCTACTAACTTTGCAAAAAACTGGTGTGACCTTCAAATATGTTGCTTTTGAATTCCATATAAAATGCCACTCACTGTTAGATGTTATGTTGATGTTATGTCTCACACCCTACAACAAGACAATGATCTTATAAGAATCATGGAATGCCTACAGCGTGGAAGTAAGCTATTCAGCAAATTAAGTCCACACTGACCCTCTGAAGAGCATCCCAACCAGACCCACTGCCCTACCCTATTCCTGTAACCCTGCATTTCCCGTGGCTAATCCACCTAGCCTGCACATCCATGGACACTATGGAAATTTAGCATGGCCAATCCATCTAACCTGCACTGTGGGAGGAAACACACACAGGCACAGAGAGAAAATGAAATCTCCACATGGACTGTTGTCCAAAGCTGGGATCAAACCCAGGTCTCTGTTGCTGTGAGGTAACACTGTTAACCATTGAGCCACCATGCTGTCCACAATAGTGGCTGATAATTGGGTAAGTTCAAAGAGTGCTGCATGAGCATGAAAAATTCAGGTATGATTTGGACTGGGATTGAGGTGGTTCTTTGATATTTCAGGAACTCTTTGCCCAGGATCATCTCTGGCATTGATATGAAAATGTTTTTTTTTATTTCCCTCCGAAGGATCTTTACCTTTGTTCAAACCATGTCAGAGAAGATAGTTGGTTTTCCCCTAAGAGAAATTTCCTTTTGTTTTTCTAATGAAGTTTACTCACATGAGATCCTCCTATTCTTGTATTCTTCTGGATAACATCAACATTAAATCAGACACAATCACAAACAGTAAAACCGACGGTACTGCTTTGGGACTGCTTCCCCCAAACAGCTGAGTTTGCTGCGTCAACAGTGGAGCACTAACTCCTAATTGTTGTGGTGTTAAAGATGTCCAACGATCAGATTTTGGAAGATTTGTTCGCACACAGTCAGATATTTCCTCCAAAAATGTGAAAACAGTGGAGTCTTCTGATCCCTCAGTCATGGAGAGTTGTTCTACACTTTTGAATCATGTGCATTTCCTCTTAGGTTCGGCAAATATTCTGCTGCAACTGCTAAGCTCTGCCTGTTTTGAATTGAGTTACATCGATGGTTGTTTTTTGGTATCTGAGCTGGCTGAAGCTATTTGACACACTAGAATTTTAAGACCAAATTGCATTTTTTGGCTGTGAAGTGAGCAGTAATACTATGTCATGCTGAATACTTATTCCATATAGTGTTGGTCATTGTATTTTAAGAGTGTTAGAACAATGTCTTTTTACTTTTGTGTCTTTAAAAATTATGGACTGTAGTGAGAAAATTGTTCTTTAAAAAAAGTGATTTAGCAGGATATTTGCATGATAGGGACATCGGAGCATACGAACAAGAGTAGGCCATTCAGCCCTCAAGCCTGTTCTGCTACTCAATAAGATCATGGCTAATGTGTGGCCTAACTCTACATGCCCCCCTTCATTACATACCCCTTGATACCCTTGCTTAACAAAACAAAGTCTCAGATTTGAATTGAATAATTGAATTACTGTGAAAATCTATTTGAAAAAAAAAGAGTTCTAAACATCCACTACTCTTTATATGTAGAAGTCCTTTCTAACATGCCATCTAATTTTTAGATTACGCCCCTGGTTCTCGATACTTCAACCAATGGAAATAGTTTATCTTTACCTCCTTTGTCTTTCCCTGTTGATATCCTTAAAACTTCAGTTAGAACACCACTTAACCTTCTAAATTCTAGAAAATAAAGGGCTAATTTTTCTGATCTCTGTTTATAACTTAATCCCTGAAGTCTGGGTATCATCCATTCATACTGTGTTGAACTCCTTCCAGGGCCAAAATCTCCTTCCCAAGGTGTGTTGCCCAGATGTGTTCATTGTGCTTTTAGTGGGATATAACTAGGGTTTTATAACTGCAACATAACATCTGCATCCTTAGACACCAGTCCTTTAGCTAGGTAGGCCAATATTCCATCAGACATTTTGACTATTTTCTGCAGCTGTTCATGGCATTTTAAAGAGCCATGCATCTGAACCCCCAAATCTCATTGTAGATACACCTTATTTAACTTTGTGCCTTCTAAAAAGTACCTTGACCTATCCTTTTTTGGTCTGAATTGGATAACCTCACTTGCTTTATTTAAAATCTATCTGCCACAGTTTGCCCATGCACCCAATCTACCAATATCCTGCTGTAATCTTATGCTGTCATTAACACTGTCTACAATTTTGTGTTATCAGTGAAGTTCGCAGCAAGGAATTTGATACTTATTGTGACTTCTGTATTTTCTGGCTATCAGTGCCTGCAATGAGCAGAAAAGCCAAGGAGTTGCTTACTAAGGAGGCTGTTTGGTTCTCAGCTAAACTGAACAGGTCAGAACTGAAACAAGTTACAGAGGTACAGAGATAGAGAGAGAGAGAGAGAGACAGAGAGAAACACAGAAGTGCGTGCTATTGCTCTCTCCAATAGAAGCTCTGTGGTAAAAAAAGGTTAAAAATATCTCATTTTAAACTTGAAAAAAACCAGTTACCTTTCCTGCAGCAGTTGCTGAGATCTGTGACTATAGAATTGATAAATTGGAGACACTTTACAAATGAATCAGTCGGGCTGTATTTCTAATAAGGTGGAAGCTTCTAGACAATGACAACTGAACACCAATGGCCTGCCCAGCCGAGGACAAATCATCTCAACATCAGAATTAGGAAGAAAGCACTATTAAACTGATTTTCAATTTTTTTTCTACCACTGCCAATAATCTCATGTGTACATATGTATTTGTGGGGATTAATGCTTTAAAGCTTTAGTTAGTAGCATTATGTGCCAATGGTTTATAACTGTTCACCTGTAGCTATAATATAATTACTTACAATTAATAATTCTTGGATATGGAATTTCAAGGGGAAAGAGAAGGAAGACAAGAAAGAAAATAGATAAAGAAAGCGAAATCAAATTGAACAGAATGGAAATAAGAAAACTAGAATAAGAACTGAGAATGGAAGGGAACGCAGGTGAAGACAATGGTAAATTTAAAATGGCTTAATTGAAAGAAGAGATGACAGATGCTGATGTAGGCGCTGGTAGGGAGAATCTGAGTCATAATTTGACCATTTACGTTTCCCTGTCAGAGGAGACTTCTCAGGATCATGATGCAGTGAAGATGATATGCATACATATGAGTCAGTGTCTGAGGAATATAGGCAAAGGATCCAGAATTTACAGAAGCAGCATGGAAATAATTGGGCTCAGTTTACTGTGCATTACCTCAGTCGGTCAAAGCAGAATTATTCTCAGCATTCCTTTCATCTTGAGTGGTGTGCTGCCCACACCATGTAGTTCTCTGTCAGAAAGTTGTGGCTTCGTTCTCCTCAAACTTAAGCTAATCCAATAACATTCACCATGGTGTCAAGTTTGAAATTAGTTGGATGACTGTAAACCTGTATGATCCATGATATATATCTGAGATAGCAAGGTGCAGAGCTGGATGAACACAGCAGGCCAAGCAGCATCAGAGG